>OZ002731.1:9232057-9628905 GCA_963924305.1 Polygonum maritimum | reverse complement strand
CGGGCCCGAGTTACGCTCCACCTTGGTCCAACTCAAGGGACTTCCTCCGTCTTCTGGATCGACGTCTTGGCATGTCGGGCCCGAGTTACTGGGCAACTCGGTCCGACCTTCTTCTCTCGTCTTTGGAACTTGTGGCTCGGGCAAACTCTGTCCACTCCTCAATCCTATGGCTCGAACTTCATTTTGTTGTTGTTGGGCACGGGGGTTCTCCTCGGGTCGGCCCGTGAGTCTCCCTCCTTCTCTTGGAAGTTGATTCGCCATGTGAACAAATTAGTTGTCCACTTGTTTTCTCCAAACACCCAACTCTTTGAATTGGTCATCAAATCTTCTCTCCATATTGGTGAAATGATTCTTCAAGTCTTGAGCCCATGGTGGTGTTTGCTCATAGAATCCCGGAGGTCGGTATGGTGGTAGTTGGGCCCTTGGCTCGTTTTGGTTGAAGTTGTTGTTGTAGCCATTAGCTTGGCCTTGGTTCCACCTTCCTCCAATGTTGAAATTGGCCCTTCCTCCAAAATTCTTTGAACATAGTGTGCCCTCCTCAATTTGCTCGGCCAAACGAACTTGGCGCTCATTTGGACACTCTTGGGCTCCATGCTTCAAAGAACCACATTCTTCACAAGCTCTCGAGTTTTATTGGAGATGACCCATCTTCCTCCTCATCTTGTTCAATTCATCCTCAAGGAATTGAATCTTCACATCTTTATCCACCTCTTCACTCTTTGGATCGTAGAGCCTCTTTGCACCGTCTCCATGGACTCTTACCTCCTTGTTCCCTTGACTCACTCCATACATGGCTTCGTAATCGGAGAGCTTGTATAGCAACTCCCACGCTTGCTCCGGTGGCAAGTCAATGAACCCACAATCGGTGTGAAGGTTCAATTTATCCTTGATGGCGGGGTTGATTCCTTGGAAGAATATGTCTTGAAGGACATAAGGTTGTTGCCCATGCGTCGGACATTGCCTTAACATTTCCTTGAACCGATCCCAAGCCTCAAAGAGTGGCTCGTGGGCTCCTTGTTGAAAGCTTGCTATCTTCCTTCTAAGCTCCGTCGTCTTGGTGGACGGAAAGAACTTCATCAAGAATGCTTCATTGAGAGCCCTCCATGATGTGATGGAACGAGGTGCTTGGCTCTCCAACCAATGCAATGCCTTGCCTCCCAACGACCACTTGAAGGCTTTGAGTAGTACGTACTCAAGTGTCTCATCATCCGTTGACTCGGCTAAAGTCGTCGTGCCAATATCAAAGATAAATAACCCTAACAAACGAACTATGTATAGTAAGCAAGTAAGGGGTCGAACCCAAGAGAACTATGGCTTCTAGTATTAATATATCTATCAACCAAAGATATGGGGGGGGGGGAATCAAAGAGATATCTAAACTAACCTAGGAAACAAATAACAAACAAATTAACAAATAGATAGGAGGCAGGTTCATTCAAAAGATCCACTCATGAAATAATCACTCGATCATAGATTCATCCATTGATTTCATTCACACCTATGGTTAATTCCTATCCTGATCATTAACAATCGCAAGTCCACGGTCCAAGCAATTCTATAACCCTAGGCAAGGACGCTTAACCTAGAATTAGCATAGAGAACAAGGATATTAGGAAATCAAATCATGCAATCAAGCTACGAGTCTCATGCATAATTAAACCATTGAATACTCTTCCCTAAACTAGTCCACGGTCCTAGAATAGAGTTGTTTCGAGAAATAGGAAAGATGCATAGACAACAACCAATCCTAAATCAAACAATAGATCTAAGTCAATCAAACAAGTTGGCCAGGCTCATAAAATCAAACATAGATCATGGGATGAAGCACAAGAGAATCAATATCAACCAAAGGATAGAAATCAATTACCAAAACCTCACAAGTTCATACATCAGAGCTTCTCCCTTGAACAAACCCAAGGAGACTAGCTCTCCATAACTAAACTAAAAGAGAAGAATTGAATTATGAGAAAGAAGATACTAAAAACCTAAGGCAAACTCCTCCTTATATAGACCCAGGGAACAAGCTCCCCTAATCTAATTAGGAAAGGAGAAAAGATAGAAAAGGAAAGAGAAAAGATAAGAAGATAGAAAGAAGATAGATCTTCGGCCCGCTTCGGATTCGGCATCACCGCGGTCGCATCGCCATGGCCGCGCCCGCGCTTTCACAACAGAGAAGAACAAATCTTCTCGGCATCCACCGCGGTCGCGGATCTTCCGCCGTGGTCGCGGTATCTCGACAGAATCGCTGGTGTCACTTCGGAGGCTTTTTTGACCATCTTCGGCTTGGAATCTGACTTCGGTGTAAAAAGATGAATTTAAGTTAGCTTTCCAACGACACCGGAATCAAGTCAATCCGACTTCTGTATCTCAAGATATGGCCCTTGCAAGCAAGTGGTGTCGCGCAGACAGCTCAAAACGCCTTAAAACTCTTGATTCTTGAATTCTTGTGTCTTCGGCCTAGATATTACAATTACCACAAACTCTAACCTAAACACACTCAATATAGCCCTAAACTACAAGAGTTGACCTATACAAAATAGAGCGAATCATCCGTCGAGATGGTCTCACATAGATCTTTGAATTGCTTCACATGCTCAATTGGGCACTCATTCGGTCTCCCTTGAAATTGCTCTCTCTTGATGAGTGAGATAAATTGAGTTTTCATCTCAAAATTCTTTGACACCTCCGGCAAGACGATGGCCGGTTCTGGCACCTTCAACTCCGGATGCATGTATTGTCTAGCATTCCGGGGTTGGGTGTTGATTTGAGCCTCCAATCTCATCCTTTGCTCGCGCTCTCTCCTAGCCTCGGCATCTCGGTTTGCCATCTCAAGTTGCATTCGAGCCATGTCGGCTCTCATCCTTTCAACCTCCTCATCACGAGCTTGGTCCGCCATCCTCTTCTTCTTTCGAGCTTGTTTGATGATGATCTCCGGATCACACACAAAGTCGAACTCAAGTGTTCCTCGGACGGAACGAGCTCGCATACACCTATAACCAAAGACACAAACAAAACCGAATCAAAACAAACAAGGGGCTTGGGCTAGTCCCTCACCCAAATCACTACAAATCAAAGACTCAACGGAATGGTACCTCAAACAAGTAGAACTCCCCGGCAACGGCGCCAAAATTCTGATGGGGTATAGTCCGGATCGGATGATATCAAAAATTTAAATTTATAAACCGAACCCCAATTGTAGTAAAAGAGGTAGGGTGTCGAACACAAGGGAGTTCGTGCGTTGAGAGTACCGAAAAGACTAAAAAGAGGTAAAAGAAAGGCAAAACAAGGAAAAACAAGAGAAATCACCTCGGACCGACACAGGTCAGTTCGGTCCGAGGGTGGATCGAGGTTGATTTGGCCGGGACCGACACACAGAACGTCGGGCCCGATGTTCTGGGTACTTCGATTAGGCAAAAATAGTAGATCGGTCATGGGTTTTTGGGTTCCTTCCCTAACTAGACTTGGGTAATTCTACCCCAATTCAGCGAATAAGTGTTGATCCTTGTGAGATCGAGGTTGCTAGCCTTCGATCCCTCCACTCTACACTTCGACCCAAGGGAGTTTCCACTCGCCTTCGATGCTAGGTCTAGTGATGGGTTCGAGATCGCTCCCGCTTACTCTTACCAATCACAAGCCCTAAGTCCCTTGTTTCCACAAGAGAATTGAAGCTCAATGTAGAGAGGATTCATAGATCAAGCACTCAAGGCTATGGAATTGGGGCCTACCCAATCCTAGCTAGGGGTTTCCCCCATAGCCCAAGACTATGGAATCTACTCCATCAAGTAAGAGTAAAAAGCAATCAAATGGCAAAGCAAGCAAATCTCAATCATCAATCTCAAAACAAAGCTAAATTGCATTCAAATCCAAAAGGGTTCACAAGATCCAAGTCTTAATTCTACTAAATCAAAGCAAAACAAGTACAAACTCACTAATCTCCTCTCTAGCTCCACCGATCTCTCTCTCTTCTCCTCCTCCTCCTTTCTTCTCCTTGCTCTCCAAGTCTTCCTTGAGCCTTTGAGAGTGATTTTGTGTGTGATTGGTTGATCTCCCCCAATGCTCTCTAATCACCTCTAATTATCCTCCTCTCTTGATTGGGGACCAAGGAATTCCAAAATTAGAAGAAGGGCAAAATTGGAAGATCACAACATTGTGCCTTGGAGCCCAATCCTTCCTTTTGGCGACTCGGACCGACGCGGGCAGACATCGGGCCCGACGTTGGGAACGTCGGTCCTGTGCTCTGGTGCTCGAACTCGGGCCCGACTTGGTAGTAACTCGATCCGGGGCCTCGGTCCTTCTTCTCTTCTTGGTTTTCCTTGAGTTCCTCTTCATTATTTGCATGGCTCTTCCGCTCCTTAGCTCCCTTGCTTGGCTCCTTCTTATAAACTTCTCCGAAATGTCCTCAAACGCGCCATTTTACCTACAAAACACAACAAACTCGCATAGTCTCCGAATCTCGAAGGAAACCGGGAACTAAGCTAAAAAGGGACGAAACTAACAAAGAAAGGAATGAAAAACACTTATTTACAAAGGAAATTAACCACTAAAACACCACCAAAATGAGAGACATCAGGGAACTAAGCTAAAAAGGGACAAAACTAACAAAGAAAGGAACAAAAGACACATATTTACAAGGGAAATTAACCACTAAAACACCACCAAAATGAGAGACATCAACCGCAAGCCGTCCTGATATCATGTTTGCTGTTTGCTTGTGTGCACGTTTCCAGGCGAATCCAAAGGAGTCCCACATGCAAGAAGTCAAGAGGATCTTTCGCTACCTCAAGGGACGCGATGATCTTTGCCTTTGGTACCCTAGGAAGACGTCCTTCAAGCTTGTTGGCTACTCGGACGCTGATTATGCTGGTCATGTGATTGATAGGAAAAGCACTTCAGGAATGGCACAGTTCCTTGGTTCATGCTTAGTGATTCGGCCTATTTTGTATAGGATAACTCTTGTATTTTAGAGCTATATTGAGAGTGTTTAGGTTAGTTTTGAGCGTTATTGTAATATGAAGACCGAAGACACGAAGTATGAAGAATCAAGAGTTAAAGAGCTTAAAGACGAAGATTCGCCACTGCATGGATATCGCGGTCGCGTTGTCTAGGATGCGGGCGCGGTGGCGTGAAGGAGCGAACCAACCAAGACCCTGAAGGCCGTGGTCGCGATGTCTATGGCGCGGTCGCGGTAGAAGCTGACCCGAATTTGACCATTTGAGGGCCGCCGCGGGCGCGGTTCTGGTGCCGCGGTCGCGGTGGTAGCCGACCTTGGAGCGGACAAAATCTTGGCGTTTCTATCTTGTTTCCTTTCTTATCTTTCGGTTTCCTATCTTATTTAGTCCGAAAAGGTTGATTCTTTGGGCTATATAAGGTGAACCTTTTTAGGTTTTTAGGATATCCAATACTTGTCAATCAATTGTCTTTCAATAAAGATTAGAGTTTTCTTTGTAATGGAGAACTAACTCTCCTTTGAGTTTATTCAATCAAGGAAGCTTTATTATGAAGTTGTGAAATTCTGGTAACCTCTTTATCCCTAGGTCTTTATTGATATTCTTATGCTTCATCCCATGATCTATGTTTGATTTTATGAGCCTGATCAACTTGTTTGATTGACTTAGATCTATTGTTTGAATTAGGATTGGTTGTTGTCTATGCATCTTTCCTATTCTCGAAACAACTCTATTCTAGGACCGTGGACTAGTTTAGGGAAGAGTATTCAATGGTTTAATTGTGCATGAGACTCGTAGCTTGATTGCATGATTTGATTTCCTAATATCCTTGTTCTCTATGCTAATTCTAGGTTAAACGTCCTTGCCTAGGGTTATAGAATTGCTTGGACCGTGGACTTGCGATTTCTAATGATTGGGATTGGAATTGACCTAGGCATATAAAGAGGTGGATGAATTCATGATCAACGGATTAATAAAGTGGAATTGATTGGATAAACTCTGCTTGATAACTTTGATTGAAACCAACTTTTAAAACCCCCTTTTGATTACTTGCATGAAAACCACTAAAATCTGAATAAAAACTGATTTCTTTGGGTTCGACCCCTTGCTTGCCTACTATACTTTGTTTGCATGTTTGGGATTTATTTTTGATAAGGGAACAACGAATTTGCCCGAGTCAAATTTTGGCGCCGTTGCCGGGGAATCCTTTTTCTTGTTCTGATTGTGTGCGTTTTCGTGTTCTGCGGTCAAACCGCGCCCGCGGCCACCTCGGCGCGCCCGCGGTTCGTGCGCTGACCCATCCTTTGGGTGCGGGCCTAACACATGGTCCGTACCCGGTCTACTAATACTTCTCCTGTTCGTTTTGATCCAGAAATTGACAGGACTCTTCGGAAGATAATAAGTGCCCCCAGACCCTCTACATCTTACAGCCTTCTTGAATCTCTCTTTCTCTCTGATTCTGAACCAGAAGACGCCATGGCGGAGCAAACTATTCGCCAACTCACGGCGCCTGATCTCCAGCAACAGCAACTCGCTGTTCAATTCCCCGAACTCGGGGAGGGTGTGAAGTTCGAACTGAAGTCTGGCCTCATCCACCACTTGCCCAAATTTCACGGGTTGAGCGGTGAGGACCCGAACAAGCATCTCACTGAATTCCACGCGGTGTGCGTGAGTATGAAGCCCACTGATGTGACGGAGGATCAAATCAAGCTCCGGGCTTTTCCCTTCTCTCTTGAAGACACCGCCAAGGATTGGCTCCTTTATTTGGTGCCGGGTTCTATCACTACTTGGGCGGCCATGAAGAAGGCGTTTCTTGAGAAGTACTTCCCCGCTTCCAAACAAACATCTATTAAGAAGCAACTCAGCAGTTTGGAGCAAGGGGAAGACGAGAACCTCTATGACTATTATGAGCGCTACAAGAGGCTCATCGCGAGTTGCCCATACCATGGCTACCAAGCCAAGGATCTTATTTGCTACATCATTGAGGGACTCTGCGATAATGACAAGAGGCTCGTGAATGCATCTTGTGGGGGTTGTTACGAGAACTTAACCCCCGCTGCAGCTTTTCAGAAAGTGGAGATCTTGGCGGAACAAGCCCGCAATCAAAGGTCAAGGACCAACGTGAGGTCCGTTTGTGTGGTGAATGAGTCCCTGAATGCTGAAGTAAGGGAGCTCAAGGATCTTCTGAAGCAGTTCCTCACGAAGAGAACGGCTCAGCAAGTCAACGCTTGCGGTCTTTGCTATGATGCGAGCCACCACACAGATCAGTGCCCTACTATTCAAGAGACCGAGGAGTCGGTCAACGCTATTGGCAACTATGGTGCGCCCCGGCCCCGGAATGATCCTTACTCTAACACCTACAATCCGGGGTGGGCGAACCATCCTAACCTAAGGTGGAACAACCAGCAGCAGCAAGATCCACCACAACAGCAGCAGCAGTACGCTCCTCAAGGCCAGCAACAACAATTTCGGTCCAACAACTATGCCCCGCACCTACTCCATCTCAGAATGATGCTATTACCGCCCTCTTAAAGGAGAACCAAGAGACGAGAGCTGCTGTAAAGAATCTTGAGACTCAGCTGAGCCAACTTGCCACTATGATCAATAGGCTCGAGTCTAAGGATTCCGGGAAACTTCCTTCTCAACCGCTCAATCACAAAGAAAATGTCAGTGCCATGAATTTGAGGAGCGGTAGAACACTGGCGAGTCGCGAATCACCCACTGGTGACGAACCGCGCCCGCGCTCCCCTGGCCGCGACCGCGCCGGGGCGACAGCACAAGAAGGCCAAGCTTCTGTGGGAATTCCGCGCCCGCGCTCTCCCCTCCGCGCCCGCGAAATTCCACCAAAGCCTATGGGCCACGAGAGGCGTAGCGACCCGCGCCCGCGGAGTCCGGACCGCGCCCGCGACAAGGAGGCCGAGCGTAACTTCGAGGCTTTACTCGACTATGCTTTCAAGAATTACTCGCCCCCTCGCCCAAGCTCTCCTAGACGGAACCGAGCTCCAGCAGCAGAAGAGGACGATGGCTATGTGGCTCAACCTCTTCCTCCATTGGATTCTTTCAAGCCCTCTCCTCCATTCCCCGATGCTCTCAAGGACACAAGGAAGCCGGCGCATGACAAGGAACTCTTCGAGACCTTCGCCAATTGTCGGGTAAATGTTCCTCTCCTTAATCTCATCCAAAGTGTCCCTCGTTTTGCTAAATTTATGAAAGAGCTATGCACCATAAAACGAAAGAATAGGACTAGTCCTAAGATTGAAAAGGTAGCTCTAGTTGAAAAATTGCAGGATAGCAAAATTGAGACTTGTAATTCCCTACTCCAAAAGCAATTGCCTAAAAAATGCTCAGACCCAGGAAGATTCACCGTCCCTGTCACTATTGGAGAAACTAAAATTGAGCGCGCTATGTTAGATTTAGGTGCCTCCTTTAATGTTCTTCCAGCTTGCATATATGATAGGTTAGGCCTTGGTCCTTTGAGGGAATTAGATATTGTTATTGAATTAGCTGACCATTCTAATGTGCGCCCGAAAGGGTTAGTTGAGGATGTTCTAGTGCAGGTGCGGGGTTTGATCTTTCCTGCAGATTTTTATGTGATGGAGATAGGCGAAGGGCGGTACGACCCGGTTCTCTTACTTGGTCGTCCTTTCATGAAAACCGCCAACATGGTCATTGACGTTGCCAATGAATCTCTTTCCATATCTCATGGTGGCAACACGGTCCGAATTGATGTTGATGAGGACCCATATTGATCGTATCCACATCGAGCCAACGACGTTAAACAAAAGCGCTGCTTGGGAGGCAACCCAAGGATTAGTTAGATTGTTCTTTTCATTCTTAGCTTAGGATTTGCTTGTGTTTTTAACTAACATGCAGGTACTAGGTCCGAAAGGACACGCCTGGCGTGAAACCGCGCCCGCGCCGCCTTGGCCGCGCCCGCGGTGGATCACCAGCGCGCCCCGACGAACAGGTACTAGCCCGTGTTCGCGGCAACCATACTGCGTCTCGGTTTTAGCTCGTTTTTATTTCGGAAAAAAAAAATGAAAAAAAAGAAAAAAAAAAGAGAAAAAAAAAGAGACAAAAAGAGGACTTTTTGGTCCCATTCTACCTCTATATCTCTATCATCCATCTACATCCATTCTATCCATCTTCTAGCTTTCCACCTTCTATTTCTTTTCTTTTCATCCATCTTTGTACTTTCCATTCTTTGGCTATGTGTACAGCCTAAGTACGAGGGAGCTTTGTTCCCCTGGGATTTCTTCTCCACGGCTCGAGTTCATATGTTGATCCATCTCCCAAGAGACGAGCCAAGATACGAAGGTTGCTTACATGTCACGCTTTTCGAAACGAAGTCAAGACATTACGCCTGCCCATGATCCGCGCCCGCGCTTCATCAGCCGCGCCGCGGTGACTACCCGAGGTTGACTTCGCTCTCTGTCGAGATTCCGCGCCCGCGCCCCTAGTGCCGCGCCCGCGGGTTGCCAGCCGATTGGAAATACGAAGTGTTCTATTCTACCACCCTATGAAGAGTTCTTCCATTCCACTCCTCTTCATCGATTGTGAGTCTTCTGATATACCTTCTTCCTGGCTTCTATCCTTTCTCTTTGCTTCATTGAGGACAATGAAGGATTTAAGTATGGGGGAAGGAGTACTCGCATTCGCTTATCCTAGTTAGCTTAGTTAGAGATTTGCTTCAGGTTTTTGATTTTCTTCTTTTCATGGAGCACTTGCACCATATTTTTTGCATAATAAAGAAAGAAAAGAAAGAGAAAAAGATAGAAAGAGCCATAAAAAAATGAAAAAAGGCATATGAAATCCTGGGATGAGTCGAAAACCCGAAAGGGCGGCTCAGGTAATAAGCAGGTAACCCGGACCAGCATTAGGCTGGGGTAATATGAGGTTTATGAGTGATTGTGAGTATTTGTGAGCACACCTATTGAAAAATGAAAAGAGTGGTTAGGTGAAAACCCGAAAGGGCGCCTAAGCAGAATTGAGCGGTAAAATTCGAGTGTTTTAGGATCATTCTTGCTTGGGGACTTTGGGGCTTACATAATAGATTTGGGTAGATTCTAGGTTGCTCTCTTTCATGTTTTTAGAGCTTGAGTGTCTTATCATGTTGTGAGGTGTGTGTTTGAGCGTCATTGTTTTATGCTCATGATTTCTCTATATTTTTGGGTACGGGTTGTGAGCTGAGTGTTTTTATCTTCCCTTGTATTTCCTGAGATCTTAGATGTGCTACCTTGTTATATTTGTTTTGAGCTTACTCGAGGACGAGCAAGATCTAAGTATGGGGGAATTTGATTCAGCCTATTTTGTATAGGATAACTCTTGTATTTTAGAGCTATATTGAGAGTGTTTAGGTTAGTTTTGAGCGTTATTGTAATATGAAGACCGAAGACACGAAGTATGAAGAATTAAGAGTTAAAGAGCTTAAAGACGAAGATTCGCCACTGCATGGATATCGCGGTCGCGTTGTCTAGGACGCGGGCGCGGTGGCGTGAAGGAGCGAACCAACCAAGACCATGAAGGCCGCGGTCGCGATGTCTATGGCGCGGTCGCGGTAGAAGCTGACCCGAATTTGACCATTTGAGGGCCGCCGCGGGCGCGGTTCTGGTGCCGCTGTCGCGGTGGTAGCCGACCTTGGAGCGGACGAAATCTTGGCGTTTCTATCTTGTTTCCTTTCTTATCTTTCGGTTTCCTATCTTATTTAGTCCGAAAAGGTTGATTCTTTGGGCTATATAAGGGGAACCTTTTTAGGTTTTTAGGATATCCAATACTTGTCAATCAATTGTCTTTCAATAAAGATTAGAGTTTTCTTTGTAATGGAGAACTAACTCTCCTTTGAGTTTATTCAATCAAGGAAGCTTTATTATGAAGTTGTGAAATTTTGGTAACCTCTTTATCCCTAGGTCTTTATTGATATTCTTGTGCTTCATCCCATGATCTATGTTTGATTTTATGAGCCTGATCAACTTGTTTGATTGACTTAGATCTATTGTTTGAATTAGGATTGGTTGTTGTCTCTGCATCTTTCCTATTCTCGAAACAACTCTATTCTAGGACCGTGGACTAGTTTAGGGAAGAGTATTCAATGGTTTAATTGTGCATGAGACTCGTAGCTTGATTGCATGATTTGATTTCCTAATATCCTTGTTCTCTATGCTAATTCTAGGTTAAGCGTCCTTGCCTAGGGTTATAGAATTGCTTGGACCGTGGACTTGCGATTTCTAATGATTGGGATTGGAATTGACCTAGGCATATAAAGAGGTGGATGAATTCATGATCAACGGATTAATAAAGTGGAATTGATTGGATAAACTCTGCTTGATAACTTTGATTGAAACCAACTTTTAAAACCCCCTTTTGATTACTTGCATGAAAACCACTAAAATCTGAATAAAAACTGATTCCTTTGGGTTCGACCCCTTGCTTGCCTACTATACTTTGTTTGCATGTTTGGGATTTATTTTTGATAAGGGAACAATGACTTTGCCCGAGTCACTTAGTCTCTTGGGGATCTAAGAAACAGAACTCTGTGGCGCTTTCAACTGCGGAAGCCGAGTACGTTGTTGCTGCCTCGTGCTGTTCACAAGTCATCTGGATCAAATATCAACTTGAGGACTACGGTATCAATCTTGAAACTATTCCCATTCGCTGTGATAATACAAGTGCTATTGAAATTTCTAAGAATCCTGTTTTTCATTCACGCACAAAGCATATTCATATAAGGCATCATTTCTTGCGTGATAATGTTGAACTAGGACTTATTAGTATGGAGCATGTAAGGACTGAAGACCAAATAGCTGATATTTTCACTAAGGCGCTTGATAGATGTCCCTATGAGCATCTAAGGTTGCTCTTGGGGATGATAACTTTTAAGTAGCAAGTCCCGTTCTAGTATTCCCTCGATGATTGGCTATGTTTAGTAGATTCTAAGTGTTTAAGGACTGTCATGCATTGAATTCATATTTGCAAGGACGCTAGTCTAAAACTTCATGTGTTTGCTACTTTGGAACGCCATTCAAATTTCTCTATTTGTCTTGAAAAGAGTATCCCTGATCACCCAACCCTCACTATAAGCCGAAATAATGGAAACTCTAAGCTTACCCTAGCCGAGAACTCTGCAAAAGCGTCCTATGAGCTTCATATTTTTTTTTACGGGACGTACTTGCTTTGTTCTCAAATGGTTCGCAAGGTGATCACAGGGACGGTTGTCAAGGTTATTGGTTTGCTTGAAGAGGTAAATTTTTGCTAAGTTTGAGAGGACGCCAGTGGTTTGTCAGAGAGCACACCAGTTCAGTTTTGAGAAGAAGTTGAAGAGTCAGAAATTTGAACTTTTGAAAGTTTAACAGTGACCGTTGCAATTAATCAAATCTTAAGGGGGAAGTTATGCCACGTGTCGCACAGAAAACCAGTGGTAATTACAGTTTGTGCCACCGCTTCCTCTATATAAGGCCAGAACAGTCGCTGTCTCTCATTTACTGCTCTCACCAAACTTCCCTGCTCTCATTTGCTCTGCCCTCTCTCTAGCATTCCAACGACTTTCTCTCACTAAAAGCAATCAGAATATGTCTCAAAGACTAGGGAATGCAGCCGGATCTTCTGCCGGCGGTAAGAGAAGGAAATTGGTGAAGTCCCACACAATAGAGAAACCCAAACAAATCGCTCTCAACGAATCTCTAGTGGACTTCATCAACAGGAAGCCCAGGACTCTCTATATGTGATGTCTCTCATTTTGGTGGTGTTTTAGTAGTTAATTTCAATTGTAAATAAGTGTCTTTTATTCATTTCTTTGTTAGTTTCGTCCCTTTATAGCTTAGTTCCCGGTCTTCTACAAGATTCGGAAACTATGCGAGTTTGTTGTGTTTTGTAGGTAAAATGGTGCGTTTGAGGACGTTTCGAAGGAGTTTATAAGAAGGAGCCAAGCAAGGGAGCTAAGGAACGGAAGAGCCATGCAAAGAATGAAGAGGGACTCAAGGAAAACCAAGAAGAGAAGAAGGACCGAGACCCAGGATCGAGTCGGGGCCGAGTTCGAGCACCAGAGCATAGGACCGACGTTCCCAACGTCGGGCCCGATGTCTGCCCGCGTCGGTCCGAGTCGGCAAAAGAAAGGATTGGGCTCCAAGGCACAATGTTGTGATCTTCCAATTTTGCCCTTCTTCTAAATTTGGAATTCCTTGGTCCTCAATCAAGAGAAAAGGATAATTAGAGGTGATTAGGGAGCATTAGGGGAGATCAATTAGAAACACACACAAAATCACTCTCAAAGGCTCAAGGAAGACTTGGAGAGCAAGGAGAAGAAAGGAGGAGGAGAAGAGAGAGAGATCGGTGGAGCTAGAGAGGAGATTAGTGAGTGTTGAATTTGTTTTGCTTTGGTTTAGTAGAATTAAGACTTGGATATTGTGAACCCTTGTGGATTTGAATGCAATTGAGCCTTGATTTGAGTTTAATGATTGAGCTTTGCTTGTTTTACCATTTGATTGCTTTTTACTCTTACTTGATGGAGTAGATTCCATAGTCTTGGGCTATGGGGGAAACCCCTAGCTAGGATTGGGTAGGAACCCCCAATTCCATAGCCTTGAGTGCTTGATCTAGGAATCCTCTCTACATTGAGCTTCAATTCTCTTGTGGGAACAAGGGACCTAGGGCTTGTGATTGGTAAGAGTAAGCGGGAGCGATCTCGAACCAATCACTAGACCTAGCATCGAAGGTGAGTGGAAACTCCCTTGGGTCGAAGTGTAGAGTGGAGGGATCGAAGGCTAGCAACCTCGATCTCACAAGGATCAACACTTATTGGCTGAATTGGGGTGGAATTACCCAAGTCTAGTTAGGGAAGGAACCCAAAAACCCAAGACCGATCTACCAAATTTGCCTAGTTCGAGTTACACAGTACATCGGGCCCGACGTTGTGTGTGTCGGTCCCGGCCAAATCAACCTCGATCCACCCTCGGACCGAAGTGACCAGTGTCGGTCCAAGGTGTTCTCTTTGATTTTCCTCGTTTTTACCTTTCGTTTACCTCTTTTTAGTCTTTTAGGTGCTCTCAACGCACGAACTCCCGTGTGTTCGACACCCTACCTCTTTTACTACAATTGGGGTTCGGTTTATAAATTTAAATTTTGATATCATCCGATCCGGACTATACCCCATCAGAATTTTGGCGCCGTTGCCGGGGAGTTCTACTTTTTTGAGGTACCATCTTTTGTTGAGTCTTTGATTTGGTAGTGATTTGGGTGAGGGACTAGCCCAAACCCCTTGTTTGTTTTGATTCGGTTTTGTTTGTGTCTTTGGTTGTAGGTGTATGCGAGCTCGTTCCGCCCGAGGAACACTTGAGCTCGACTTTGTGTGTGATCCGGAAAGCATCATCAAACAAGCTCGAAAGAAGAAGAGGATGGCGGACCAAGCTCGTGATGAGGAGATCGAAAGGATGAGAGCCGACATGGCTCGTATGCAACTTGAGATGGCAAACCGAGATGCCGAGGCTAGGAGAGAGCGCGAGCAAAGGATGAGATTGGAGGCTCAAATCAACACCCAACCCCGGAATGCTAGACAATACATGCATCCGGAGTTGAAGGTGCCGGAACCTGCCATCGTCTTGCCGGAGGTGTCAAAGAATTTTGAGATCAAAACTCAATTTATCTCACTGATCAAGAGACACTACTAGAAAACAGTGTAAAAAGCGACGCATTTTTATGCACTTTTAGACGCGTAAAAGCGTCGACATTTTCTTTCTCGACGCTTTTATGAAGCGTCGAGATTTTCAACGTCGCAATTTTCAGACAGTATAAAGCGTCGAGATTTGTGACACAAAAAAGCGTCGAGATTTACACCGACAACAAAAACCGTCGAGAATTGTGACTTGGCCCAAGAGTCTACATCCATACCTGACACATAATTACGTCGAGATTTGGACAAATCCCAACACATAAAAGCGTCGAGAATTGTTACGACGACAAAAAGCGTCGAGAATTAGGACATGTTATTTGAAGTTGTACCCTTTTGTGACACATAAAAGCGTCGGGATTTCATTAATTATATATAAAAAAAATATAAATTATATTTGAGAGTTGAACAGTCAAGCTAGCGTACAACACCAATTTCAAATAACTCCAATCAAATGCAGTAACAATCTTTAATCACCTTATAGAATAGCAACACTTTATCATACCTAATCTACAAAACTACTAATTCTTGATCACTGACAACCTAAAAATAAACAGTAATCAACAAACTGCACATATTATTTTCGATCAGCACCCTTGTTCTTTTCACGGTACCTTGGCTTAATCATCCTCTACACTCTATCATCCACTTGAACACCACAAGTTTTTGGTGTAGAGCAATTGCATAAGCATGCTTGCCTGATTCACAATATGAATTGACCAAGCCATCTTTAGTCTACTTACACCCATATTATTTTGCCAAGCCTGAAACCCAAATCAAAAGAATGAAATATACACACATGCACACAAAGCAAGACTTCCAGAAAAAGAAACAAATCAAGAGAATACTAATCAATGCATAGAGCCAAATACTTAACTCACAAAATTTATGATTTGATATCAAACTAAAGAACCAAAGAAAAATCCTTACGACAAAGTACAATGGAAAGATGACCTAAGCAACATCACACTATTGTTTAAAGTCATCAACCATGGTAAATGGAAGAGAAACAATCACAAAACAAGTCTTATTTCCTGATCATATGAATGAGTAAACTCATAACCTGAATTAAGAAATTGAACCAAAAAGAATAAAAGTGTAACTAGAAAAAGCATATTGAGGGAGCAACCGTGTTAATTATACATGAGAGAGCCTATTTAAGTGCTACAACTTCTCTTTTACTAAATTGATACACAAGTGCTAAAAACTGAAATATTGAAAATTAGCGTGGAAGGGGAATTAACCATAGCTTGTGAGCTTTTTCTTATTAGATTAGGCACACATACTAAAGGAGTTTACCTGTTCAACAATTAATGAAATCCATTTGTGATGACTGAATACTTGGAGAAGTTGACATCCATCTGTTTTTTAAAAAGCATTGCACCCTAAAATTAATGAAATCCCAAGCGTGCATTAGAATACAGAGATAATCTCCCACTAACTAATAGACCATTCCAGAAAATAATAAAATTTCAGGTAAATTAGTACTTCTTTTATTTAGGAATATTGGATTCTCGACAGGGGAGAGACTAGAACTCCTTTCCTATTCAACTCTCTGATGACAAGAACTCATTTTTGACTAGAGATTTGCCAACATAAAGGCTACAGAAATTATACGATCTTCTGTATGAAAATTACTCACCATTCTAGTCTTCAATTTATGTTCAAAAAAAGCTTAAAATTACAATCAATTTTATACTCAGGGGGTACATCCTTCCCGGACAAGTCTAGTAACTCAGCAACAATGTGGATTTTTGACAAAAAAAATTAATGTAAACGTATTTAGTGAGGATTTCACTACCAACCTGCTATGTGAAATGCTCCATATTTATAGCAACACCTAATGGTGATTCTACCCATAATTTCAATCGGATGAGAGGTTTTGAGAGAATTAATGTAAAAATAAAAAGGGGAAGGTAATAGTGACAATATAATTGGATGAGTTATATGCATAAAAGAATATGCAACCGACCTTTAAAAATTGCATAGCCAATTCAGCTTGGAATCCATCACCATCTGCACTAGGGCGTGATCAGATTTGCTACAGAGTATTTTGATTCTCATTATGTTGCCATATAGAGAGAACAAATTAAAGAGTTTATCCTCATCTATTCTCTGCGGAGATGGATAAATAAGAGGGTCATGGAAAATGAAACACTGGGAACAGTAATTATGTTGATGGATGAAATACTTGTAAAATGTGAAGGTAGGGCTTACATCAGCGTTCAAATTAGATGCAAGAACAGTGCATCTGTCATTCATGCCACCTATTCCTGGAGGTAAATTCCCTCCAAAGGCAGCTACAATAGCAAAATGATTTGCCATCTGAAGTAAAATTTACAGAATGTAGAAAGCAATGAGAGAACAAGAAGAAAGTAAGGGCTATGTGTTTTGTACAGAATGTAGACAACAGAATATGTCAATATGCAATGACATCCATATTATAGCCATTATAAGATGAGGGAGGGCAACATGAGAAAAACAGAAACATGAGAACTAACTTTTAGTCAAGCAAATAAGTTCAACACACAATAATTAGCAAGTCACAAGTTCTAAAATAAACATATAGCCACATCATATGAATAGATAAAGGAAAATATAAACATCACCAACAAAAGAAGGGAAAAACAGCCCATGAAGCATCAGAACATAATCCCAGAAGTACTACTTGTGAGAATGCAACTGAAAACAAAAATAAATCAGTTTAAAAAGATGAAATGTTTGTACACTAGCAGATATAATCATAGAAGTGCATATATGCACCTGTAGGAGCACCAGCAGCTTGCATTGCATACATACTAGCATCGACATATGCAGGCTGTTGACCAACAAAAAGAATTATATAAAAATCTGATCACAAAGAGATCAAGCATGTGATTCACTAAATTTGACATCAGAGCAAGAAATGAGTCCAGTAAGGTCATGTTTCATGTACTCAAAACACAAAATATACGCTACAAGACAATTTGGATGTTATTATACCCTCCAATTTCAAAACGTTTGGATGATCCAGCATTCTAAGGATGAGAATCTTTCTTGCCATGAATCTCACACCCTATGGCTCAAATTTGTCGAACCGAACCTTCTTCAAGGCAACCGCTTTGCCTGTACTAAGCTCGCGCTCGAAACACACTGATGTATGTGCCTTGCCCAATCTGATCAAAACAAGCCAAATCAAATCAGGTCTGATACCACTCATGAAAATCGTGTTTACTTTCCAATTCATCACCAGATCTCCAACCTTACCATTCCTGATCCAATTCCATAACTAGTTCGTTTGTGCATTCAAATTTAAAACTATTATTTCAGTTTCTTAAATCCTTTTCCGATTAGTCTTGCACAAAACCCTAACAAACTCCCCTCCTCGCAATCTAAACGCTCTTGCATCTAACTACCTTTTCGAGCTTCTTGAAGGACTCGGCTTGGAGAGGGAGCCAGCCCTGGATGGCTTCGCCGGCGACGGCGCTGAGCCAAGCCGGCCAGCCGGCGGCCACTTGCTCCCCTTCGACATACTTGTGGAGATTCCCGAGGCGGAAACTGACCGAACCGCTCTCGCACAGGCTCCTCGAGCTCCCACTCCTACGCGATTCGGCGCAGATCTCCGCCGGCTCGCCGAGGGAATCGAACACCTTCGCCGACGACGGTTTCTCCGAGTTGACTCGCCTCCGGAGCGAATACGACGTCGCATTGCCCTAAGTTTCCAGAGGAAAACAAACATAGAAAAATTATCGTATGAACGAGATTGAGAAGAATTGAGAGTACGAACCTTGACAACGAAATCGTAGACGGATTTGCACACGCTAGTGTTGAGCAAGTAGGCAGATTACTCTAAAAACTTCAAATCTCCGGTCACCAGGAAGTCAATTGATGAGAAATCAAAATCAAGTCAAGGGGATGGGCAAGGGTAACTAGATCTGAATTTGTTACAATCAAAGAGATATGCAAATGGGAGTTAGGGTTTCAGGAAAAGAGAGAGGCGAGAAGGCATCATCGGGGCTCGCTTAGTTGTTTGCCCACTTTTTATTTTTATTTTTATTAATTTATTTAAATCTTGATGCCTTAAAGCGTCGAAATCTGCTATTTTAATTTTCGACATCAAAATTCGCCGAGAATTGTTTTTTTCCACCTACGCGGCCGAACTTCTCTTCGACACATTCTCGAAGCGTCGAGGCTAAAGTGTCGAGAAATAGCGCATTTTCTAGTAGTGAGAGATCAATTTCAAGGGAGACCAAATGAGTGCCCGATCGAGCATGTGAAGCAATTCAAGGACCTATGTGAGACCATCTCGACGGATGATGAGACCCTTGAGTACGTGCTACTCAAAGCCTTCAAGTGGTCGTTGGGAGGCAAGGCATTGCATTGGTTGGAGAGCCAAGCACCTTGTTCCATCACATCATGGAGGGCTCTCAACGAAGCATTCTTGATGAAGTTCTTTCCGCCCACCAAGACGACGGAGCTTTAGAAGGGAGATAGCAAGCTTTCAACAAGGAGCCCACGAGCCACTCTTCGAGGCTTGGGATCGGTTCAAGGAAATGTTAAGGCAATGTCCAACGCATGGGCAACAACCTTATGTCCTTCAAGACATATTCTTCCAAGGAATTAACCCCGCCACCAAGGACAAATTGAACCTTCACACCGATTGTGGGTTCATTGACTTGCCACCGGAGCAAGCGTGGGAGTTGCTAGACAAGATCTCCTATTACGAAGCCATGTATGGAGTGAGTCAAGGGAACAAGGAGGTAAGAGTCCATGGAGATGGTGCGAAGAGGCTCTACGATCCAAAAAGTGAAGAGGTGGATAAAGATGTGAAGATCCAATTTCTAGAGGATGAGTTGAACAAGATGAGGAGGAAAATGAGTCATCTCCAACAAAACTCGAGAGCTTGTGAAGAATGTGGTTCTTTGAAGCATGGAACCCAAGAATGTCCTAATGAGCGCCAAGTTCGTTTGGCCGAGCAAATTGAGGAGGCACACTATGTTCAAAGAAATTTTGGAGGAAGAGCCAATTTCAACAATGGAGGAGGTGGAACCAAGGCCAAGCCAATGGCTACAACAACAACTTCAACCAAAACGAGCCAAGGGCCCAACCACCACCATACCGACCTCCGGGATTCTATGAGCAAACACCACCATGGGCTCAAGACTTGAAGAATCAATTCACTAATATGGAGAGAAGATTTGATGATCAATTCAAAGAGTTGGGTGTTTGGAGAAGGCAAGTGGACAACCAATTTGTTCACATGGCGAATCAACTTCCAAGAGAGGAAGGGAGACTCCCGGGCCGACCCGAGGAGAACCCCCGTGCCCAACAACAACAAAATGAAGTTCGAGCCATAGGATTAAGGAGTGGATGGAGTTTGCCCGAGCCACACATTCCAAGGACGAGAGAAGAAGGTCGGACCGAGTTGCCCAGTAACTCGGGCCCGATGTACCAAGACATCGATCCAGAAGACGGAGGAAGTCCCCTGAGCCGGACCGAGGTGGAGCGTAACTCGGGCCCGACGTACCTTGTAGACGGCCCGACGTTCCCAGATGTGCCCTCCCCCAGGACCGAGGTTCCTGAAGTCGGTCCCGAGGTCACTCCAACATCGATCCAAGCCGAAAATGTTGAGAGAGGTCAAGATCGGTCCAAGGAGGTGAATTCAACCAAGAAACAAGGTGCCACAACTCTTCCTTATCCATTGAAGAAGCCCAAGGAGATTGTTGAGGGCAAGTTTAAGAGGTTCTGGAAGCTTTTGCAAGGCTTGAACATCACCATTCCATTCACCGATGCTCTAAGTGCGATGCCATCCTATGCAAAGTTCTTGAAGGAAATTTTGAGCAAGAAGAGGTCAATTGTGGAAATGCAAGATGAGGTGAAGATCTTGGAGCTACCTCAAAAGCTAGGTGATCCCGGAAGATTTTCAATTACCGTGGGGATTGGATCCCAAAACTTCAAGGCTCTTTGTGATTTAGGAGCAAGCATATCGGTTATGCCCATGAGCATATGGAGAAGGGCTAACCTCGGAGATATGGAACCGGTTGATATGAGTCTTACTATGGCCGATGGTTCATCTACAAAGTCCACCGGAATCTTAGATGACGTCCCGGTTCGAGTTAGGAGGTATTTTGTCCCCGATGATTTTGTGATCCTTGACATGAAAGAAGATCCGATGGTGCCCATTATTCTTGGAAGGCCGTTTCTAGCTACGGCGGGTGCCAAATTCGATGTGAGAAATGGGAAAGTGACTTATGAGATTGGCGAGGAAAAAGTGGAGTTCCATTTCAACAAAGCTCTCAACGAACCGGATGCTTTGGCAATCTTGAAGTTGGAGGAAAGTGCCAAGCGTAAGAGAGAGGAGTTGGAACCCACAAAAGAAGAGGAAGCACCATTAAGAGATCATGACATGGTCAATGTTCAAGAGCAAGAAAGAGAGTTGCAAGATCCATTTGTGAACGATGAGGAGTCAAGAGGTGGAGATAGCCCGAGAAGCCATGAAGAGTATCCTTCTTCGTATCCTTTTGATGTGGGAGACTCTTACATTTGTTTAAGTGACTTGAAAGAAGATCTAGAGGATGATTACCTTTGTTTGAGTGATTTGCTAGAAGACTTGAGTTATAATGTTATTGAGTCCCCTAGAAATTCAATAGATTTTTGTGGTGTAGGTAATGAAGATCAAGTTGAGAAGATGCAAGAGATGCCAACCTACACTTTGGAGGAGGAGAATGATGGAGAATTTGGAGGCCACACTTTCATCAAACACAAATGGTGGTACTATGGCTATGAGGAGTGTGGAGATGCATATGACAAGGATGATCAATTCACCGCTTTTCACCCTCCTTGAAGGGTAGAGGTTAGAAGTCAAGATAGTGACTTAAAAGAAGCGCTCCTTGGGAGGCAACCCGAGTTTAGTAGGTTCATTTTCGTAGTTTCTAGTTTGTTTCTCATTGCCTTAGCTTAGATTCTTTCTAATCTCTCTTTAGCATGTGTTTTGTGGAATTGTGTGTTATGTGAGCTTCATGATCATGTGTGGTATTTGTGAAAATAATAAAAGGACTTGTGGGTAGAGACTTGCCAAGACAAGGGAATTTTTAGAAGCCAAAAACGAGTTGGACCGAGGTACCCAGTACCTCGGGCCCGATGTTGTGACATCGGTCCGCTTTGGCCGGTCAACTTTGGTCTTGATTTTATGGAAATGCCTATTATGCCCTTCTGACCTAACTTTGTCTTCTACCCAATTTAAGCCCTCTTTCCCATACCTAACACCTATCACCCTCATAACCACCTTCCCAAAATACCAAGTCCCCTTCAAAAATCCCAAATCGATCCATCACTTCCACCATACTCGAACCCCAAGCAATCTTCACCAACAATCTCGATCCACACTCCTAGAATCCTCAAACATCGATCCAAAAGCCAAAAATCCCAACAAAATCCCATAGATCTTCATCCCTCTTCTAGATCTAGAAGAGAAATTTGAGTTCTAAGAAGTTGATTGCTAGAAGTCTTTGTTTCTTCATATTTGGTATGTGGATCTCAATCTCTACTTGATTCCTTGTGAATTTCATGCTTTCATTGCTAGATTTGAGATTTGCCATGATTGAGTGAGCTTAGACCTTAAGCATCCATGGTGATTTTGCATGCATAGTGGAATTTGAGCTTAATTGTTGATCATGCATGATAAAACCTACTTGGAACTTCGATTGATGATGAGAAATGGTTGATTTTGGATTTTGGGAGCATGAGATAGAGTTTTATGGGTGAATCTAGGAAGAGAAGTCGAATGAGAGTCGGCCCGAGGTACCCAGAACCTCGAGACCGATGTTGCAAGTCGGTCCAAGACTCGGACCGAGGTTGAGAACCTCGGACCCGATGTCTTGTGTTGGTCGGTCCTGTGCTATTTGACTTTCTCTTGTGTGAGCTCTAGGATTCATGAGCTTGAATGTTGGTAAAGGCATGTTTATCATGATGTATCTTGTAGCTTGACCATTGTTATGTGATTCTTTGCTCATACATGTTGGATTTTGTGGATTGAGTGTCTTAAGAGCAAGTATGGGGTTATTTCCTTGCATGATGAATTGTTTGTGATGGAAGCTTGTGATCTTGTTGTGATTGTATAGATTTTATCTTGTAGTTCTTTGCTTGATTTTGCGTAGGTACCATGACTACCCGAGCATCTTCTTCAAGGATGGAGAAAGCAACAAGAAAGTCCAAGAAGTCGTCAAAGAGAGTGCAAAGAATGGACGATGTGCGCTTCGAGGATGATGATGTGGCTAATGAGTGTGAGCGACTCATGGGTCTATCTCACCACACTCGGTGGTTAGATTGGGAGTCCATTAGAAAGATGAGCATGGATGAGGATCTTACTCGGTGCTATCAACAAATGAGATAGTAAATCCACTCTTCCGAGTCATGATCCGATCTTTGGGTTGTTCCATCTTTGCTAGGCACGAATTGAGAAAGCCAATGAAGGAGGAGGCCATGTTACTCTATGAGATGTTGTTTGAAAATGAGAAGCCAATGAACCTCACATGGGAATGGGTGAAGATGGTGAGGGATTTCCAAAGTTCCTCATGGATCTATTTTGGAGGCATGATAGCCCGCTTAGCTCATCGTCTTGAGGTGGACTTGTCTACCTACACGCCGGCCCCAAATGGTGTAGAGTTCATGGACCTTAAGTACTTCAAAAAGGCCAACATCATCAAAGAGAAGCAAGTGACCGGTGCCACCACCTATCTAGCCCCACACTCCAACTTCGACAAGGTGCACATTTCTTTGGGGCCACGTCTCTTTAACCTCACAAGCTATTACAATTGGTTCCAAGTGTGGGTGGGCAAGGAGAATCCTTATGGAGAGCCGGAGGGGACGCTTGAGTGTAGGAGACGAGCACAACACATTCGTTTCACTTCTCCTCAAGTTTCCCCGGACACCAAAGAAGAGGAGCCCAACCAATATGAGTTCGTGAGAAGAGATGACATGGACGTTGACTTGCCTAGAGAAGAAGAAGAAGAAGATGGTGGTTACCATAATTTGCTCACCGAACACGCACCAACACTACTTGACCGAGGTGCAAGCCATGTCGGGCCCGACGTCCACCAACGTCGGTCCGACACCTATTTGTCCGATCCGGTCCCGAGCCAATTCGAGAGGGGTGAGGGGAGTGGAGCAAGACAAGAACCACCAAGCTATGGAGGGTATGAAGGGTATGCCCAATGGTACGGGCCCAGAATGGTGTTCCCCGAGCCTCAACAATCGGTGGACATGAACTTCCTAGCCAACCAATTGGCTCATCTTCAACTTCAACAATCTAGCATGCTTCAGGAGGCACACCAAATCAACCTACAACAACAACACCTCAACTTCCAACAACAACAACTTTTCCACCACCAAGAAGACTTCCAAGCTCAATTTGAAGAAGTGAACCGCAACATCGCTTACACTAGATGTGATGTGGACGACTTGAGGGCGGTAGAGGACCAAAGATGGAGCGTTCAAGAGAGTTTCAATGAGTGGATGACCGGGAATTTCTCTTCCCGTGAAGATCAATGGACGCGCCCCGCACCACAAATTCAACCGCCAAGTCAAGATCCTTTCCACGACCATGTGTATGAGCGAGAGAGGTACACACGGCTCCAAAGGAGACGCCGTCAAGGACACCCTCCGAACTAAGCCTCAACATGCCATTCAAGAATAAGGAATTGTGAGCTCTCTTTACTCTTCTCTTTACTTTTGAGTTTTGATTTCTTTTGATGAGGACATCAATATTTTAAGTATGGGGTGGGTTAGTAGCTCATAGTTTCATGTGTAGTTTTCTTGTGTGTTTTTCTTGTTTTATTTAAGGGATGTTTTCTTTCTTTTGGATTGTGGCATGATGTTGTGCATGAATGATGATTGAAATTTATGGTTTGAATGGATGAGTTTGTTTGTTTTGTTTGAGAAATTTTTTGCAAAAAAATCCATAAAAATTCGAAAATTGTGTGAAAAAGACAAAAAGATTTTGTTTTGGACTAGGAATTCCCATCTTAGATGTCCAAAGAAGGCTAATGATGATGTGAGCATGTAAAGTCCTTTGCATATTTTTGGATAGTTTAGCCTCTAAATGGATGTTGTTTTTAATGTGATATGATGTCTTGCATGTTTTTTATTGAGCACATGAGTTCTTGGATGAGTTTTGATGCAACTAAGCTAGAGTGAACCTTGTGAGATGATTTTTGGCCATTTTAGGGATGCTTGTTCATTATTGCATATCCCTCATTTTCTTGTGTGATTAGCTCATGCATGCTTAGTAAAACTTGCTATTGCGGTGTTTATCTATTTTCCAAGACCAATATGAGATTTGTTCTATGCTTTGTCACAATGATTTGAACTTTTTATTTCATTTAGTCACAAAATCTTCCATATCCTACCTTGAAGATAAACCGTTGCTTGTAGCCCCGTTTTAGCCTTAGACCTTTGTTTGAAACTCCTCAAAAATATGATTCCTAGCCTATATGACTTGACCCTTATGGGATTGGACTTTAGTGAGAGGTTTTGGAGTATATTTGGAGAGTTGAGATTCTCTTTGGTGAAGGGCAAGAAATGGAGTTAAAAAAACCAAGTGGGTAGTGCATCTTTGTTGTAAAGAAAGAAAGAAAAGTTGGAAAAAAGTAGTGGATTGAAAGCAAAAAGCTTAAGTGAAGAAAAGGCACCGACCGAGGTAAAGTGCACATCGGGCCCGACATATAGTGCAAGTCGATCCTAAGTGGAAAAAGTGTGAAAAATCCAACAAAAAGTGCAGTGCAAAGATGAAGTGGAATGTTGAGTGAAGGAATGGGTTGAGAAGAAAAAAAAAAGAAGAAAAATCAAAGTCTTTTGGATGAGTGAAGTTGAAAGTGGAATAATTTGGTGAGTTTGGTGAGAGACTAGAAAGTTCAATCCCCATTGTAAGCACCACAAGACCAAAGTGATTCCCACCATGAGAAATACCAAAAACCCCATTACAACCCGGCCGAATGGAACCTCTTTGAGGACCTCCATTGAGCCAAGTTCATGTTCTTTGTGTGCATTGTAATAGGCATCTCTAGGTGGAGGAATTGGTGATATTAGCTTCAATAGTAAAGTCTTTACTTGCATGATTGTTGTGTATGAGTGTTCATTTTCAAACCTAAACACATGATGAGTGATACACATTTCTACATACCTAAAGTGAGGCTTTGTTGCATTAGACTTAATTCTTTGGACACTTGATCATGTGTGATGACGTAATCTTGCTAGCATATCTATCACTTGTGCTTGATTGAGTTTTTCATATGAGGCTTTACTTGAAGATTGTGCTTCGGTCTTGCTTATGTTGTTATTGCTTGAGGACAAGCAAGTTTAAGTATGGGGTATTCTGACGTCTCTCATTTTGGTGGTGTTTTAGTAGTTAATTTCCCTTGTAAATAAGTGTCTTTTATTCCTTTATTTTTTAGTTTCGTCCCTTTTTAGCTTAGTTCCCGGTTTTCTACAAGATTCGGAAACTATGCGAGTTTGTTGTGTTTTGTAGGTAAAATGATGCGTTTGAGGACGTTTCGAAGGAGTTTATAAGAAGGAGCCAAGCAAGGGAGCTAAGGAACGGAAGATCCATCCAAAGAATGAAGAGGGACTCAAGGAAAACCAAGAAGAGAAGAAGGACCGAGACCCAAGACCGAGTTACTACCAAGTCGGGCCCGAGTTCGAGCACCAGAGCATAGGACCGACGTTCCCAACGTCGGGCCCGATGTTTGCCCGCGTCGGTCCGAGTCGGCAAAAGAAAGGATTGGGCTCCAAGGCACAATGTTGTGATCTTCCAAATTTGCCCTTCTTCTAAATTTGGAATTCCTTGGTCCCCAATCAAGAGAAAAGGATAATTAGAGGTGATTAGGGAGCATTAGGGGAGATCAATTAGAAACACACACAAAATCACTCTCAAAGGCTCAAGGAAGACTTGGAGAGCAAGGAGAAGAAAGGAGGAGGAGAAGAGAGAGAGATCGGTGGAGCTAGAGAGGAGATTAGTGAGTGTTGAATTTGTTTTGCTTTGGTTTAGTAGAATTAAGACTTGGATATTGTGAACCCTTGTGGATTTGAATGCAATTGAGCCTTGATTTGAGTTTAATGATTGAGCTTTGCTTGTTTTACCATTTGATTGCTTTTTACTCTTACTTGATAGAGTAGATTCCATAGTCTTGGGCTATGGGGGAAACCCCTAGCTAGGATTGGGTAGGAACCCCCAATTCCATAGCCTTGAGTGCTTGATCTAGGAATCCTCTCTACATTGAGCTTCAATTCTCTTGTGGGAACAAGGGACCTAGGGCTTGTGATTGGTAAGAGTAAGCGGGAGCGATCTCGAACCCATCACTAGACCTAGCATCGAAGGTGAGTGGAAACTCCCTTGGGTCGAAGTGTAGAGTGGAGGGATCGAAGGCTAGCAACCTCGATCTCACAAGGATCAACACTTATTGGCTGAATTGGGGTGGAATTACCCAAGTCTAGTTAGGGAAGGAACCCAAAAACCCAAGACCGATCTACCAAATTTGCCTAGTTCGAGTTACACAGTACATCGGGCCCGACGTTGTGTGTGTCGGTCCTGGCCAAATCAACCTCGATCCACCCTCGGACCGAAGTGACCAGTGTCGGTCCGAGGTGTTCTCTTTGATTGTCCTCGTTTTTACCTTTCTTTTACCTCTTTTTAGTCTTTTAGGTACTCTCAACGCACGAACTCCCGTGTGTTCGACACCCTACCTCTTTTACTACAATTGGGGTTCGGTTTATAAATTTAAATTTTGATATCATCCGATCCGGACTATACCCTATCAATATGCTTTTAAGGGAACGCATGGATAGACCAGAAGTGAAGCAGGATGCAGAAAAGACAAGGAATTATGAGAAGTTCTTGGAGAGGTTTGTCATCCATGGCCTCCATAAGACAAACTACAAGGACTTGCCCGGGAGAATGGGGGACGTGCTCTTCTTCTCGCAATTCGGTGGTGAGAATCTTGCTCCCTTACTTGATCTCATTCCCGATTTGCATAATGCCGTCCTTCCCAACTTCCCAATGTATCCCAAAGACTCCCCCGCCTTCCAAATGCTCAAAAATAGACTGCCAAGTCCTTCTCCCCCACCTCCTCAAATTCCAACAATCACCACTAAAAAGCTTTTGAAACGTCCAACCCCATCGTCCCCTCTCTCAAAATCTTCCAAACCCTTTTCCTCCTCCAACCCAACCGAGATTGTAGACAAGTTCTTAAAACACTTGTCGGAGGGACGCTCCAAGAAGAAACACGACCCAAGGCCCCTCAAAAAGGCCAAGACCTCTAGCGTCCCCTCCACCACAAAAAGGCCAAGCTCCACAAAAGGCCCTTCCAAACTTTCAAAGCAATCCACTCTTCCTCCCCAAAAGGCTCTCAAGATCGTCCAACTCCCCACTCCTCCACCGTCCCCTCAACCCTCCAAACAAAATGCCCTCATACAATTTTGCCCCTCCCCTCTTAATTTTGCCAACTTCCCCTCCGCCCCTGCCCACATTTCCCCACCAAAGGACCCCGAGACTCCCAGGTCCCGCCGTCCTTCATCTGAAAGTGGCCTAGAGGACGTTGAGCAGCGTTCCACTCTTGAGCACACTTTTTGCCGCCGCAAAACTAGTGAAAAGCCTAAGGTGCTGCTGGTCAAGGAAGCTGTAGAGCCAGAGCACATCTCCACCTCTAGTTCCTCCTCTTCTAGCTCTTCAGAGAAGAGTAACCAAGGAACTCCTGCCGGTGAGTCCTCCCCATTCGTTGATATCACAAGGGACTCCAACGATGAGGCAGATGGTGTTGAGAATGCTCCTGCTGCAAAGGAGGCAGAAATTATTGAAGTTGCTGAGGACGCTGGTGAGCACCTGGTCGCTCAAAAGGACGCTGAGCTCAGTCTGGACGATGAGCTTGAGCGTGATGCTAATGAAGTCCCCCCTTATGACCAAACCCTTCCCATCCTCAATTCCCTCCCCGCTCCACAAGAAAACCCCTCCCCCTCAATCCAAACAGAAACCCAAGTCTTTGCGGACGTTGAGCCTGCCCAAGAAGTTCAAGCAGAAGCTCAGGACGCAGAGGAAACGTCCCAAGGCAAAGCTCCCTCAGAAACCGAACAGGCCGCGGCTGGTGGCAATGAAGAAAATGCCCAAGGCACTGAGGACGCTCCTGCCCAAGACGAGGCTGAAAATGAATCTGAGGACGCCGACTCTAATGAGGAAGATTCTGATGATGATGAGTCAGAGTCCCCAAAGCGTTCCAAGAAACGAAAAGATGATGGAGGTCCAGTAAACATTCTTGGCCCCTTAGTCTACTATGAGGAATGGCTTGCGTCCTTCTCCAAAGAAAAAGAAGTTCTGGAGTTTCATGAGCTTCTTCGTTTCCAAGGGTGGCGCTCTATTGGTCCTGCTCCGGCTAAAATAAACAATGACCAGATTAGAGAGTTCTACAAGTCCCTTCGCTACAAGTCCAAGGCCGGGACGCTCAACTTCAAAATTGACGATGAGCCAACTCAAGTTAATGAAAGAGAAGTCCGTGCCTTCTTGGGACTCAGCCCTCAGAAACCACCGTCCAACGCTCTAAACTCTCTCCCTGAAAATGGATTCGAGATGACGGATGAAGAAGAAGTACAGCTGCTTGAAAGAACTTTCCAAGGCAAAAGGCCATATGGGACGGATCGAGTTGCTCATGTGCTCTCCAAGGTTGGCGCCATTGCTACCTACTTCATATGCAGAGCCGTCCTTCCTTGGCAAGAAAAGCTTTCTGTCGTTCAAACACATTACATTATTCTAATAGACGCTTTTCTCAATCACCGCCCCATCAATCTAGCCAGGATTGCTATGCAGCATATGGCTAAGTGTGGAAGGAAGCGCCATGCTCTACCGTACCCAGGGGTTGTCAAGTTAATCCTTCAGTCCCAGAACGCTTATGATGAAAATGCTCCCACAGAACTGCTAGGGCTGAAATGGAATGCAAGGAAGGGACTAGTGGAAATAAGGCACAATGAGGAACTGCCCTGAATCAAGAAGCAGTTAGAAGCTGAAGCTGAGGAAGCCAAGAAGAAAGCTGAGCAAGAACGCCTCGCCCAGGAAGCTGAACAAGCGCGCCTTGCTTCAATGCATCAAGAGCCTATTCATGAAGAAGGGCCAAATACATGAATAGGTCCCTGAATTTGCGCCCAATAGTCATTTAAGACCCCGAACTTTCAAGTTTGTCAATTTGATACCTCAACTTAACATTTACAACCAATTAAACACATAATCGCTGACATGTACAAAAAATCTGCCACATCAATGCCAGGTACTTGTCCACTTGTATGCCAAGTCATATTAAACAAAATAAAACATTAAAAAAATAAAGAAAAAAGAAACAAAGTGAGAAAAACCACACTAGCGTTCTTTCTTGATTTTCCGATGATGGAGATCCAGCCCTAACGCGCCGCCTCACCCTTTCCTACGCCGCCTGCGGCTGCCACCGCATCCACCGGCGAGAGCCCCTCTCCGCCCTCCCGCCGCCTCATTTCGCCGAATTCAAACCCCACCACCGCCACCAGCCCCCTCCCCCGCTCCCCGCCCCAGATCTTGTCCTTCTACCGCTCCTCCCACCCCCACCATAACTCCTCTTCTCCCTCAACTCCGCCCCCACGTTCGGGCTCAAGCGGATCCGGACGAAATTCAGCAAGGACCAGACTAAGAAAATGCTAGGGCTTGCAGAGAAGACCGGGTGGAAGATGTAGAGGGGAATCGAGGACACGGTGGCGAAATTCGGCTTCAAAAACGGCGTCGAGCGCGGCGTCTTCAAGGTTTGGATCCGGAAACGGCCTAACAACAACAATGGCAGGTCCTCCTCTTGATTGACGAAGCCGGCCCCGTCCCTGACCGCAATCCGGAGGCCCTTCCTCTTCAGGCCCAGCGGGATCTTGCCGCTCATCGGTCCGAAGCGGGGGCGGGTGGTGTGCCGGGTTGACTCGGTCGAGAAGAGGAACGACTCCTCGCGGTCGAACGGGATCGCGTCGGAGGAAGGGGCAAACGAGGGGATGACGGTGAGGAAGAGGGTGGCCATGGCGACGCCGAGGAGGATGAAGAGGAGCCGCTGCTCCTGGAGGAGGTACCGGATCAGATTGCTTGTTCTCTGAAATGTTTGAAATTCCAAAACTCATACAAATTGCTTTCTACCTCACACGTTTTGTTCATTTGGAATCTTGGAGCCGCTGCCGAGTAGGTCGAAGAGTAGAGGCTAAAATCCACCCATCCATCTTCTCATTATTTTTCTTTTTTCTTTATTTATTTAATTTTCTTAAAATTTATTTTGTTTAATATGACATGGCTTACAAGTGGACAAATACGTGGCATTGACGTGGCATATTTTTTATACATGTCAGCGATTATGTGTTTAATTGGTCGTAAATGTTAAGTTGAGATATCAAATTGACAAACTTGAAAGTTCGGGGTCTTAAATGACTATTGGGCGCAAGTTCAGGGACCTACCAATGTATTTGGCCCATGAAGAAGAGCCCGCGGTTAACTTTGCAGCTCTTGATCAAATGCTAATGGCTACTTCTCCTCCTTCCTCTGCACCTCATGTGGACGCCCCCTCTTCCAGCTCCGGTCCCGCGCCTATTCCTGCCCCAGCTAATCCTGATCAGTATCCTCCTTCAGAAGTCATGGCAGCTATCTTGAACAATCAGTGTCTGATTCTTTCGTCTCTCAAGGACTTGTCTTCGGCCTTCTCAAAGTCGGCGGAACTTCATGAGAAGCTTCTCCAGTTCTACCAAGATCAAAGCCGCCGTCCTCAGTGATCGCCGTCCTCCTCCACTTTATCCCTCATTATTTTGCCTTTGCTTCTTTTATTTTCAAACACTGCTCTGGGATTGTAATAGCCGTACTCTACTTTTGTTTGAATGGCAATTCAATTGTTTGCTTGCATGTGTTTGTTTAAGCGTTCCACTGCTTCTAGTTATGTTATTGTGCTAACGTCCTTATCACTTGTTATCCTTTTCGATGATGCCAAAAGGGGGAAGTGTAGTTTTGTAGAGATGCGCTATAAAATAGTGTTAAGGGGGAACTAATAAGTGAAAGGTCTAAGGAACGCCGTGCTTGAATAAAAGAGGACGCTTAGAAAGTATTCTAGGACGCTACTCTCTCCTTAAAATCCCTAGAGAATCAAAAAAAAAAAATGAAAACTTGTGCTTACTGAAATTTCTTAAAGTGTTAGAGGACGCTTCTAAGTTTTCATGCATGCTAAGTTCCAATGCCAAAACTATTTTGCTGCAGAGTTTGTCATCATCAAAAAGGGGAAAATTGTTGGGACGCTATCAAGGACGCTTGCGTACTTGGTAGTGTGCCCACAACCGTCCCTTTGTTTTGATATGACAAACTCACTTTGATTCTAATAAAACTGTCCAAGTGTTAAGGAACGCCAGTGACAAAAGGACAACAAGTGTGTATGGGCGTCCCCTAGGCTTAGGGACGCTAGCTAACAGGAAGTAAGGACCAACAAGAGACTACTTGAGCAAGGACGGAGTCCCAAGCAAGTAGGAACGCAAGGCGTGCGTCCTTACTCACTAGCCGACAGGATGACATCACTTGACAACATTTGATCATCCAAGGACACGTGGAGACCGATCCTGTAGCAGAGTCCAACACTACGTGGCGGACGATCCTGTAGCAGAGTTCATCAACACGTGGCGGCAGATCCTGTAGCGGAGTCCATTATACACAGCTGGATACAGAAAGCTTCCTCATCACCGCCCTACTACGTGGAGGAAGATCCTGAAGCCACGTCCACGAAGGGCATGATCGTCAAAAGAGAAAGACGCCCTTCTCCAAGTACTATAAATAGCCCAAGGCATTTATTGTGACGTTAACGCTTTTAGAGAATATTCAGAGAGAATCAGAGGAAAGCGACTCACTCAAGAACACGAAGAACTAGCTCAAGAACAGTGCTAGACTTGTGCTAGATCGAGTGAGAATTGTAACCCAAAATCACAACTTGTTTGTACTCAGAAAAACCCAAAAAGAAAGAGAGAGTCCTACGACGTACTGTAGGACGTAGGGATAGAGTCCTTTATAAGTTTAAACTCGCTTAAGTTGTAGGCTTAGAGGAGTGCTTTACTAGTGGACTTAGGAAGAAAAGCTAAGTGCCAGAGAACTGTAAAGACTCGCCAGTACAACTGTAAGGACGTTTAATATAAAGGAAAAGCTATTCAAATATCCTCCAAGGAGGTAGAGGTTTACACTCAAGGACTACTTGGTCTTGAGTGGTTCCTCTATAATTCACTGCGTTCACTTTTACTTGTTTAGTATTTTATTCCGCTGCATAACTGAAGGACGCCCCTCCCCCTCGTAGGGACGCCTAACCAAAGGACGCCTTTACCTAAGTAAAGGACGTCCCCAAGTTTTACTAATGATCCAACAACTATTAAACCCTTGGTGTATATTTCAACCAAGATCCTAATAGAATGGACGAAGAACCAACCTTGTACAATCTTACACAATCAAAGACGGATCCTTGAAGCACAAGAAGGGGGCTCGTGATTATTGAAAGGCACCAATCTTCGACGAGTATTGACACAATCCAAACAAACCAAGCTGCAATACACACACACACAAGAAGCCCAACTTCTAACTCTCTCTTTTCAAAGGGAGAAAATGATTTCAATTCCAAAGTTTTTTAAGTGTTCAAAACTGAAAAACCCATATTTATATGTTCCAAAATTTGAAATAAAGATAAATAAAAGTCTACTAGGATAAATAGGCCTAATAACAAGATAACCAACCCAAAAGGGCGAGCACACCCGAGTCACACTCAGGCAATGCCGCCTCCCTTGCTTGACTCGTTGCCTTGGCACCCTTTATGAACGACACCAGCACTTATTAGGCAAACAGCCTTGGCAAGTGGCTCCTTGCTCGCTCTCGCCTCCTTAGCACTAATGTAGCACACAAAAGCATGCATTTCATTTTGTAGCTTCTTGGCTCGGGATCTAGTGATTGGCCCATCAAAGAGAGTAGGGGCGTGACTCGGCTAAAGTCGTCGTGCCAAGATCAAAGATAAATAACCCAAACTACAAACTAAGTATAGTAAGCAAGTAATGGGTCGAACCCAAGAGATCTATGGCTTCTAGTATCAATATAATTATCAACTAAAGAAAGGGGGGATTTAAGAGAAGAATCTAAACTAAACTAAACTAGGAAACAAATAACAAACAAACAAATCAAATAAGGGAAACAAGTTCATTCAAAAGATCCACTCATGAAATAATCACTCGATCATAGATTCATCCATTGATTTCATTTACACCTATGGTTAATTCCTATCCTGATCATTAACAATCGCAAGTCCACGGTCCAAGCAATTCTATCACCCTAGGCAAGGACTCTTAAACCTAATTAGCATAGAGAACAAGGATATGTAGGATATAATATCAAACAATCAAGCTACGAGTCAATTGCAAGATAAAACAATCAATTCTCTTCTTAATCCTAGTTGCATAGACAACAAGTCTAGGTTAAGTTGTTTTCACAGATTAGTTTTGTCCACGGTCCAAACCTAATCAAACAGTAGAATATCAATCAATTCAATAGGGTCACGAGTCCTAGAGAAACAATCAACAATCATAAGATGAAGCACAAGAGAATCAATATCAACCAAAGGATAGAAATCAATTATCAAAATCTCACGAGTTCATACATCAGAGCTTCTCCCTTGAACAAACCCAAGGAGACTAGCTCTCCATAACTAAACTAAAAGAGAAGAATTGGAAATAATAATGGATAATGGATAATGGATAATTTACTAATGAATACCTAAAACCTAGGGCAGACTCCTCCTTATATAGCCCAAGGAACAAGCTCCACGAGATAGATAAGGAAAGAGGCAAAGGATAGAAAAGGAAATAAGATAGAAAGATTTCGGCCCGCTTCAGATACAGCATCACCGCGGTCGCGTCGTCTCCACCGCGCCCGCGCTTTCACGACAGAATAGAACTTCGTCTCTGGGCTGCCACCGCGGTCACGTCGGCCAATCCGCGGTCGCGGAATCGCGACAGAACATTTGGTGTCACTTCGGAGGCTGTTTTGACCATCTTCGGCATGGAATCTGACTGTGGTGTAAGCAAATGAATTGAATCTCTTCGAGTTAGCTTTCCAATGGCACCGGAATCAGCTCAAACCGACTTTTGTAGCTCAAGATATAGCCTTCACAAGCAAGTAGTGTCGTGCAGACAACTCAAAACGCCTTAAAACTCTTGATTCTTGAATCCTTGTGTCTTCGGCCTAGATATTACAATTACGCACATACTTTAATCCTTGTTTCTTTCTTTCTTTCTTTATTATGCAAAAATTATGGTGTCAGTGCTCAATGAAAAGAAGAATATCAAAAATCTGAAGCAAATCTCTCACTAATCTAACTAAGATAAGCGAATGCGAGTACTCCCTCCCCCATACTTAAATTCTTCATTGTCCTCAATGAAGCAAAGAGAAAGGATAGAAGTGAGGAGAGAGGTATATCAGAAGACTCACAAACGATGAAGAGAGGTGGAATGGAAAAACTCTTCAAAGGTGGTAGAAGAATGGAAGAAAGGACTTTAGAATACCGTTTAGTAGGCTAACCGCGGGCGTGGGTGATCAGGCTGCGGTCGCGGAATCAACACCGAGAAAAAACATCATGCTGATGTGGCACGGTCGCGGTACTCGTGCAGGGACGAGTTCTTGACTTCATCTCGAACAATGTGATGCGCAAACAACCTTCGTATCTTGACTCGTCTTTTGGAAGATGATCAACTACTTGAACTCGAGCCGTGGAGAAGAAAACTCTCGGGGGAACAAAGCTCCCCCATACTTAGGCTTATACACATAGCTAAAAGAATGGAATTACAAAAGTGGATGGCAAGAAAAAATTACAGGGGTGGAAAGATAGAAGATGGAATAGAATGGATAGAGATAGATGGAAGATATATATATATATATAGAATGTGACCAAAAAGTCCTCTTTTTTTTTCTTTTTTTTTTCGAGACGACTGCATCACCACCGCGGGCGCGGTTTGTGGACCGCGACCGCGGTGTCTAGTACCTGTACGTCGGGAGCACCTGTATTCGTAACGCGACCGCGATTGCGCACCCGCGGGCGCGGTTAAAGCACAGAACGTTCTGTCGAACCTAGTACCTGCATGTTAGGCCAAAAATGAAAATAAACCTAATCTAGGAATGGAAAAACAATCTATCTAAGCCTTAGGTTGCATCCCAAGCATCGCTGTTGTTTAACGTCGTTGGCTCGACGTCTTCATGATTGGACATAGTCAATGCCCTGAACATCAAATCAAAGTCCTGCACAGCTATCTCACAACAGGACAAGTAACATGTTGACAAATTAACAAGAAATAAGAAATATTTCAAACTCCTTTTTAACCTATCAAACATGCTTGAGCAATTAGACTGAGATTTTCTAGAGTGAAACCAATTAAGTGATTTATGTGATTTTTCAAAGTATTTAGCAAAGCATGCAAATCCCCTAGTTGAATTTTCACTATCATCAGATAAGATATAGAAGGACTCATCATCTTTAGCATGCTCAAAGATAGAATCCTTAATGAAAGATTGGTATGTAAGAACAAAGTCAGGATCAAAAGAGAGAGAAGAAGTGGAATATAGGATAAAGGGATCGTCAAGGCTGACCTCAGGAATCTCCATGGAAGGGGATACGAAGGTTTCTAACGGTGAAGAAGAAATCTCCATAACATCATCTCAAACCTCCTCTTGCTCCAAACCATCCCAAAATTCACCAAATATCGCCCAATCAACTTCTTTAGTTGTCCCGTCATCTTGAGTGGATTCTTTCGGCCTTGTAAGAACGAGCCTGGGGGGCGAGTACTTGTGCTTGCGCATCGGCGGACAAACCTCGTCAGAGGCCACGAGCGCGATTTGCGGGCCGCGGTCGCGGTTCTCCTCCAGGGGAAATCCTCTGTTTCCTCATCTGAAACAGGGTCTGAGCTGTGAGGAAGGTAGTATGGCCCTTCGACCGTGGCACATTCAAAACAGGGGGCACCAAAGACCTCACGACATGCATGGCGCGCTCGCGGTACTCCGGAGAACTCAAGGGATGACTCTGGGGTATTTCCGCGGTCGCGTTCAGAGGGACACGGTAGCGGCTCAGGGGAGCGCGGTCGCGGCTCAGGGGAGTGCGGTCACGGCTCAAGGGTGCGCGGTCGCGGCTCAGGGGAACGCGGTCGCGTCTCTTCATCCTAAGAAAACTCCGTCGGTTCTATCGAATTTCCGTGGGCGCGGATTGGTGAGTGCGGGCGCGGATCTTCGACAGAAGCTAGCTCCTTAACCTCGTCGTTTCGGATCTTACATAAGGACCGCCATCTTTCTACGGGGTTCAAGCCGGGGGCTAGACAAGCTCCTTTGGTCTTGTTAGACACCATTATCTCAGTCTCAAGATTCATCCCACGTAAGATGTGACATACAGCATCCCCAACCCCTATGTCTATAGGAAGGTCGAGCAATTCTTGATAGCACCTATTGAAGTACTCATGAAAGGGTTCCTCCTGCAAATGACAAAATCTAGGGCAAGACATTAGAATATACAAGTGTGGACCGTAAGATAGGTCCACACAAAGTCAATAAAAATATTAATACTAGAAAGAAACCAAAGTTCCCCGGCAACGGCGCCAAAATTTGACTCGGCTAAAGTTGTCGTGCCAAGATCAAAGATAAATAACCCAAACTACAAACTAAGTATAGTAAACAAGTAAGGGGTCGAACCCAAGAGATCTATGGCTTCTAGTATTAATATAATTATCAACTAAAGAAAGGGGGGATTTAAGAAAAGAATCTAAACTAAACTAAACTAGGAAACAAATAACAAACAAACAAATCAAAATAGGGAAACAAGTTCATTCAAAAGATCCACTCATGAAATAATCACTCGATCATAGATTCATCCATTGATTTCATTTACACCTATGGTTAATTCCTATCCTGATCATTAACAGTCGCAAGTCCACGGTCCAAGCAATTCTATAACCCTAGGCAAGGACGCTTAAACCTAGAATTAGCATAGAGAACAAGGATATGTAGGATATAATATCAAACAATCAAGCTACGAGTCAATTGCAAGATAAAACAATCAATTCTCTTCTTAATCCTAGTTGCATGGACAACAGGTCTAGGTTAAGTTATTTTCACAGATTAGTTTTGTCCACGGTCCAAACCGAATCAAACAGTAGAATATCAATCAATTCAATAGGGTCAAGAGTCCTAGAGAAACAATCAACAATCATAAGATGAAGCACAAGAGGATCAATATCAACCAAAGGATAGAAATCAATTATCAAAATCTCACGAGTTCATACATCAGAGCTTCTCCCTTGAACAAACCCAAGGAGACTAGCTCTCCATAACTAAACTAAAAGAGAAGAATTGGAAATAATAATGGATAATGGATAATGGACTAATGAATACCTAAAACCTAGGGCAGACTCCTACTTATATAGCTCAAGGAACAAGCTCCACGAGATAGATAAGGAAAGAGGCAAAAGATAGAAAAGGAAATAAGATAGAAAGATTTCGGCCCGCTTCGGATCCAGCATCACCATGGTCACGTCGTCTCCACCGTGCCCGCGCTTTCGCGACAGAATAGAACTTCGTCTCTGGGCAGCCACCGCGGTCACGTCGGCCAATCCGCGGTCGCGGAATCGCGACAAAACCTCTAGTGTCACTTCGGAGGCTGTTTTGACCATCTTCGGCTTAGAGTATGACTTCGATGTAAAAAGATGAATTGAATCTCTTCGAGTTAGCTTTCCAATGGCACCGGAATCAGCTCAATCCAACTTTTGTAGCTCAAGATATAGCCTTCGCAAGCAAGTGGTGTCGCGCAGACAACTCAAAACGCCTTAAAACTCTTGACGTCTCTCATTTTGGTGGTGTTTTAGTAGTTAAATTCTCTTGAAAATATGTGTCTTTTGTTCCTTTCTTTGTTATTTTTGTCTCTTTCTAGCTTAGTTCCCGATTTTCTATGTGATTCGGAGACTATGCGAATTTGTTGTGTTTTGTAGGTAAAATGGCGCGTTTGAGGACGTTTTGAAGGAGTTTCTAAAGAGAGGCAAAGCTCGGGAGCAAAGGAGCGGAAGAGCCATGCAAAGAACGAAGAGGAACTCAAGGAAAGCCAAGAAGAGAAGAGGATCGAGGCCCCGGATCGACATCCTACCAAGTCGGGCCCGAGTTAGCACATTGGAGACTCGGACCGAGGTTGGCAACGTCGGGCCCGAGGTCCATGCGTGTCGGTCCAAGTCAGCTAAAAGAGGATTGGGCTCCAAGGCACATTATTGTGATCTTCCACTTTTGCCCTTCTTCTAATTTTGGAATTCCTTGGTCCCTAATCAAGAGAGAGGATAATTAGAGAGAGGAAGACAACTTGGAAAGGAGGAGAAGGGGTGATGTCTCTCATTTTGGTGGTGTTTTAGTAGTTAATTTCTCTTGTAAATATGTGTCTTTTGTTCCTTTCTTTGTTGGTTTTGTCCCTTTTTAGCTTAGTTCCCGATTTTCTATGAGATTCGGAGACTATGCGAGTTTGTTGTGTTTTGTAGGTAAAATGACACCTTTGAGGACGTTTTGGAAGAGTTTCTAAGGAGGAGGCAAAACTAAGGAGCGGAAGAGCCATGCAAGGAACAAAGAGGAGCTTAAGGAAAACCAAGGAAAGAAGAGGATCGAGGCCCTAGATCGATGTACCAAGGAGTCGGGCCCGAGCTCGAGTGTTTTGATGCTAGGACCGACGTTCCCAACGTCGGGCCCAAGGTCTATACGTGTCGGTCCAAGTCGGCAAGATTAGGATTGGGCTCCAAGGCATATTATTGTGATCTACCACTTTTGCCCCTCTTCTAATTTGGAATTCCTTGGTCCCCAATCAAGAGAAGAGGATAATTAGAGGATGATTAGAGAGGAAAAAGGGGGAGACTAACAACAAGACACATCTAATCACTCTCAAAGGCTCAAGAAAGACTTGGAGAGCAAGGAGGAGAAAGGAGGAGGAGAAGAGAAGAGGAAATCGGTGGAGGGCTAGAGAGAGTTAGTGAGTTTGAACTTGTTTTGCTTTTGTTTAGTAGACTTGAGACTTGGATCTTGTGAACCCTTTTGGATTTGAATGCAATTTGAGTTGGATTTGAGTATGATGATTGAGAATTGCTTGTTTTGTCTTTTGATTGCTTTTTACTCTTACTTCATGGAGTAGATTCCATAGTCTTGGGCTATGGGGGAAACCCCTAGCTAGGATTGGGTGTGAACCCCCAATTCCATAGCCTTGAGTGCTTGATCTAGGAATCCTCTCTACATGAGCTTCAATCCTTTAGTGAAAGCAAGGGATCTAGGGCTTGTGATTGGTAAGAGTGAGCGAAAGTGGTCTCAAACCCAAAACTTGACCTAGCATCGAAGGGAGAGTGAAAGCCTCCCATGGTCGATGTGTAGAGTGGAGGGATCGAAGGCTAACAACCTCGATGTCACAAGGATCATCACTTATTGGCTGAATTGGGATGGAATCACCCAAGTCTAGTTAGGGAAGGAACCCAAAAACCCAAGACCGATCTACTATTTTTGCCTAATCGAGTTACCCAGTACATCGGGCCCGACGTTGTCTGTGTCGGTCCCGGCCAAATTCTCCTCGATCCAACCTCGGACCGAAGTGACCAGTGTCGGTCCGGGTTGTTCCCTTTGATTTTCCTTGTTTTTGCCTTTCTTTTACCTCTTTTTAGTCTTTTTGGTACACTCAACACACGAACTCCCGAATGTTCGACACCCCACCCTCACACTACAATTTGGGGTTCGGTTTATAAATTTAAATTTTGATATCATCCGATCCGGAGTATAACCCCATCAGAATTTTGGCGCCGTTGCCGGGGAGTTCTACTTGTTTGAGGTACCATCTTTTGTTGAGTCTTTGATTTGGTAGTGATTTTGGGTGAGGGACTAGCCCGAACCCCCTGTTTGTTTTGATTCGCTTTTGTTTGTATTTTTTGTTATAGGTGTATGCGAGCTCGTTCCGTCCGAGGAACACTTGAGTTCGACTTTGTGTGTGATCCGGAAAGCATCATCAAACAAGCTCTAAAGAAGAAGAGAATGGAGAACCAAGCACAACGTGATGAGGAGGTTGATAGGATGAGGGCCGACATGGCCCGAATGCAACTTGAGATGGCGAACCGAGATGCCGAGGCCCGAAGAGAGCGTGAGCAAAGGATGAGATTGGAGGCTCAAATCAACACCCAACCCCGGAATGCATGTCAATATATGCATCCGGAGTTGAAGGTGCCGGAACCGGCCATTGTCTTGCCGGAGATGTCGAAGAATTTTGAGATCAAAACTCAATTCATCTCACTCATCAAGAGCGACCAATTTCAAGGGAGACCGAATGAGTGCCCGATCGAGCATGTGAAGCAATTCAAGGACCTATGTGAGACCATCTCGACGGATGATGAGACACTTGAGTATGTGCTACTCAAGGCCTTTAAGTGGTCATTGGGAGGCAAGGCATTGCATTGGTTGGAGAGCCAAGCACCTCGATCCATCACAACATGGAGGGCTCTCAACGAAGCATTCTTGACGAAGTTCTTTCCGCCAACCAAGACAACGGAGCTTAGAAGGAAGATAGCAAGATTTCAACAAGGAGCCCACCAACCACTCTTTGAGGCTTGGGATCGGTTCAAGGAAATGTTGAGGCAATGTCCAACGCATGGGCAACAACCATATGATCTCCAAGACATATTCTTCTAAGGAATCAACCCCGCCACCAAAGACAAATTGAACCTTCACACCGATTTTGGGTTCATTGATTTGCCACCGGAGCAAGCATGGGAGTTGCTAGACAAGCTCTCCGATTACGAAGCCATGTATGGAGTGAATCAAGTCAACAAAGAGGCAAGAGTCCAAGGAGAAGGTGCAAAGAGGCTCTATGATCCAAAGAATGAAGAGGTGGATAAAGATGTGAAGATCCAATTCCTTGAGGATGAGTTGAACAAGATGAGGAGGAAGATGAGTCATCTCCAACAAACCACGAGAGCATGTGAAGAATGTGGTTCTTTGAAGCATGGAGCCCAAGAGTGTCCCAACGAGCGCCAAGTTCGTTTGACCGAGCAAATTGAGGAGGCACACTATGTTCAAAGAAACTTTGGAGGAAGAGCCAACTTCAACAATGGAGGAAATGGAAGGTGGAACCAAGGCCAAGCTAATGGCTACAACAACAACTACAACCAAAACGAGCCAAGGGCCCAACCACCACCATACCGACCTCCGGGGTTCTATGAGCAAACACCACCATGGGCTCAAGACTTGAAGAATCAATTCACCAATATGGAGAGAAGCTTTGATGACATGGGCACCCAATTCAAGGAGTTTGGTGTATGGTGAAGACAAGTGGACAACCAATTTGTTCACATGGCGAATCGACTTCCAAGAGAGGAAGGGAGACTCCCGGGCCGACCCGAGGAGAATCCCCGTGCCACACAACAACAAAATGAAGTTCGAGCCATAGGATTGAGGAGTGGACGGAGTTTGCCCGAGCCACACGTGCTAAGAACAAGAGGAGAGAGTCGGACCGAGTTGCCCAGTAACTCGGGCCCGACGTGCCAAGAAGTCGATCTAGAGGATGGAGAGAGTCCCCTGAGCCGGACCGAGGTAGAGTTGAACTCGGGCCCGACATGCCCTGTAGTCGGCCCGACGTTCCCAGATGTGCCCTGCCCCAGGACCGAGGTTCCAGAAGTCGGTCCCGACGTCGATCCCACGTCGGTCCAGGCCGAAAATGTTGAGAGTAGTCAAGGCCGGTCCAAGGAGGTGGATCCAACTAAGAAACTGTTGAGAGAGTCTCGAACAAATAAAATTTGTCAAGACCCCGCTGAGTATAGCGAAGTCAGGATCGTCCACGGGAGTTAGTAGTTCTATAGTCTAGCAATCATACTACAAAAGCAAAAGAGAAGCAAAGCAAGGCAAAACAAGCAGACAAAAGCAAAACACACGTCTCAGGAACAGGTCGAGGCCGACCCTAGGGAGGTCGATGCCGACCCACAACAGAACACAACGAAACACACGGAAAACACTACAGAGGAGGTCGCGGCCGACCCTGCAACTGGTCGCGGCCGACCTTTCTGGGCAAGAAGATTGGTTTTGTAAAATCAAGGAAAAAACAACTAGGGGAGGGGATTCACCACAGCACAAGCATACATTCAAACAATGATAAAGAGCCAATCTTAACTTGAAACCTCATGGGTGACTTTCGTCACAAAAGAACACATCAAGAGCCTCCATTTACATGAAAGGGTTAACATGCAATCCAACTTGTTCTTCGGAGGGTTCGACTTTCATCTAACCCGGATAATCCTTGTTCACAACATAATCTTACAATTAGTTTGCAAACAAGAACATTCCCCCTTCTTCAAGGGTTTTAAGCACACAAGAGGGATTTATGGGCAGAGATTTCGAGCTAAGCATGGATCCAAACAATCAAGGTCTCAAATGCACTTTCATGGTGAGTTTCACCCCAACCCTAGCAAGCTAACTACTCACACATAATCAAACACACAAACAAGGGAAGGGAAGAGGAAATCATCATCACAAACAAACAACTTCAATAAATCAAAGATCCAACTTACAAACTAAAGCAAACCCACAAGGTTCTTCACACCAATGTCTTCTTCTTCTTCTTCACAACAACTAGAACAAGATTCTTCTTCACTACCCTTCCCTTACACAAGTTCTCTCTCTCTCAAACCCACACTCTTCTTCTTCTCTTACACGTTCTTCTTCTTCTACTCCTCAGCCAACACTCTCTTCTCTCTCCCCTTGAGCCTTTTCCCTCCTTGGAAAAGCTCCTTAGAAAGTGAGACAAAATGGGTCTTATGAAGAAGCCCACAAAAGCAAGAGAAGGAAGCTTCCTCCCTGCCACAAGTCTGCTACATCTCTGCCACAAGCCTGCATAGCCGCCCTCTTTTTTCGGGTTTCGAAAATCCCGCCCAAAAGCGTTACTTGCAGCGCACGGATTTTCTTCGGGTGCTGAGAGTGGTCGGCCGCGACCTATAGGGGGTCGACGCCGACCTACTGCAGAACGTGGAGTTTTCTTCGTTTTGTTCCGTCCTTGCTTTAATTGGTTGGGCTTTTGCGTGGCGTTTCTCCACTTTTGCTCCTTGGATTCCTTGAGTTTCTTGACTCCTTTGAGGCTCCTTTGGATCTTGGCTCTTGACACTTTGACTCTCGAAAACTAACGGTTCCTAGAAAGCTCCGAAAATGCAAGAAAAACTTCTCCAAACGGCTCCAAACACCTACACAACATGAAACAACACACAAACGACTCCAACTCTCGAAAGAGAGGTGAAATCTTATGCAAAGCACACAAACACAAAGGAAAAGATGCAAAACAAAGGAGAAAACAACCTAAGAAAATCAACTAAAAGGCACGACATCAAAATACCCCATACTTAAGCTTGCTTGTCCTCAAGCAATACCTCTCAAGCATCAAGACCAAGTAGCAAGCTCAAAGAATGTCTTTAGAGAGAAATAAGCGCAAGAAGAACAATGAGCAAACAATTTCAATATCATAGCACACATGTATGCATTCTAAGCGATAACAACCCAACCTCACAAGGGCAATGTGTTTCACTCAATTTCAAGTGTTTAAGATGTATCAATCAAGCTCTCAATCTCAAATCCAAATGCAATACCTCATAGACAATGGAAATTATATTCAAAATCTTCCACCGAAGAAATCAAAACATGTTAAATCATCAAAAGAACTTAGGTGGCTCAATGAAGACTTCAAAGAAGTTTCATTCGGCCGGGTTATAATGGGGCTCGGTATTTCAAAGGGTGTGGAATAGTTTGGCCTTGTGGTGCTAATAAATCCGGGACCCTAGATTCCTAGACTTAGAAGCTCAACAACGCTCAACCAAGTCTTCTTTCTTCCTCCAAACACCAAACACTTAGCTTTCAAGCACACTTCACTTCACCTACTTCTTTGTCTTTTCTTATGAAGAAGCCTTGGCTCTTAGCACTTATTCAAACACCATTTCTCTCTTTTTTTTTTCTTTCTTTCTCCCTTTTTTTTTAGGGGCTGGTGTAGGTCGGCCGCGACCTATAGGGATGGTCGGCGACGACCCACAACAGGGGTTAATTTTCCACTACTAATGTGCTATCCGAGCCAACACTTCATCTTTTTCGGTTCTTTTTCTTCTCTTAAGACAACTCCTTTATTCTCCACCTTCACAATCTCTTCATCTTCACCCCTCATCCACATCAACATCATCACCCACTCTAAGTCCTAATTCCCGGATTAAGGGGGTCAAGCTTATAATGGCTAGGATACTTTTGTGGAGCTAGAAATAAGGCTTTAGGCTCAAACAAGGGGCTTCAAATCAAAGGATCATGCAAAGGTAGGATGAAAAGGAAAGAAATAGGCTAATGAAAACAAGCTCAATATCATTTGATCTAACAAGTAATGAATACATCTCCATTGGTTTCAAATCAAGAATAAGCATGCCATTGTCAAGTGATAAATTCATTTGGAAGAGTAAAAATCACACATGAAAAATCAAGGAACAAAACATACATTCCTTGTGGCCAAAAGATTTCTCACTTAGGTTCAAATTTTGTTGGATTGCTTTTCACTTAGAATCATGCATGCTCAATGTCCATTATATGCTCAAAATTCGAAAATCAAAGTCATGGTGGGCAATCTTTCAAAGCAAGTTACAAGGAATTACATGATGATGCTAGGACATCTTAGCAAGGGTATTCATCCATCATGAAAATCAAAACAGAAAGACTCAATCATGCAAACACTCACAAACACACATGCAAGGAATTACACACAAACATGCAAAAACACATAACACAATCAAGTAGCCTCTCCTAAACCACCCCATACTTAAACATCAATGTCCCCATTGATTAAAAAGTAAAGAGAGGGAAAAGAGAAACTAACTTGGGTTTGGAGCATTGTTGGAGAAGGTTCACCTTTGAGGAGGTTGAGGGAACGGAGAGTCCGGGAACATCTTTTGGGCAAGCCAAGCATTGTAGGCAAATTGGGCTTGGCGGTCTTCATAGTACTCCTCCCGGAAGTTGTCAAAGCCTCTAGTTGCATCTTGGAAACGGGCCAAGTTTTGGTTATGGTAGTGTTGCATTTTGGAATACAAGAAGTTTTGTTGAAGTCCGAGGGCGTCCATCTTGGCGTCGAGCATCTCCATGGTTGGGGGGACTTGGTTGCTAGACTCGCCACCTTGAGGCTCGAATTGTGGACCACCGGACCACTCGAATCCCGAAGGATTGGAGGAGTACGGGAACATCCCGGGTTGGGGACCCATCGTGTAGTCCATCGGATCATTGCCTTGCTGCCCTGCCTCGCCGCCGACCCTAAACTGTCCGGAGCCGACCCCATCATGTGAAGATCCACCCCGCTGGAAGTGGTCGCGGCCGACCTCAGGGTGGTCGGCGCCGACCCCTTCCAGAGAGTCTCTTCTTCCGCGCTTTTGCCTTGTTCTCGGGGTTGGGTCATCTCTCGGGAACCGACTCGGCTGTCTTCTTGTATACTCATCTTCCGAGAGGAGTTGGGAGTAGGGGGTGGGCTCTTCCGAGGGCGCCCAAACTTCATACCAATTAGGGAGGTAGAATAACTCACAATTTTCTTCATTGAGGCGCACCGTGTGAGTGATGCCGGAGGGGGCGGTGAAGTTGTTGAAGTAGCGGAGCTCCTTGCTCCACTCAACCACCCTTGTATTCAAGTAGTACCGTTCATCCATGCGGGTCACGGGTTTGGAGTTGTAGCGGGCAAGATCAACCTTGAGAGCTTGGGCAATGAGGACCACCAACCAACCACACATAGTAAATTTAGGGTTCCTTCGTTGGTTGATGATGTTGTGGACGAACTCATAGGCAAAGTTCATTGTGGGAGCATTGGTGAAGAGGATGGAGGTCAAGCACGGGAGCTCTCGTAAGGTGGGGCGGGAGAGCTCGTACTTGCACCAAATGGCGGCGCCGAGGATGCGCAAAATCACCTTGAATACCGGGCTAGCAATGTCCCGTGCATGAGGGTTGCTCGTGGTCTCTCCCTTGCAAGCGATGTAAGACCACATCTTTTGGACGGGGAAGTCTTTTATGGCGTAGGTTCCCGATGGTGTAGGGAACCTAAGCATCTTGTTGAGCTTGGTAATAGTGGTGGAATGCTTCTTCCCGCCCATTTGAAATTCAATCTTGGTCTTGCCAAAATCCGCCGGGTGTGGTCCTGAGATGGTGAGGGTGGCGGCGAATTCACAAGTAAGCACTGGGTAATGTCTCGGGACGGGGTCCTCAAGGAGTCGCTCGGCTCCAAGTAAACGAAATGCCTCCTCCACCGCCGAGTGCATATGGAGGCTCACATGCGAATCGGGATAGTAGGAGCGCGCCTTCACCGTCTCCGCCATCATGTCCACATAAAGTTGCATTTGCCCTTCGTTTCGGATCACAACGTCATCCATCACCGCCACATTCTTGCCCTTCTTTTGCTTCTTGGTCGCCCTTGAGGATGATGCCATTTTTCTACAAAACCAACAAGAAACTTCCAAGGTAATTTCCAACTCGAACAACACAAACACCATACAAGAGACACACAACCAATTGCCACAAAGTCACCCCATACTTGCTAGAAACACACACTTCCAATTTCATATGAAAATTCTCAACCAAGCATGCATAATCATGAAACGCAACAAGAAATGGGAAGGACTCATGCTTTCATCAATCAATTCATGGCAAGAGCAACTCAAATAGCATGTTTTCAAAGAGATAACGAGACATCCGGGGTCGGGGACGACCCATGGGAGCTCGTACATACGCAAGTACGCGCCAAAACAAGCAACAACAAACTTTCAAACTTCTGACGGTGGTCGGCGGCGACCGGAGGATGGTCGGCGGCGACCTGCTACAACACATCATGCTCGAAAAATCAGCTTTTAGCCTCTCCAATGGCTACCAAAAATCATGGAAAAATTCTATTGACCCAAAATCACCCAAATAAGCATAGATCAAGCAAGAAATCATGCCAAAACTCAACAATCCACAACCAAACATGTAAATCTAAGCACATACAACCCAAATTTCAATATTCAAGCTCAAGAACACCCAAATCTAGATTTCAAACTAAACCCTCAAAATTACCCAAGTAAACTTGAATTTAAGAGCGAGGGAGTATAGAACATACCAAAAGAGTGTCAAATAAGATGAATGCAAGCAAAATAAGGGTTGAAGCCGAGGTTGTGGGAGGTCGGGGTCGTGGGTTCTTGGTATGGGTGGGTCGAAATTTCTGGGTTTTTGTGGGAGATTTGAGTAGAGGGAGGAAGATTAGGAAGGATTTTGGTGAAATTTGGAAGAAAGGAGGTAGATCTAGTGGGTATGGAGCAAGATGGTGAGTGAGAGCTTGAAGGAGGCTAATGGATGCTATGGGTCGTGAAGAATGAGGCTAGGTCGTGGAAGGGGGGAGTAAAAAGGGGTGGGAAGGGATAAAAATTGTAAAGAAAAAGTTCAGGGGCTTACTTGTAATTTCCCGAAATTTTTAGCCAATTTCTACCTTTCACCGGAGGGGGTCGGCCGCGACCACTAGGGGGTCGGCGCCGACCATCACCAGAGAGTTTGCCATCTTTTCATTTGTTCGTCTCCAACTTCTTGCTCCCGACCAAAGCCTCGGGTTCCTACAAAATACTTATGGAAATACAAAGCAAACTACCCATCTAGACTAAGAAAGAGAAAACAACGGGTTGCCTCCCGAAAAGCGCTTTCTTTAACGTCTTTGAGCTAGACGTGGGGTACCTTAGCTAGGTGACGGTGGTGAGAGCCCAAGTGGCTCGGATTTCTTCATCGGGGTCCACCTTCTCATAGTACTTCTTCAACCGGTGGCCATTGACCTTGAAAATTCCTCCTTTGTCATCTATGAGGTCGGCCGCTCCGTGCGGGTACATACGATGAACCGTGAACGGTCCACTCCATCGGGTTCTCAATTTCCCGCGAAAGAGGCGAAGCCGAGAGTTGAAGAGAAGTACTCGGTCACCATCCTTGATGTTTTTAGGCACAAGTTTTCTATCATGCCACCTCTTGGTCTTTTCCTTGTAGATCCTTGACTTCTCATATGCCTTGACCCTCAATTCCTCTAGCTCTTGCAAGTCCATGAATCGTTTTGCTCCGGCCGCATCGAGGTCCATGTTGAGCTCCTTGAGAGCCCATAAAGCTTTGTGTTCAAGCTCGACGGGCAAGTGGCATGACTTGCCATACACAAGTTTGAAAGGAGTGGTGCGGAGTGGGGTCTTGTAGGCGGTGCGGTATGCCCACAAAGCATCATCTAGCTTGGAGGACCAATCTTTCCTTGAGCGGGACACCGTCTTTTCAAGAATGCTCTTGATTTGCCCGTTAGAAACCTCCACTTGACCACTAGTTTGGGGATGATAAGGTGTGGCCACCTTGTGAGAGACCCCATACTTAGTCAAAAGAGATTCAAAACTCCTCTCAATGAAATGCGAGCCACCATCACTAATGAGAACTTGGGGTACACCAAACCGGGGGAATATGTTCGTCTTCATGAACTTAGCCACCACTCTTGCATCATTTGTTCTTGTGGCTACGGCTTCAACCCACTTGGAAACATAATCAACCGCCACGAGTATATACTTGTAGGAACCCGAAGAGGGGAAGGGTCCCATGAAGTCTATGCCCCAAACATCAAAGAGTTCCACCTCCAAGATTCCGGTGAGCGGGTTCTCGTTTCTCCATGTAATGTTGCCCGCTCTTTGGCATTCACCACAAGTGGTCACATAAGCTTGCACATCCTTGAAGATAGTAGGCCAATAAAATCCACTTTGAAGGATCTTCGCGGTGGTTTTGAATCCCTTAGCATGGCCTCCCGTCGGAAGAGTGTGACAATGACGGATTACTCCTTCTATCTCTTCATCCGGCACACAACGTCTAAAGAGGTGATCACTTCCTTGCTTGAACAAATAAGGATCATCCCAATAGTAGCGCTTGATGTCGTGGAGGAATATCTTCTTAGCTTGGGAGGTTAAACCATCCGAAACAATGCCACCTACAACATAATTGGCAAAATCCGCAAACCACGGGGCTCTCACCCCCTTAATAGCATCTATTGAGTGCAAAATGGGAGAAGGTGAAGGAGGATTAGGAAGTACACAAGAGAGTTAAAAGATGTGACCTTGGGGGACCTCGCGCGGGGCCGCTTGCATACCGTCTCGACCATCATTAACAACCGGAGATAGGGCAGAGGAGGTCGTGGCCGACCAACAGGGGGTCGCGGCCGACCTACTCCAGGAGCTTCCTTCTCGCGACACTTCGCAGTTTAGAAGAGTCTCGTCCGGGCGGGTGTCGTTGATTGGCACCATGATTCCGGACTCCGCGATGTGTTCAATGGGTAGCCTTGAAAGGTGATCCGCCACAAGGTTTTCCGCTCCCTTCTTGTCTCGTATATCTAGATCAAACTCTTGAAGGAGGAGCATCCACCGGAGCAAGCGCGGTTTAGCATCCTTCTTGTCCATGAGGTAGCGGACAGCCACGTGGTCGGTGTAGATTATCACCTTCGAGCCCACCAAGTAAGAACGGAACTTCTCAAATGCGAACACCACGGCTAGAAACTCTTTCTCCGTTGTTGTGTAGTTGCCTTGGGCCTCATCAAGCGACTTGCTTGCATAGTAGATAGCATGAAGCTTCTTCTCTTTTCTTTGCCCAAGAACCGCACCTACGGCATAATCACTTGCATCACACATGATCTCGAAGGGGAGTGTCCAATCCGGTGGTTGCATGATAGGAGCCGACACAAGAGCATCCCGGATCCTATGAAAAGCTTGAAGACACTCGGAAGAAAACTCAAACACAACATCTTTCATAAGGAGGTTAGTCAATGGTTTGGAAATTTTCGAAAAATCTTGAATAAACCTCCTATAAAACCCGGCATGTCCTAGAAAGCTTCTAATTCCTTTTACGGAGGTGGGGGGAGGCAACTTTTCAATCAATTCAATTTTTGCTTGATCCACTTCAATTCCTCTCTTAGACACTACATGCCCTAGGACAATCCCTTCTCGAACCATAAAGTGACATTTTTCCCAATTTAGCACTAGTTTGGTTTCTTCACATCTCTTGAGAACTTTAGAAAGATTAGCAAGGCAAGAGTCAAAAGTGGTACCGTACACCGAGAAGTCATCCATGAACACCTCCACAATGTCCTCAATCATGTCGGAGAAAATTGCCATCATACACCTTTGGAAGGTGGCGGGTGCATTGCACACAGTCCGAATGGCATTCTCTTATAGGCAAACGTTCCATAAGGGCATGTGAAAGTTGTCTTCTCTTGGTCATCGAGGTGTATCGGAACCTGCCAAAAACCACTATAGCCATCGAGATAACAAAAGTAGTCATGAAGAGCTAATCTCTCTAGCACTTGGTCAATAAAGGGCAAAGGAAAATGATCTTTCCTAGTGGCACTATTGAGTTTCCTATAATCAATGCACATGCGCCAACTAGTAGTAGTCCTAGTAGGAATCAATTCGCCCTTCTCATTCTCCACAACGGTGAGACCACTCTTCTTTGGAACTACATGAACCGGGCTCACCCATTTTCTATCCGAGATCGGGAATATGATTCCCGCATCAAGCATCCTTAAAATCTCCTTCTTCACCACATCCTTCAGGTTTGGATTGAGTCGTCGTTGATGCTCAATGGTGGGTCTATGTCCTTCCTCAAGAAAAATTCGATGCATGCACAAGGAAGGTGAAAGTCCACTCAAGTCCTCAAGCGAGTACCCGATGGCTTTCCTATGAGTCCTAAGAACATCAAGCAACTTTCCAACTTCTTCCGCATTTAGATTTGCATTGACAATAACCGGAAAAGTGGAATTTGGGCCAAGAAACTCATACCTCAAAGACTCGGGGAGAGTCTTAAGCTCCGGAGTAGGTGAGGGTGGTGTAATAATGTCATCGTCTTCATCCGCCTTCAGAAACTCCTTCGCTTCGCCATCTTCATCTTCAATCAAGCATGTTGGCGAGATCCTGTCGGAGGTCGTGGGAGACCTAGGGATGGTCGGCTCCGACCTACAACAGGGGAGGTTCGCTTCCTTGTCTTCGTCTTCACTTGCGTACTCTTCAAACAACGCCTTGACCTCCATAACTTCACCTGTCTCCTTCATGGTAGGGTTGAATCGGAACTCTACCACCTCTTCCCCAATCTCAAAAGTTAGGAGACCTTTCTTTACATCAATAACCGCACCGGCGGTGGCAAGGAATGGCCGTCCAAGAATGATCGGGACGACGGGATCCTCCGGCATTTCCATCACAATAAAGTCATTGGGCACAAAGAACTTGCCTACTTGGATAGGAAAGTCGTCGACAATGCCGGTGGGTTGCACACAAGAGCCATCCGCCATATAGAGCCTCATGTTTACCGGGACCAAAGGACCCATGTTGGTCTTGGACCATATAGAAAGAGGGAGGAGACTAGCACTTGCACCAAGATCACATAGAGCTTTGAATCGGTGTGCACCTATGCCAATGGTAATAGCAAACTTACCCGGGTCACCAAGTTTCTCCGGGAGCTCTATGGACCGCACTTCATTGGTCAATTCGGACATTGACCGCTTCTTGGACAAGATTTCCTTGAGAAATTTGGTGTAGGAGGGCATCTCGTTCAACGCTTCGGCAAAGGGGATGGTGATGTTGAGGCCTTAGAGAACCTTCACGAAGCGTTTGAACTTTCCCTCCGTGAAATCATTAGCCTTTTTGGATAGGTAGGGGAGCACCTTCGTTGTCGGAGGCAAATGGACGGACGTCGGGATTCTCTGAGGAGGGTCGGCGGAGACCTGGGGGTGGTCGGCTGCGACCTCCTCTGCAGCAGGGACAGGGTCGGTGGAGACCAAGGGGGGGTCGCCGTTTCTTCACTTATTATTTGGTCCGGCAACTTCTTTCCGCTTCTTAGATGAACGGCGGCAATATGGCCTCTTGGGTTCTCATCGGGGTGGCCCGGTAAGCGCCCTTGAGGTCTTGGGATTTGGGCCGCGAGATCACCGAGTTGGGAGTCAACGTTCTTTCTCCATGTGTCAAGATCTCCCAATCTCGTGTGGACTCCTTTCAACTGAGTGGTTAGCTCGGTTCTCACCCCTTGCATCAGTCCTTCTTGCAACTCTTGGACCCATGATGGCTCCGCTTGATAACCGGGAGGTCTATAAGGAGGGCCCCTTTGTTCTTGTGGGGGAGGTGGATAACCTTGACCTTGGCCATGGTTATTCCATTGAGGATAGTTGTTGTTCCTCCCCGCATAAACATTGTTTTGGCCTCGGTAGGGTCCTCTCATATAGTTTGCCTCCGCATAAGCCTCGGCGGCCCGGACTTGCTCCACATTAGTACAAGAGGCGGCTGTGTGTGATTGAGAACCACACTCTTGACAAGGAGGGCCGGCGGACTTGAAGTAGCTCACTTGCTTCTTGAGCTTGTTGATCTCATCTTGCATAAATTGGAACTTCACATCTTGATCAATTGGCTCACTATTGGGATCATAGAGCTTTCTTGGTGGAATCCGGACGGCTTGGTGGGTCCCATACATGGCATCATAGTTGGTGAGTTTGTCCATGAGACCCCATGCCTCATCAGGATCCATCTCAATGAAACCGCAATCGGTGTGGAGGTTGATGCGGTCTTTTGTTGCGGCATTTATCCCTTGAAAGAATATCTCTTGTAGAACATAAGGAGGTTGTCCATGGGTTGGACATTGCCGAAGAAGCTCCTTGAATCTCTCCAAAGTTTCAACAAATGTCTCGTTGGGAAGTTGATGGTAGGAGGTGATGCGCTTTCTTAGCTCGGTGGTTTTGGCCGGTGGAAAGAACTTCGTCATGAACAAGTCGTGCAAAGCCTTCCATGTAGTGATGGATCTAGTGGGCAAACTTTCGAGCCAGTGAAGGGCCTTCCCACATAAAGACCACTTGAACGCCTTAAGGAGAACATACTCGAGTGAGACACCATCGGCGGCGATAGTGTCACAAAGATCGGTGAAGTTCTTGATGTGCTCCATGGGGCATTCGGTGGGCTTGCCTTCATATTGAGATATTTTGATAAGAGTGATGAAGTGGGACTTGATCTCAAAAGCGCGCTCAATCACCGGGAGTACAATAGCGGACTCGGGAACCCTAAGCTCTGGATGCATGTATTGCTTGACATTCCTCGGAATAGCATCAAGTTGTTCTCGGAGGCGGGCGGCCTCCTCTCTTTCTTGCCGCGCAGCTGCGGCTTGAGCATCACGCTCCATTTGCATACGCTCCATTTGAGCGCGAAGTTCGGCCATTTGGTGAGCAAGAGCCTCAGCGTCGGCCATTGCTTTTCGTTCTCTTAGTCTTCGGCGAAGGGTTCTCTCTATTTCAGGATCAAAGGGGAAATGATCAATCGCCCTTCGAGGACTAGAGTGCATACACCTGCGTACAAAGCACTAGAGAAACGAGTTAGTAACAAAATAGGGGTTCGGGCTAGTCCCTCACCCAAAAGAAAGCTAGACTTAGAAACTAAACTAACTCCCCGGCAACGGCGCCGATTTGTTGAGAGAGTCTCGAACAAATAAAATTTGTCAAGACCCCGCTGAGTATAGCGAAGTCAGGATCGTCCACGGGAGTTAGTAGTTCTATCATCTAGCAATCATACTACAAAAGCAAAAGAGAAACAAAGCAAGGCAAAACAAGCAGACAAAAGCAAAACACACGTCTCAGGAACAGGTTGAGGCCGACCCTAGGGAGGTCGATGCCGACCCACAACAGAACACAACGAAACACACGGAAAACACTACAGAGGAGGTCGCGGCCGACCCTGCAACTGGTCGCGGCCGACCTTTCTGGGCACGAAGATTGGTTTTGTAAAATCAAGGAAAAAACAACTAGGGGAGGGGATTCACCACAGCACAAGCATACATTCAAAAAATGATAAAGAGCCAATCTTAACTTGAAACCTCATGGGTGACTTTCGTCACAAAAGAACACATCAAGAGCCTCCATTTACATGAAAGGGTTAACATGCAATCCAACTTGTTCTTCGGAGGGTTCGACTTTCATCTAACCCGGATAATCCTTGTTCACAACATAATCTTACAATTAGTTTGCAAACAAGAACATTCCCCCTTCTTCAAGGGTTTTAAGCACACAAGAGGGATTTATGGGCAGAGATTTCGAGCTAAGCATGGATCCAAACAATCAAGGTCTCAAATGCACTTTCATGGTGAGTTTCACCCCAACCCTAGCAAGCTAACTACTCACACATAATCAAACACACAAACAAGGGAAGGGAAGAGGAAATCATCATCACAAACAAACAACTTCAATAAATCAAAGATCCAACTTACAAACTAAAGCAAACCCACAAGGTTCTTCACACCAATGTCTTCTTCTTCTTCTTCACAACAACTAGAACAAGATTCTTCTTCACTACCCTTCCCTTACACAAGTTCTCTCTCTCTCAAACCCACACTCTTCTTCTTCTCCTACACGTTCTTCTTCTTCTACTCCTCAGCCAACACTCTCTTATCTCTCCCCTTGAGCCTTTTCCCTCCTTGGAAAAGCTCCTTAGAAAGTGAGACAAAATGGGTCTTATGAAGAAGCCCACAAAAGCAAGAGAAGGAAGCTTCCTGCCTGCCACATCTCTGCCACAAGCCTTCACAGCCGCCCTCTTTTTTTGGGTTTCGAAAATCCCGCCCAAAAGCGTTACTTGCAGTGCACGGATTTTCTTCGGGTGCTGAGAGTGGTCGGCCGCGACCTATAGGGGGTCGACGCCGACCTACTGCAGAACGTGGAGTTTTCTTCGTTTTGTTCCGTCCTTGCTTCAATTGGTTGGGCTTTTGCGTGGCGTTTCTCCACTTTTGCTCCTTGGATTCCTTGAGTTTCTTGACTCCTTTGAGGCTCCTTTGGATCTTGGCTCTTGACACTTTGACTCTCGAAAACTAACGGTTCCTAGAAAGCTCCGAACACCTACACAACATGAAACAACACACAAACGACTCCAACTCTCGAAAGAGAGGTGAAATCTTATGCAAAGCACACAAACACAAAGGAAAATATGCAAAACAAAGGAGAAAACAACCTAAGAAAATCAACTAAAAGGCACGACATCAGAAACAAGGTGGCACAACTCTTCCTTACCCATTGAAGAAGCCCAAGGAAGTTGTAGAGGGCAAGTTTAAGAGGTTCTTGAAGCTTTTGCAAGGCTTGAACACCACCATACCATTCACCGACGCTCTAAGTGAGATGCCATCTTATGCAAAGTTCTTGAAGGAAATCTTGAGCAAGAAGAGGTCAATTGTGGAGATGCAAGATGCGGTGAAGATCTTAGAGCTACCTCAAAAGCTAGGTGACCCTGGAAGATTTGCCATCACCGTGGGGATCGGGTCACGGAAGTTTCAAGCTTTGTGTGATCTTGGAGCAAGTACTAGTATTATGCCATACACTGTATGGAAGTCCACCGCTATGGGACTCATTGCCCCGGTTAACATGAGGTTGACCATTTCCGATGGAACATCAATTGAGCCGATTGGAGTAGTGGAGGACTATCCGGTATGTGTGGAGGGACACTATGTCCCGGCGGACTTCGTTGTGGTTAACATGCTAGAAGTGCCAAACGAGCCTATCATCTTGGGAAGACCATTCCTTGCGACGGTCGGAGCCATTATAGATGTGAAGAGAGGTCATTTGTCCCTTGAATTTGGAGGAGTAGAGCTCGATTTCTCCTTCAAACCAACCTCGAAAGAAGCTTTGTATAAAGAAGCCAAGGTGATCCAATCTTTTCCAAGAGGAGTGCAATGGGAAGCTATATCCAACAAGCCAAGTTCGAGGAAGCTAGAGTTGAAGGCCATTCCACCACCCTATGGAGTTGAAGTAACAAATGAAGGATTAGCCACCAATCAAGAGGAAAATGAGAAAGTGGAGAGCGGGATGTCTTACTTGGAGGTGTTCAAAGCCGAAACGGAGGAAGCCCAAGCACCACCGGAACCTTCTCATGAACTAAAGGAGCTTCCAAAGGACTTGAGGTATGCCTTCCTTGGTCCTAACTCTTCATTACCCGTAATTGTGAATGTTAATTTGAATGATGAGGAAGAGTCTAAGTTGTTAGCGGTCTTAAGGAAGCATAGAGAAGCTTTAGGGTATTCATTGGAGGAACTAAAGGGAATTTCACCATCAATTTGCATGCATAGGATCTACATGGAGGACAATCATAAACCCACTATAGAACCACAAAGAAGATTGAATCCTAATATGAAAGAAGTGGTTAAAAGTGAGATACTTAGGATGTTGGATGCGGGAATCATCTTCCCAATTTCGGATAGCAAATATATTAGTCCCGTGCATGTAGTACCTAAGAAGGGTGGGTTAACCGTAGTGCAAAATGAGAAGGGAGAAATGATTCCTACTAGAACCACTACGAAGTGGCGTATGTGCATCGATTACCGAAAGTTGAATAGTGGCACTCGTAAGGATCATTTCCCCCTTCCTTTTATTGACCAAGTTCTTGAAAGATTGGCACAACATGAATACTTTTGCTACCTTGATGGGTATAGCGGATTTTGGCAAATCCCTATTCACCCTGATGATCAAGAGAAGACGACTTTTACATGTCCCTATGGAACATTTGCCTATAGATGCATGCCTTTCGGTTTGTGTAATGCTCCGGCAACATTTCAAAGGTGCGTGATGTCTATCTTCTCCGACATGGTAGAGGAAATAGTGGAAGTATTCATGGATGATTTTTCGGTCTATGGTTCCTCTTTTGATGCTTGTTTGGCTAATTTGGATAGGGTGTTAGCTAGATGTGAAGAGACTAACCTTGTTCTTAATTGGGAGAAATGTCATTTCATGGTTAAAGAGGGAATAGTTTTAGGACATCTCATTTCTAGTAGAGGGATAGAAGTTGATAGGGCAAAGATTGAAATAATTGAAAAACTTCCCCCACCTACTTGTGTGCATGATGTTAGGAGTTTCTTAGGTCATGCGGGTTTTTATAGACGCTTCATCAAAGATTTCTCTAAAATCTCGAAACCTTTGTCTAACCTCTTGGTCAAGGATGTTCCCTTCGAATTTTCCGAGGATTGCATGAGTGCTTTTTGTAGGTTGAGAGATGCTTTGGTTTCGGCTCCTATCATGGCGTCACCCGATTGGAATCTTCCATTCAAAGTGATGTGTGATGCAAGTGATTTCGCCGTGGGAGCCGTTCTTGGGCAAAGAAAGGAGGGAAAGTTGCACGCCATCTACTATGCAAGTAAAACCTTGGATGAGACTCAATGCAAATATACAACGACGGAAAAGGAGTTCCTTGCGGTGGTGTTTGCATTTGAGAAATTCCGGTCATATCTTGTGGGGTCTAAGGTGGTAGTTTATACGGACCATGTAGCAATTAAGTACCTCATGAAAAAGAAGGATGCTAAACCAAGGCTTTTGAGGTGGATGCTTCTCCTTCAAGAGTTTGACCATGAGATCAAGGATAAAGTTGGTGCGGAGAATATCATGGCCTATCATCTATCTCGGTTGCCCATGGAGTACATGATGGAGATGGAGGATGGTGTAGCAATAGATGATGTGAGAGCGGATGAAGGGCTATTGAGTGGGAAAAAGGAAAAGAAGGAGGGACCGACAGGAAAAGAGCATCGGGTCCAAGGTGTCCAAACTCGGACCGACTCGGGACCGAGGTCCACAACGTCGGGCCAGGGAGATTTGTGCACTTGTGGTACTCGATCGACGTCCAAGCATGTCGGACTCCAAACCTTGCAATGTCGGTCCATGAAATCAAGTAAGATACTCCACTCGGTCTCTATTCCATCTCATTCTCAATTGATTAAATCTTCATCTCCCGCTTGTCTTCTATCTATTGAGACCGTGAAACGAGGGGTTACCCCTTGGTTTGCGGATTTTGCTAACTTTGTTGTAGGGGGAGTGATCCCACCAAATTTGTCTTATTCGGCTAGGAAGAAATTCTTACATGATGCTAGGCAATATTATTGGGATGATCCATACCTATACAAGGAAGGGAGCAATAGAATCTATAGACGGTGTATTCCAAGTGAGGAGATTGAGAGCGTCATTCGTCATTGCCATTCTTTGCCAACCGGAGGTTATGCCAAAAGTTCGAAAACCACGGCAAGAATTCTACATTGTGGTTTTTATTGGCCAACCATGTTTAAGGATGTGCATGAGTAAGTGAAGAGATGTCAAGAATGCCAAAGAGAAGGGAACTTGTCAAGGAGAAATGAGACCCCACAAACCGGAATTCTAGAAGTAGAGCTCTTTGACGTATGGGGGATCGACTTCATGGGACCATTCCCCACGTCGGGCCCGTACAAATACATTTTGGTAGCCGTGGATTATGTCTCTAAGTGGGTGGAAGCCATTCCAACAAGGACCAATGATGCAAGGGTTGTGATGAAGTTCTTAAAAAGCAATATCTTTGCTAGATTTGGCGTGCCTAGAGTTCTCATTAGTGATGGTGGCACTCATTTCATTGAAAAATGCTTTGAGAATGTGTTGATTAAGTATGGGGTGTCTCACCGAGTTGCTACTCCTTATCACCCTCAAACAAGTGGGCTAGTTGAGGTTTCCAATCGTCAAATCAAGGCCATTTTGGAGAAGAAGGTGTCTAAGTCGAGAAAGGATTGGGCATCCAAGCTTGATGATGCACTTTGGGCTTATAGAACCGCTTACAAGACACCTTTGGGGACTACACCTTTCAACCTAGTATATGGCAAGGCGTGTCATCTTCCGGTAGAGTTGGAGCACAAATCCAAGTGGGCTCTCAAAGAAATGAATTGGGATGTAAATTTGGCCGGAGAGAAAAGGTTCTTAGATCTCCACGAGTTAGGGGAGTTTAGGTTAAAAGCTTATGAGAATGCTAAGTTGTATAAGGAGAAGACGAAGAGGTGGCATGATAGGAAATTGGTTCCCAAAACCTATCAAGTTGGCGACAAAGTCCTTCTTTTCAATGCAAGACTTAGATTCTTCCCTCGGAAAGCTTCAAACAAGATGGAGTGGACCATTTGTGGTACACCGAATTCATACTCAAGGAGCGGTAGATTTGGTTGATGAGAATGGACAAATCTTCAAAGTGAATGGTCATCGAGTAAAGAAGTTCTATGACAAGGTCGATCTAAGTGAGGAAGCAAAAGCCTCATGGCTCATTCTAGCAAACTAAGCCTCAACATGCCATTCAAGAATAAGAAATTGTGAGCTTTCTTGACTCTTCTCTTTTACTTTTGAGTTTTGATTTCTTTTGATGAGGACATCAAAATTTTAAGTATGGGGTGGGTTAGTAGCTCATAGTTTCATGTGTAGGTGTTTTATACTTGTCTTGTGTTTGTTTTGTTAAGGAATGTTTTCTTTTGGGATAGTGGCATGATGTGATGCATGGATGATGATTGAATTCGATGCCATGAAATGATGAGTTTGTTTTGTTTGAGAAAATTTTTGCAAAAATCATAAAAGTTCGAAAATAGTGTGAAAAAGACAAAAAGATTTTGTTTTGGACTAGGAATTCCCATCTTAGATGTCTAAACAAGGCTAATGATGATGTGAGCATGTAAATGCCTTTGCATATTTTTGGATAATTTAGCCTCTAGATGGATGTTGCTTTTGATGTGATGTGATATCTTGCATGTTTTTATTGAGCACATGAGTTCTAGGATGAGGTTTTGATGCAACTAAGCTAAAGTGAACCTTGTGAGATTATTTTTGACCATTTTAGGGATGTTTGTTCATATTGCATATCCCTCATTTTCTTGTGTGAATTAGCTCATGCATGCTAAGTAAAACTTGCTATTGAGGTGTTTATCTATTTTCCAAGGCCAATATGAGATTTGTTCTATGCTTTGGCACATTGACTTGGAGTTTGTTTCATTTAGTCACAAAATCTTCCATATCCTACCTTGAAAATAAACCGTTGTTTGTAGCCCCGTTTTAGCCTTAGACCTTTGTTTGAAACTCCTCAAAAATATGATTCCTAGCCTATATGACTTGACCCTTATGGGATTGGACTTTAGTGAGAGGTTTTGGAAGAATATTTGGAGAGTTGAGATTCTCTTTGGTAAAGGGCAAGAAATGGAGTTGCAAAATCAAGTGGGTAGTGCATCTTTGTTGTGCAAAAGTGTAAAGAAAGAAAGAAAAAGTTGGAAAAATAGTGGATTGAAATCAAAGTGCTTAAGTGAAAGAAAAGAGTACCGACCGAGTTATAGTGCACATCGGGCCCGAGTTGTAGTGCAAGTCGATCCTAAGTGTAAAAAGTGTGAAAAATCCAACAAAAAAGTGTAGTGCAAAGATGAAGTGGAATGTTTAGTGAAATGTGGGTTGAAAGAAAAGAAGAAAATCAAAGTCTTTTGGGAGTGTGAAGTTGAAAGTGGAAGAATTTGGTGAAGTTGGTGAGAGACTAGAAAGTTCAATCCCCATTGTAAGCATCACAAGACCAAAATGATTCCCACCTTGAGAAACACCAAAAGCCCCATTACAACCCGGCCGAATGGAACCTCTTTGAGGACCTCCATTGAGCCAAGTTCATATTCTTTGTGTGCATTGTAATAGGCATCTCTAGGTGGAGGAATTGGTGATATTAGCTTCAATAGTAAAGTCTTTACTTGCATGATTTTTGAGTATGAGTGTTCATTTTCAAGCCTAAACACATGATGAGTGATACACCTTTTCACATACCTAAAGTGAGGCTTTGTTGCATTAGACTTTATTCCTTGAACACTTGATCATGTGTGATGATGTAATCTTGCTAGCATATCTATCACTTGTGCTTACTTGTGTTTTTCATATGAGGCTTTACTTGAAGATTGTGCTTCGGTCTTGCTTATATTGTTATTGTTTGAGGACAAGCAAGTTTAAGTATGAGGTATTCTGATGTCTCTTATTTTGGTGGTGTTTTAGTAGTTAATTTCTCTTGTAAATATGTGTCTTTTGTTCCTTTCTTTGTTAGTTTTGTCCCTTTTTAGCTTAGTTCCCGATTTTCTATGAGATTCGGAGACTATGCGAGTTTGTTGTGTTTTGTAGGCAAAATGGCACCTTTGAGGACGTTTTGGAAGAGTTTCTAAGGAGGAGGCAAAGCTAAGGAGCTAAGGAGCGGAAGAGCCATGCAAGGAACAAAGAGGAGCTTAAGGAAAACCAAGGAAAGAAGAGGATCGAGGCCCTAGATCGATGTACCAAGGAGTCGGGCCCGAGCTCGAGTGTTTTGATGCTAGGACCGACGTTCCCAACGTCGGGCCCAAGGTCTATGCGTGTCGGTCCAAGTCAGCAAGATTAGGATTGGGCTCCAAGGCAAATTATTGTGATCTACCACTTTTGCCCCTCTTCTAATTTGGAATTCCTTGGTCCCCAATCAAGAGAAGAGGATAATTAGAGGATGATTAGAGAGGAAAAAGGGGGAGACTAACAACAAGACACATCTAATCACTCTCAAAGGCTCAAGAAAGACTTGGAGAGCAAGGAGGAGAAAGGAGGAGAAGAAGAGAAGAGGAATTCGGTGGAGAGCTAGAGAGAGTTAGTGAGTTTGAATTTGTTTTGCTTTTGTTTTGTAGATTTGAGACTTGGATCTTGTGAACCCTTTTGGATTTGAATGCAATTTGAGTTGGATTTGAGTATGATGATTGAGAATTGCTTATTTTGTCTTTTGATTGCTTTTTACTCTTACTTCATGGAGTAGATTCCATAGTCTTGGGCTATGAGGGAAACCCCTAGCTAGGATTGGGTGTGAACCCCCAATTCATAGCCTTGAGTGCTTGATCTAGGAATCCTCTCTACATGAGCTTCAATCCTTTAGTGAAAGCAAGGGATCTAGGGCTTGTGATTGGTAAGAGTTAGCGAAAGTGGTCTCAAACCCAACACTTGACCTAGCATCGAAGGGAGAGTGAAAGCCTCCCATGGTCGATGTGTAGAGTGGAGAGATCGAAGGCTAACAACCTCGATCTCACAAGGATCATCACTTATTGGCTGAACTGGGGTGGAATCACCCAATTCTAGTTACGGAAGGAACCCAAAAACCCAAGACCGATCTACTATTTTTGCCTAATCAAGTTACCCAGTACATCGGGCCCGACGTTGTCTGTGTCGGTCCCGGCCAAATTCTACTCGATGCAACCTCGGACAGAAGTGACCAGTGTCGGTCCGGGTTGTTCCCTTTGATTTTCCTTGTTTTTGCCTTTCTTTTACCTATTTTTAGTCTTTTTGGTACACTCAACACACGAACTCCCGAGTGTTCGACACCCTACCCTCATACTACAATTTGGGGTTCGGTTTATAAATTTAAATTTTGAGATCATCCGATCCGGACTATAACCCCATGAAGGGGAATCCACATCTAATCACTCTCAAAGGCTCAACGAAGACTTGGAGAGCAAGGAGGAGGAAGGAAGAGGAGAAGAAGAGAGAAATCGGTGGAGCTTAGGGAGGATTAGTGAGTTTTGAACTTGTTTTCCTTTTGTTTAGTGGATTTGAGATTTGGATATTGTGAACCCCTTTGGTTTGAATGCAATTTGGCTTTGATTGGAGTTTGATGATTGAGATTTGCTTGTTTTGTCTATTGATTGCTTTTTATTCTTACTTCATGGAGTAGATTCCATAGTCTTGGGCTATGGGGGAAACCCCTAGCTAGGATTGGGTGTGAACCCCCAATTCCATAGCCTTGAGTGCTTGATCTATGAATCCTCTCTGCATTGAGCTTCAATTCTCTTGTGGGAACAAGGGATCAAGGGCTTGTGATTGGTAAGAGTAAGCGGGAGCGATCTCGAGCCCATCACTTGACCTTGCATCGAAGGGAAGGCGGAAGCCCCCCATGGTCGACATGTAGAGTGGAGGGATCGAAGACGAACAACCTCGATCTCACAAGGATCAACACTTATTGGCTGAATTGGGGTGGAATCACCCAAGTCTAGTTAGGGGAGGAACCCAAAAACCCAAGACCGATCAACTAATTTTGCCTAGTTCGAGTTACCCAGACATCGGGCCTGACTTTCCCTGTGTCGGTCCCGCCTAAACTCTCATCGATCCAACCCCGGACCGAGGTGACCAAAGTCGGTCCGGGTTGTTCCCTTTGATTTTCCTTGTTTTTGCCTTTCTTTTCCCTCTTTTTAGTCTTCTTGGTACACTCAACGCACGAACTCCCGTGTGTTCGACACCCTACCCTTGTACTACAATAGGGTTTCGGTTTATAAATTTAAATTTTGACCCTCCGATCCGGAACCCATCAGAATTTTTGCGCCGTTGCCGGGGAGTTCTACTTTTTTGAGGTACCATCTTTTGTTGAGACTCTGATTTGGTAGTGATTTGGGTGAGGGACTAGCCCAAACCACTTGTTTGTTTTGATTCGGTTTTGTTTGTGTCTTTGGTTATAGGTGTATGCGAGCTCGTTCCGTCCGAGGAACATTTGAGTTCGACTTTGTTAGTGATCCGGAGAGTATTTCAAGCAAGCTCGAAAGAAGAAGAGAATGGAGAACCAAGCACTACATGATGATGAGGTTGATAGGATGAGGGCCGACATGGCTCGTATGCAACTTGAGATGGCTAACCGTGATGCCGAAGCTAGGAGAGAGCGCGAGCAAAGGATGACATTGGAGGCTCAAATCAACACCCAACCCCGGAATGCACGTCAATATATGCATCCGGAGTTGAAGGTGCCGGAACCGGCCATTGTCTTGCCGGAGGTTGCAAAGAACTTTGAGATCAAAACTCAATTCATCTCACTTATCAAGAGAGACCAATTTCAAGGGAGACCGAATGAGTGCCCGATTGAGCATGTGAAGCAATTCAAGGATCTATGTGAGACCATCTCGACCGATGAGGAGACACTCGAGTACGTGCTACTCAAGGCCTTCAAGTGGTCGTTGGGAGGCAAGGCATTGCATTGGTTGGAGAGCTATGCACCTCGATCCATCACATCATGGAGGGCTCTCAACGAAGCATTCTTGATGAAGTTCTTTCCGCCAACAAAGACAACGGAGCTTAGAAGGAAGATAGCAAGTTTTCAACAAGGAGCCCACGAGCCACTCTTTGAGGCTTGGGATCGGTTCAAGGAAATGTTGAGGCAATGTCCAACGCATGGGCAACAACCTTATGTTCTCCAAGACATATTCTTCCAAGGAATCAACCCCGCCACCAAGGACAAGTTGAACCTTCACACCGATTGTGGGTTCATTGATTTGTCACCGGAGCAAGCATGGGAGTTGCTAGACAAACTCTCCGACTACAAAGCAATGTACGGAGTGAGTCAAGTCAACAAGGAGGCAAGAGTCCAAGGAGATGGTACAAGGAGGCTCTACGACCCGAAGAATGAGGAAGTTGATAAGGACGTGAAGATCCAATTCCTTGAGGATGAGTTGAACAAGATGAGGAGGCAAATGAATCACTACAAGCAAACCACAAGAGCATGTGAAGAATGTGGTTCTTTCAAGCATGGAGCTCAAGAGTGTCCCAATGAACGCCAAGTTCGCTTGGCCGAGCAAATCGAGGAGGCACACTATGTTCAAAGAAACTATGGAGGAAGAGTCAACTTCAACAATGGAGGGAATGGAAGGTGGAACCAAGGCCAAGCCAATGGCTACAACAACAACTACAACCAAAACGAGCCAAGGGCCCAACCACCACCATACCGACCTCCGGGGTTCTATGAACAAACTCCACAATGGGAACAAGACTTGAAGAATCAATTCACCAATGTGGAGAGAAGAGTTGATGAGATGAGCACCCAATTCAAGGAGTTTGGTGTATGGAGAAGGCAAGTGGACAACCAATTTGTTCACATGGCGAACCAAATTCCGAGAGAGGAAGGGAGACTCCCGGGCCGACCCGAGGAGAATCCCCGTGCCCCACAACAACAAAATGAAGATCGAGCCATAGGATTGAGGAGTGGACGAAGTTTGCCCGAGCCACAAGTGCCAAGGACAAGAGAAGAGAGTCGGACCGAGTTGTCCAGGAACTCGGGCCCGACGTGCCAAGACATCGATCCAGACGACGGAGGAAGACCCCTGACCCGGACCGAGGAGGAGTGGAACTCGGGCCCGACATGCCCTGTTGTCGGACCGACGTTCCCAGATTTGCCCTGCCCCCGGACCGAGGTTCCGCATATCGGTCCCGATGTTGATCCCAAGTCAGTCCAAGCTGGAAATGTTGAGAATGGTCCAAGCCGGTCCAAGGAAGAAGATTTAACCAAGAAACAAGGTGGCACAACTCTTCCTTATCCATTGAAGAAGCCCAAGGAAGTTGTTGAGGGCAAGTTTAAGAGGTTCTTGAAGCTCTTGCAAGGTTTGAACATCACCATACCGTTCACCGACGCTCTAAGTGAGATGCCATCATATGCAAAGTTCTTGAAGGAAATTTTGAGCAAGAAGAGGTCGATTGTGGAGATGCAAGACGAGGTGAAAATCTTGGAGCTACCTCAAAAATTGGGTGATCCCGGAAGATTTGCAATAACCGTGGGGATTGGATCCCAAAACTTCAAGGCTCTTTGTGATTTAGGAGCAAGCATATCGGTTATGCCCATGAGCATATGGAGCAGGGCTAACCTTGGTGATATGGAACCGGTCGACATGAGTCTTACTATGGCCGATGGCTCATCTACGAAGGCCACCGGAATCTTAGATGATGTCCCGGTTAGAGTTGGGAGGTATTTTGTCCCCGACGATTTCGTGATCCTTGATATGAAAGAAGACCCTTTAGTGCCCATTTTTCTTGGAAGGCCGTTTCTAGCCACGGTGGGTGCCAAATTTGATGTGAGAAATGGAAAAGTGACTTTCGAGATTGGCGAGGATAAGGTGGAGTTTCATTTCAACAAAGCTCTCAATGAACCGGATGCTTTGGCAATCTTGAAATTGGAGGAAAGTGCCAAGCGGAAAAGAGAGGAAGTAGAAGCCACAAGAGAGGAAGAAGCACCTTTGAGGAGCCATGACATGGTCAATGCTCAAGAGCAAGAGAGAGAGTTGCTAGAACCAAGTGAGCACCATGAGGAGTTAAGAAGTGAAGATAGTCCAAGAGGCCATGAAGAGTATCCTTCTTCGTATCCTTTTGATGTGGGAGACTCTTATATTTGTTTAAGTGACTTGAAAGAGGATCTAGAGGATAGCTACATATGTTTGAGTGATTTGAAAGAAGACTTGAGCTATAATGTCATTGAATCCCCTAGAAATTCTCTAGATGTTTTTTGTGTAGGGAATGAAGATCAAGTTGAGAAGGAGCAAGAAGTGCAAACCTACACTTTGGAGGAGAAAGGTGAAGGAGAATTTGGAGGCCACACCTACATCAATCACAAGTGGTGGTTTTATGGCTATGAGGGGCGTGGAGATGGACATGACTACGGTGATCATTTCACTATTTTTCATCCGCCGTGAAGGTCGAGGTTAGAAGTGAAGCTAGTGACTTAAAAGAAGCGCTCCTCGGGAGGCAACCCGAGCTTAGTAGGTTTATTTTCATAGTTTTTAGTTTAGTTTCTTTGTCTTAGCTTAGATTATTTCTAATCTCTCCTTAGCATGTGTTTTGTGGAATTGTGTGTTGTGTGAGCTTCATGATTGAGTATGGTAATGGTGAAAATAATAAAAGGACTTGTGGGTAGAGAATTGCCAAGAAGAGGGAATTTTAGGAAGCCAAACCAAGCCGGACCGAGGTACCCAAGACCTCGGGCCCGACGTAGGCGACGTCGGTCTGACTTAGCCGGTCAACCTTGGTCTTGATTTTGAGGAAATGCCCATTATACCCCTCTGACCTAACTTTGTCTCTTATCCATTTAAAGCCTTATTTCCCATACCTACCACCTATCACCTTCATAACCACCATCCCAAAATACCAAGCTCACTTCAAAAAAAAACCCCCCAAATCGATCCCAACCTCCATCACTCTCGATCCCCAAGCAAACTTCACAACAATCTCGATCCAACACCCTAGCCATCCCCAACATCGATCCCAAAGCCCAAAAATCTCATCAAGTCCCATTGTTCTTCATCCCTCTTCTAGATCTAGGAGGAGAATTTGAGTTCTAAGGAGTTTGATTGCTAGCAAGTCTTTGTCTCTTCAAATTTGGTATGTGAATCTCAATCTCTACTTGATTCCTTGTGAATTCCAGGCTTTTATTCTTTGAATTGAGATTTGCCATGATTGAATGAGTTTAGATCTTGAGCATCCATGGTGATTTGCAGGAATAGTAGAATTTGTGCTTAATTGTTGATTATGCATGTTAGAACCTACTTGGAACTTCGATTGATGAAGAGAAATGGTTGATTTTGGATTTTAGGAGCATGATAGAGTGATTTTTAAGTGAAATAGGTAGAGAAGTAGAGTTGATGCTCGGACCGAGATGCCCAGATCTCGAGTCCGACGTTGAGAAGTCGGTCCAAGACTCGGACCGAGGTTGAGAACCTCGGGCCCGATGTCTTGTGTTGGTCGGTCCTAGTGCTATTTGGCTTTCTCTTGTATGAGCTTTAGGATTCATGAGCTTGATTGTTGGTTAAGGCTTGTTTATCATGATATATCATCTAGCTTGACCATTGTTGTGTGATCCTTTGTTCATACATGTTGGATTTTGTGGATTAAGTGTCTAGGAGACAAGTATGGGGTCATTTAATTTATTTGTGTGATAAGTTGTTAGTTGTGAAAGCATGTGATCTTGTTGTGGTTGTATAGATCTTATCTTGTAGTTCTTTGCTTTCAATGTGTGTAGGTACCATGACAACCCGAGCATCTTCTTCACGCATGGAGAGGCCATCCAAGAAGTCAAAGAAGGTGCAAAAGATGGATGATGTGCAATTTGAGGATGATGATGTGGCTCAAAGCTATGAGCGATACATGGGTCTAGCTCACCACACTAGGTGGCTAGATTGGGAAGCTATAAGGAAGATGGGCATGAACATGGCGCTCAACCGTTGCTACTCTCATATCGGGCTAGACGTGATGCTAAGGTGGGACAACACTCATTACCCCGCCTTAACGTCGGAGTTTATGGCAACCTTCAAGTGCACGTATGAAGGAGTTGACAGTGAGGGCATGATCTCCTTCCAATTGGGCAACGAGTTGCAAGAGCTCTCTCTAAGGAATTTGGCTTCCTACCTTGGGTTCCCTTTTTCGAGAGATAAAGCTTTTGTAGACAACGAGAAGGTGAATTACCTTTGGAGATATGTGGCGGGAAGGAGCGAGATGAGGAAAGGAGCCTCAACCAATGAGATAGCAAGTCCCCTCTTCCGAGTCATGATCCGAGCTTTGGGATGTGCCATCTTTGTTAGGCACGAGCTTAGTAAGCCGATGAAGGAAGAAGCCATGTTGCTCTATGAGATGTTGTTTCACAATGAGAAGCCGATGAACCTCACATGGGAATGGGTGAAGATGGTGAGGGATTTCCAAAGTTCCTCATGGATTTACTTTGGAGGGATGATAGCCCGCTTGGCTCATCTTCTTGAGGTGGATCTTTCAAAGTATACGCCGGCACCAAATGGAGTAGAGTTCATGGATCTCAAGTACTTCAAGAAAGCCAACATCATCAAGGAGTGGCAAGTCACCGGTGCCACCACCTACCTAGCACCTCATTCTAACTTCGACAAGCTGCATGTTCCTTTGGGGCCACTTCTCTTTGACCTCTCGAGCTACTATAATTGGTTCCAAGTGTGGGCGGGCAAAGAGAATCCTTTTGGAGAGCCGGAGGGGACAATTGAGTGTAGGCGACGTGCCCAACACATTCGTTTTGCTACACCTCAAGCTTCTCCGGACACCGAAGATGAAGAGCCCAACCAATTTGAGTTTGCAAGGAGGGAGGCCATGGATGTTGACTCGCCTCCCGAAGAAGAAGATGACGGATACCGCAACTTGCTCACCGACCAAGCTCCAACGCTCTTGGACCGAGATGCAAGCCACGTCGGGCCCGACGTCCATCAACGTCGGTCCGACACCTACTTGCCCGAGCCGGTCCCTAGTGGTTATGATAGAGCAGAGGGAAGTGGAGCAAGGCAAGAGCAACCAAGTTTTGGAGGGTACGAGGGTTATGCCCAATGGTATGGGCCCGGAATGGTCTTCCCCGAACCTCAACAATCGGTGGACATGAACTTCCTAGAGAACCAATTGGCTCACCTTCAACTCCAACAATCAAGCATGCTACAAGAGGCACACCAACTCAACCTACAACAACAACACTTGAACTTTCAACTACAACAACTCTCCCACCAACAAGAAGACTTCCAAGCTCAATTTGAAGAAGTGAACCGCAACATTGCTTACACTAGGCGTGATGTGGATGATTTGAGAGCGGTAGAGGATCAAAGATGGAGCGTTCAAGAGAGCTTCAATGAATGGATGGTCGGGAACTACTCTTCCCGAGAGGACCCATGGACGCATCCCACACCTCAACTTCAACCGCGAAGTCAAGATCCTTTCCATGCCCATATGTACGAGCGAGAGAGGCAAGCACGGCTCCAAAGGGGACGCCGCCGAGGACAGCCTCCAAACTAAGCCTTAACATGCCAATCAAGAATAAGGAATTGTGAGCTCTCTTAACTCTTATCTCTTTTTGATTTCTTTGTTTTGATGAGGACATCAAAATTCTAAGTATGGGGTGGGTTAGTAGCTCATAGTTTCATGTGTAGGCTTCTTGTGTTTGTTCTTGCTTTGTTAGGGGATGTTTTCTTTTTGATAGTGGCATGAGATGTTGCATGGATGATGATTGAATTTGATGGCATGAATGGATGAGTTGTCTTGTTTTTGAGAAAATCTTTGCAAAAATTCCTAAAAATCCGAAAAATTGTGTGAAAAAGTCAAAAAGATTTTGTTTTGGACTAGGAATTCCCATCTTAGATGTCTAAAGAAAGCTAATGATATTGTGAGCATGTAAAATCCTTTGCATATTTTTGGATAGTTTAGCCTCTAAAGAGATGTTGTTTTTGATGTGATATGATGTCTTGCATGTTTTTATTGAGCACATGAGTTCTAGGATGAGGTTTTGATGCAACTAAGCTAGAGTGACCCTTGTGAGATGATTTTCGGCCATTTTAGGGATGCTTGTTCATATTTGCATATCCCTCATTTTCTTGTGTGAATTAGCTCATGCATGCTTAGTAAAACTTGCCATTGAGGTGTTTATCTATTTTCCAAGACCAATATGAGAATTGTTCTATGCTTTGTCACATTGATTTGAACTTTATTTCATTTAGTCACAAAATCTTCCATATCCTACCTTGAAGATAAACCGTTGTTTGTAGCCCCGTTTTAGCCTTAGACCTTTGTTTGAAACTCCTCAAAAATATGATTCCTAGCCTATATGACTTGACCCTTATGGGATTGGACTTTAGTGAGAGGTTTTGGAATGTATTTGGAGAGTTGAGATTCTCCTTGGTGAAAAGGGCAAGAAATGGAGTTAAAACAAAAATCAAGTGGGTAGTGCATCTTTGTTGAGTTAAAGTGAAAAAGAAAGAAAGAAAAGTTGGAAAAAAATAGTGGATTGAAAGCAAAGTGCTTAAGTATAGAAAAAAAATGGGTACCGACCGAGTTAAAGTGCACATAGGGGCCGAGTTAGTGCAAGTCGATCCTAGTGAAAAGTGTGAAAATCCAACAAAAAATGTAGTGCAAAGATGAAGTGGAATGTTTAGTGAAGAGAGGGTTGAAAGTTGAAAAGAAAGAAGAAAAAAAAATCAAAGTCTTTTGGATGGATGAAGTTGAAAGAGGAAGAAATTGGTGAGTTTGGTGAGAGACTAGGAAGTTCAATCCCCATTGTAAGTACCACAAGACCAAAATGATTCCTACCTTGAGAAACACCAAAAGCCCCATTACAACCCGGCCGAATGGAACCTCTTTGAGGACCTCCATTGAGCCAAGTTCAAATTCTTTGTGCGCATTGTAATAGGCATCTCTAGGTGGAGGAACTGGTGATATTAGCTTCAATGGTAAAGTCTTTACTTGCATGATTCTTGAGTATGAGTGTTCATTGCTAAACCTAAACACATGATGAGTGGTACACATTTCCATAACCCTAAAGTGAGGCTTGGTTGCATTAGACTTTATTCCTTGAACACTTGATCATGTGTGATGACGTAACCTTGCTAGCATATCTATCACTTGTGCTTGATTGAGTTTTTCATATGAGGCTTTACTTGAAGATTGTGCTTCGGTCTTCCTTACATTGTTATTGCTTGAGGACAAGCAAGTCTAAGTATGGGGTATTATGACGTCTCTCATTTTGGTGTTGTTTTAGTAGTTAAATTCTCTGTAAATATGTGTCTTTTGTTCCTTTCTTTGTTAGTTTTGTCTCTTTCTAGCTTAGCTCCCGATTTTCTATGAGATTCGGAGACTATGCGAATTTGTTGTGTTTTGTAGGTAAAATGGCGCGTTTGAGGACATTTTGAAGGAGTTTCCACATCTAATCACTCTCAAAGGCTCAAGGATGACTTAGAGAGCAAGGAGGAGGAAGGAAGCGGAGAAGAAGAGAGAAATCGGTGGAGCTTAGGGAGGATTAGTGAGTTTTGAACTTGTTTTGCTTTTGTTTAGTGGATTTGAGATTTGGATATTGTGAACCCCTTTTGTTTGAATGCAATTTGGCTTTGATTAGAGTTTGATGATTGAGATTTGCTTGTTTTGTCTATTGATTGCTTTTTACACTTACTTTATGGAGTAGATTCCATAGTCTTGGGCTATGGGGGAAACCCCTAGCTAGGATTGGGTGTGAACCCCGAATTCCATAGCCTTGCGTGCTTGATCTATGAATCCTCTCTACATTGAGCTTCAATTCTCTTGTGGGAACAAGGGATCAAGGGCTTGTGATTGGTAAGAGTAAGCGGGAGCGATCTCGAGCCCATCACTTGACCTTGCATCGAAGGGAAGGCGGAAGCCCCCCATGGTCGACATGTAGAGTGGAGGGATCGAAGGCGAACAACCTCGATCTCACAAGGATCAACACCTATTAGCTGAATTGGGGTGGAATCACCCAAGTCCAGTTAGGGGAGGAACCCAAAAACCCAAGACCGATCTACTAATTTTGCCTAGTTCGAGTTACCCAGTCATCGGGCCTGACTTCCCCTGTCTCGGTCCTGCCTAAACTCTCATCGATCCAACCTCGGACCGAGGTGACCAAAGTCGGTCCGGGTTGTTCCCTTTGATTTTCCTTATTTTTGCCTGCCGAAGCCAACGGCCGCGCACGCGGTGAGGCCGGGTACTTCGCTCTCTACCGTGAAACCGCGCCCGCGCCACCATCAACGCGCCTGCGGTTTGCCTGCCGAATAGTGATTCCAAGGTTTTCATTCCGTCCTACACCCTTTTGAAGAGTTCTTCCATTTCACCCCTCTTCATCGTTTGTGAGTCTTCTGATATACCTTTCTTCCTTGCTTCTATCCTTTCACTTTGCTTCATTGAGGACAATGAAGGATTTAAGTATAGGGGAGGGAGTACTCGCATTCGCTTATCCTAGTTAGTGTAGTTAGAGATTTGCTTCAGATTTTTGATTTTCTTCTTTTTATGGAGCACTTGCACCATACCTTTTTGCATAATAAAGAAAGAAAGAAAAAGAAAAAAGATAGAAAAAGCCATAAAAAGTGAAAAAAGGCATATAAATCCTGGGATGAGTCGAAAACCCGAAAGGGCGGCTCAGGTAATAAGCAGGTAACCCGGACCAACATTAGGCTGGGGTAATAAGAGGTTTATGAGAGTTGTGAGTATATGTGAGCACACCTATTGAAAAATGAAAAGAGCGGTTAGGTGAAAACCCGAAAGGGCGCCTAAGCAGAATTGAGCGGAAAAATTCGAGTGTTTTAGGATCATTCTTGCTTGGGGACTTTGGGGCTTACATGTTAGATTTGGGTAGATCCTAGGTTGCTCTCTATCATGTTTTAGAGCTTGAGTGTTATATCTTTGTTGTGAGGTGTGTGTTTGAGCTTTATTGTTTTATGCTCATGATTTCTCTCTATTTTTGGGTTTGGGTTGTGAGTTGAGTGTTTTTATCTTCCCTTGTATTTCCTGAGATCTTAGATGTGCTTTCTTGTTATATTTCTTTTGAGCTTACTCGAGGACGAGCAAGATCTAAGTATGAGGGAATTTGATTCGCTCTATTTTGTATAGGTTAACTCTTGTATTTTAGGGCTATATTGAGTGTGTTTAGGTTAGAGTTTGTGGTAATTGTAATATCTAGGCCGAAGACACAAGAATTCAAGAATCAAGAGTTTTAAGGCGTTTTGAGCTGTCTGCGCGACACCACTTGCTTGCGAAGGCTATATCTTGAGCTATAGAGGTCGGATTGAGCTGATTCTGGTGCCATTGGAAAGCTAACTTCAAGGGCTTCAATTCATCTTTTTACACCGAAGTCAGATTCCAAGCGAAAGATGGTCAAAACAGCCTCCGAAGTGAGACCAGTGGTTCTGTCAGAATACCGCGACCGCGGCCAAGGTGACGCGACCGTGGCAACCGCCGAGACCGACTTGTTCTTCTCTGTCGTAAAAGCGCGGGCGCGGCCATGGCGACGCGACCACGGCGATGCCGAATCCGAAGCGGGCCGAAAATCTTTCTATCTTGTTTCCTTTTCTATCTTTTTGCCTCTTTCCTTATCTATCTCGTGGAGCATGTTCCTTGGGCTATTTAAGGAGGAGTCCCTTTAGGATTGTAACAATTCTGGAACCTTTGTTTTGAAGACTTGAGTTTTATGAAGATTATGGAGAACTAAACCTCTCTAGGGTTTGTTCATCAATGAAGCTTTAATTGATTAGTTTGTGAGATTCTGAATCCTTTTCCTATTCCTTTGGTTATTATTGATTCTCTTGTGCTTAATTACATGATTATTGATTGTTTCTCTAGGAGTAATTAACCTATTGAATTGATTGATTTTCTACTGTTGGGACGGGTTTGGACCGTGGACAAACCTATTCTGTGAAAACAACTTAGAACCTAGATCTGTGTCTATGCAACTAGGATTTAAGAAGAGAATTGATTGTTTGCTTGTGAAATTGACTCGTAGCTTGGTTTCTCTTGCATGCATCCTATATATCCTTGTTCTTAATGCTAATATTGATTTGAGCGTCCTCTATCATTGTTAAGTATTTCCTGGACCGTGGACAGGAGATTAGTCAAGATTAGGATTGGAATTAACCATTGGATTAAAAGGAATTGGTGTGAATCAATGATCAAACGACTCTTTTAAAGTGGATTTGTTGAATGAACCTGTCTTTAGTATTCTGATTGATCTTGTGAAACTGTCGATTTGTCTTCTTGCTTTGGTAATTGAAACTCTTGTATAAAACCCCTCTTTGTTCTTGGTTGACATAAATATTAGGCTAGATACCTCAAGTTCTCTAGGGTTCGATCCCATACTTGCTCACTATACTTGGTTTGTGTGTTTGGGTTTATTTTTGATAAGGGAACAACGATTTAGCCCGAGTCACTTTCTTTTCCCTCTTTTTAGTCTTCTTGGTACACTCAACGCATAAACTCCCGTGTGTTCGACACCCTACCCTTGTACTACAATAGGGGTTCGGTTTATAAATTTAAATTTTGACCCTCCGATCCGGAACCCATCAACTCTTGATTCTTGAATCCTTGTGTCTTCGGCCTAGATATTACAATTACGCACAAGATTAACCTAAACACACTCAATAACATCCTAACATACAAGAGTTAACCTATACAAAATAGCCTAAATCAGGGCGCTTGGAGGTCGCTAACTAGATGATCCTTCATCAACCTCCCCTTCTTGGAAAAGATTCGACCCCGAATCCAAGTCCTCATCAATGGCAAGGTATGGTGTGAGATCATTATCCCCGATCCTTTTAAGCACCTTGAAAGGTCCATCTCCTCGAGGAGACAACTTGTTCTTCCATTGCTCCGGAAATCTTTCCTTCCTCAAATTAACCCACACCAAGTCTCTGGGCTGGAAAACAATGTGGCGCCTCCCTTGGCTTTTTGCTCCAATCTCAGCTTGGTTCGAGCATGCAATTCCCTAATAAAACATGTTTCCCTGCATCAAAGTTCTCATTCTCCCTCATTGGCAATGGGGTAAGATCTAGTGGGGTTAGAGGGTTAGTACCATAAACACATTCAAATGGAGTCAGTTTAGTAGACGAATGGACAATTCTATTATATGCAAACTCCACGTGAGATAATGCCTCTTCCCACAACTTCAAAGTCTTCCTAACGATGGCCCTAAGAATTGTAGCTAATGTCCTATTGGTTACCTCGGTTTGCCCATCAGTTTGAGGGTGACTAGATGTAGAAAACAACAACTTAGCCCCTAGCTTGTTCCATAAAGTTCTCCAAAAATGGCTAAGGAACTTAGTGTCTCGGTCACTAACTATGTTCTTAGGAGCCCCATGCAATCTGACTATCTCTCTAAAGAACAATCCAGCCACATTAGTAGCATCATCGTTCTTATGACATGCTACAAAATGTGCAATTTTGCTAAACCTAGCCACTACTACCATGATTGAATCCCTCCCCTTCTTAGTCCTAGGTAACCCAACTATAAATTCCATAGAAAGTTCCTCGCAAGGGGTTGTAGGCGTGGGAAAAGGTGTGTAAAGTCCATGTGGCATAAGTCTAGATTTAGCTCTAAGACAGTCAATGCATCTCTTAACAACATTCTCAACATCCCTAAGCATGAGTGGCCAATAGAAATGAGTCATAAGAGTATGATAAGTTTTGTCCCTCCCAAAATTCCCCATTAGGCCACCCTTATGGGCTTCCTCAACATCAGCAAACGTAATGAACAATGAGGTATACACACTTTATCAACTTTAAAAAAAAGCCATCATGCAAATAGTATTTTTCATCACAGCCCTTTTCATGACATGCCTTAAACGCATCACCAAAGTCAAGGTCAGTATCATATAACTCACGAATATAGGTAAATCCTAATACTCTAAAGTCCAATGAAACAAGTAAGCTGTGGCGTCTAGACAAGGTATCAGCTATAACATTATTCTTTCCTCTTTTAAACTTAATCACATAAGAGAATGTTTCAATAAACTCCATCCATCTACCATGCCTCCTATCCATTTTAGTGTTTCAAGGATTCGTGGTCAGTCTTAAGCACAAATTCTCTAGGCCAAAGATAATGTTGCCATGTTTTAAGCACTCAATACAAAGCATATAACTCTTTATCATAGGTCGATGTAATATTCGGTATTATCCAGTTTCGTTTCTGGACCCGTAAGTGACTCCGAGTCCTTCTACTCGGTCAAGTGGGAAAGTTTTGATGACAAAATTTAATTAATTATAGTTTTTGGGCAAGAGTTGTAATAAAGAGGAATAAAAGGATGGAAAGTGGTATTTCTCTTTTGGCCTCCGTATCATTACCGATCATTTGGAACGAAGGCTAAAACATTTGGGACAGAGGTGAAAACAATTCCAATATATAATAATATATACAAGTGAATGGATTTATACAAAGGGGAAGGAGCCACGTTTACAAGCGGATCAACATCATCTTGCTTTCTTCGATATATAGCAAGTTCGAACAATTGGTATATATCTTCTTGTGTATGTGGATGTTACGGGTTTTCCGGGATAGACGATCGATTAGGAGCAAATAAGCTCGAGAATCAACCGATGAATCACCGAGGGTAGAGGGCTTTGAGAATTCTACCGAAGAGTGAATCAAAAGAGAGTTTGAAAGGGAGATAGAATGAGAGAGTTTGAGAGTTTGAGATACAGATTTCATTGATGATCCAAAGCATTACAGAGATAGCTTATATTAGCTAGTTAGTTTGCCCAGCAAAGGAGTAAATCGGGTTTTACATAAAATAAAACAATAAACCAAAATAAAGCCTCTGGACCGGAAATGTGTTAGCCATTCCAATTTGCATTGTAACAATACTCCCCATTGGAAGAGATCCTTGTCCTCAAGGATCATCCATGACAATAGCAACCCTTCCATATCATCATTAACATCATCAAATTCAGCCTTGTCCTTAGAAGCAACACTTCCACAAAATATGGGAACAGTCTCAGCATTAATTTCCCACTCTTCCATTCTCTGTGCTGAAAACTTCCATTCTCTGTTCTGAATATATCCAAAACAGCTGCACTATAATGACGTGTTGAGAGAATAAGAATCGTGACAAAAGCATGATGAAGTAGATTCCCTTTCAAAAGTGGAGATTCGCTCATGTGTTCAGACATCGCACTGATTGGAATTAGCTCTCCTATAATTGAGAAAACGACAAACTTAGTTGGGTCCCTTTCTGCATGCATTCTCTCCTCTGGCCTCTTCCAGTTATTCACAATTCTCATAGGAGGCTCATCATCATCATCAATTGGAGGCTTGTGATTGGTTGTCTTATCATCTTCATGCTCGTCAAGGCTAGCAACTCTCATGCCTTCTTGGACAAGCTGCACCTCCTCTTCATCCATTTCCATCTCAATCTCCTTTCCTAGCTCAATAAGCTCGTCCTCTTCCATAGCAGATGCCTTACTCCTCCTAATTACTTCCTCAAGAGTCATAGACATAGGCAGCTCATCATCTTCATCGTCTTCAAAATCAATGGACTCCACAACCACAAAATCATGCCAATCTATCATAGCCATTTGGGCTCTCTCCTGTTCAATTTCATCCTTTGCTTTCTGTCTGGCTCGCTCCTGTGACCTGTCTCATTTGAGTCTCTGTAGACACCGCTCAAGCATTGTAGTTCTATCCGCAACACTTTTTCTTAGCTTATCAGTTAGTCCTTTTGGAGGTATCAACACTTTAGAATAAGCATCAACTAGGGCAGTGAAAAACATGAACATAATATGACTCGGCTTCAAAAAATTGAAGTGATTGCTGCTCATTTCTCTACTAGTCAACCCTGTCAATTCAGATAACTCTCCAATACCCACAGAAAGTGCTCCAGCCGAGACTGTTCCTAGAGCACGATTAAACCCTTTGTTCAATGTTGCACCATTAGTAGACAGTGATTCTCCTCCGGGATCGAAACTGAATTTCTTTAAGCCTCCTCCTAGATCATTTACAAATTCCTTAGCAAGAATTGACTCCCTCCTAACATTGTGCTTTCCTCCTGGATCGAAGCTCAATCCGATCAAATGAACAAACAACCCATTTGTGTCTAGAACATACACAAATCTGTCATTTGTAGGAACAATCACACACCCCTTAGCATTCGATCCATTGCCTACCTCTAATTCATCGAGCACCAACTGATGTTGTAGCTTGAGTGTTTTTTCGAACACCAACTCAACACACAGTTCCGATTTAAGGCAATTTTCTTGTGTAGAAATTTCGTCGAACACCTGTTGCGCAACTGAACTTTGGGTCTCGTTGTCAACCGTTGGTTCATCATTTACCTTGATTTGGACCAGCTTCCTTTGTTGGCTCACAACATCATCATCGTTAATCACATCAGCTTTTTGAACATGGACAGAATCATCAATATCAATCATCTCAGAGTGCCTAACTAATACACCTTCGGTTTGTCCCCCGGGATCAAAACTCACCTCATTAAAAGCCTTCAAATTAGTCTTTAGCTCAAGCATTCTGTCGAGCACCTGATGTGCGGGTGATTCAATCAAGTCCTTAGCAACAATCAATTGTTTTCCTCCTGGATCAAAGCTAAGAATCATGTCCAACACCTCCATTTTAGTGTTGCTTGTTGACTTGGGCATTTCACCAAACACTTGGTGGGCGACAAAATCAGCGGTCACCTTTTCTACCTCCACCTTGTCCATTTGAATCCATTCTTCATTCCTCATCAAAAAAACATCATCAACTGGCAATTTCTCGACTGTCAACACATCATCATCATCTATTAACTCTGAATTCTTAGCTAGGACAACCTTCGGATTTCCACCCGGATCAAAACCCACATCATCTTGTTCAAACAACTCATCCATAGAAGGAGTAAAGTCTTTCTGAGCTTTTGAGATAGTACATACCTCCAGAGCCATGAAATTAGCTTGCTTCCGCTGTTGTGGTGGGTCGATCATTTTATCGAACACTTGGTGTGCAACTGAATTTGTGGGTGTTTTTTGAACTTCCGAAGCATCAGTTGCATCACTATGGACTAGTCTGCCATCATGATTCACAATATCATTGTCCACTGCTTCAGACTCATCAACTAGCTGAGACATAGCCTCCTTTAGCTTGTGAAAGTCTCGCTCCTGCTTTTTTTGAGCTGTCTCACGAGTTCGATTTTGTCGTTCTCTTTCAGAAGACCACTCAGCTTGACTCTTATCCAATCTTCTGGTAATTTCGTCCAAGAGCTCCAATGCCATAGCGGATCTTGCCGAGCAACCGAACGGCTCTGATACCAATGTTACGGGTTTTCGGGGATAGGCGATCGATTAGGAGCAACTAAGCTCGAGAATCAACCGATGAATCATCGAGGGTAGAGGGCTTTGAGAATTCTACCGAAGAGTGAATCAAAAGAGAGTTTGAGAGGGAGATAGAATGAGAGAGTTCGAGAGTTTGAGATACTGATTTCATTGATGATCCAAAGCATTACAAAGATAGCTTATATTAGCTAGTTAGTTTGCCCAACAAAGGAGTAAACCGGGTTTTACATAAAATAAAACAATAAACCAAAATAAAGCCTCTGGACCGGAATTGTGTTAGCCATTCCAATTTGCACTGTAACAGTGGAGTTTTTTTAAGTGTGAGGTTTTCAATCAGCTCATCGATCAGAGCTTCTTCGATCGACCAAAACCTTTGGTGAGTCTCCCAAAATTCTTCTCGTCTTCGTGTGGGTTCCAATCGGATAAGGGTAGTGATTGGGCGGAGGTCGAGCGAGGATTACGCATTTACGCCGTAGGCCGCCTGTGGTTCAAGTAGGGGGCTGGGGTGGTTCAGTTGTCGGAGTCGGCGTTGGCCCGAGATCCAGAAGGAGTCGATCGGAGCGGTCGGGTCCAAACCCAAGCGCGGGAGTCGAGAGGTGGCGTTGGCTGCCCGAGTCGGCATCGGGGCCGCTAGCCGTTGCCAGATCCGGGAAGGCCAAGTCTGGGCCGGTGTGCGAGTGATTTCGAATCGGGCATCGTGGTCGGATGTCGGGCGGAAGCAGATGACTCCGGCGTTGAGCAGAGCCGGCGAGTTGGGGGATTCGGACGGAACAGTGGATCGGGAAGGAACAGTGGTCGGAGTCGGGGCAGGGCGACGAGCGAGCGTGGAAGCCGGTGAGGTGCGAGCGAGCGCCGGTCGTCGGGAGGCTTGGTGGTCCGTCTCGGTTCGGTCGAGGGCCGGCGTGAAGAAGCGTGAAATACCAGATCTGTAATTAGAAGGGATTTGGGGAAGGAAGAGGATGACTTTACGGGGACCACCGAGAGTATAATTAGAGGAAAAGGCATGGGTGTGAGCTGGCACAAACAAAGAAGGAGGTTGGTCTCTTGACCAATTAAAGAAGTTGTGGGTCAAATGTTGACCATTTAAGAAGAGGTTTCAAGTGGGATTTATTTGAGATCGGTTCCGGGTTGGTTTGGGTACGGTTCATATTTTAATTTAAAATCTTCAAATCAATTTTATAAATAGTTGGTCCTTAAATGCGCTATTAATATATCAGGAGCTCGTAGTAATTCTCGTTGAATTTCTGGGTTGAGGTTAACTGTTCTTCATAATTCAGGTAAGTCGATTTTCGACTTACTCAATTCTGTTCTACCTTGTTAGGATTTGCGTGGTAGTTATGAGATTGGTTTTGAGAACTAGTCCCGATCGATCTTTGAAATGGTTTTGGATATGTGTGGTATGTGTAAATTGTCTTGGAATCTTTTATCGAATATTTTTATGCATGTGATAATTTGTGAAAATCGGTTTTAAAGCGTTTCCATTGAATAAAGTTTCAAATAAATTTCTCTATGGGCTTTCGTATCGACACACCCATATGTGTAGACAATCGGTGAAGAAGTGATGTCTAGATGTGGGATCGTCGGGCGGACGAGCCACCTTCAAAACTGAAAAGCTATCTGTGTATTTGGCAAGTGCTCCCGAGGAGGCTTGACTAGGAATAAGAAGACAATAAAGGATAAGGAGTGGGAGGGCCTGCCTCCGACACTCAAAATGCTAGGTGGGAAAAGCGTTGGATGGTAGTGCAATAGTGGAGGTAGAGTTGCATTATCTGCACGGGGTGTGCTGCGGTGTTTGTGCGTTTGTGAATGTGTGTGTAAGGATGGTGTTAGAGGGGAGACGGGCCCAATTGCCAAACCCAACTCACAAGCCCATGGGGTTCCATCCCAAAACCAATTGGCAATAGGAGGAGTAACCCATGTACTTACAAGCAAGCTTGGTTTCCCACCAATTCTCGATGTGGGAAGCACAATTGCAACCCTAACAATCTCCCCCTCAATTGTGAAATAACGGCGAACCCTCCCGGTCCCTAAGCCGAACCATCGGCTTTGATACCAATTGTTGGATCGTAAATCTGTTAGCGAAGGCGTCCTTAATTGGGTTAAGGGCGTCCTTATGTGCAGCGGAAATTAGACTTAACAGGAAACGCAATGAGATAATGGACACGAGTATTTATAGAGGAATCCCACTAAGACCAACTAGTCTTATGGGTAAACCTCTACCACCGCTTGGAGGATTTTCAATAGCCGTCCTTATCTTATTAAGAGAGAGTCCTTACAACTTAGGCGAGTCGTTACACTTCACTGAGCTAAGCGTCCGTCCTTAGCCTCACTAGTAACACTCCTTTCCACCTAACAATGTAACCTAACTCTCTTAGCTATAAGGAAGCTATCACACACGTCTCTCACGGTCCGTTGTGAGAGACAAACTACAACTCTAACTGTTTTGTGGTTTATTTTGGATTTGATGTGGTTGGACTTTCTTTCTCTTGCTTCAAGCTCACTTGATCTTCTTGATCTTCGTTCGTGTTCTTGAATGCTTCGGGAGAGCTTGAGAGAAAGTCTTCAAAGTCCACACCGCTATGCATACCCTTGGGGGGGTATTTATAGCGGAAGTGGTTCTTGTCCTCTAGCGTCCTCTGAGGCTTTGCAGGATCCTTGATCTTCCATCAACGGTGCGATGAGCCTCTTGAGGAAGTCAACTCTGTTGACGCTTGGGAAGCCTCCGCGTGGATAGGGGACCATTGTTGGGAAAGCGACATCTTTGGAATTGTCTACACGTGCCTAGACAAAGGAAGCTTCCTTCTGAGGACTTCGGCCGAGTATGATGTAATCATGTTGGGGCGGCCTTGATTTGAATTTGAACTTCGTCCGTATTTTGGCGCGCGTCCCTTCTTGATGAGGACGCCGTCCTATCTGCGCAGGGACTTTGCCAACTACGTTTAGTTCTGGAAGTTCTGATGTTGTGCGTCCCTACAGAGTTAGGGACTGCCGTTCACTTGTTGTCCTTTTCGCTCATTTGCGTCCAATGGACTTACCTGAGATCAACACTTAGACAACTTATTAAATACATTTGAGTTTGTCATTATCAAAACAAGGGACGATCATTATTGGTTTAGATATTAATGACTGGCGTCCTTAATATCGTCCCAACAGATGGTGTGTGTGTGTGTGGATGTGTGAAGTTGTGAACGTGTGAGTAAAGGTTTAGTGCCTAGATATGGAATTTGGAAATGATTGTGTGACTAATTGGATTTAGAAATGGACTAGAATTGTGTATGTGATTGCGGACTTGTTTGCTGACCTTAGAAAAACTGTTTTGAAACATTTTGTAGCTGCTATGCTGATTTTGACTTGATAGGATAGGATTGACCCCTCGGGGAACTATTTTTATTATTCCAGGTATTCAGGTTGTCGTGACCGAGCTCGGCGAAATGATGGTACAGTGCAGTAGCGTGTCACAGTAGATAGTGGGGCGTTGTTTCTATTGCTAGATCTTAATGTGTTATTTCTGATATATTGTTATGGAAACCTAAATGGTGTGGTTTGTAGGTTATGAGTTCTTGTTAGTAGAGTATTGGTTAATGTTGGTTTCTGGTGTTGTTCTTGGGGTTGGTTCAGGACATCTAGGGTTGTAAAATTATAAATTGTATTTCTTTTCTTGTAGAAGTTGGATGTTTTCTTGTTAGCTCGCCGTCCCCGCGTTGCAAGATCTAGTTGTTCAGCTGTCAAACTAGCTTGGTAGTGTCTCGTGAGGTCTATTGATAAATGTATTTTAGTCGCCTTAATACCTATCAAAATAGTCCAAACAACCTAACTAATGTAGTAGGGAAGTAAGGGTCGATCCCACAGAGACTCAGGTTTTCAATGTTTATTGCTATGCTACTCAGGAAAAAGGGGGGTTTTGAATGTGATTCTAATAACTATCAAAACTAAACATGCAAAATTAAGTATGATTTGTAGAATATAGGAGAAGTATGCTCAACTAGTTAATATCCGTTGTGAACTTGATTATTGATCATTGATTATCAAAATTCTCTCTTTACCTTGACTACTCTATTGCGGAATGCTAATAACCCAACTTCATGGAATTATTAATCCTACTTCAATTCTTGTTATTAGCCCGACCGGTACTAACAACCCTAATTATCAAATAACCTAAGAGACCTCCTAGATTCAACTTGACAACAGCATTAAGATTCAAGTATCAATAGAAACATGCATTCAGAGCAACTAGACATCTAAATAACATGCGATTGAATTCTCTTCTTTAATCAACTAGTCCTACCAGTCCTAGATTGATTAAAGATTCTATTTATGATCTAATTAACACCGACCGGTAATTAGAAAGATCTAGTTGTAATCCAACCTGGAGATTCAATGAGATGGCCAATCTAACAAAACCCTAAATCAGATTTATTCAATTAAGCATAGAGAAAACAATCTAGTCAAGGGTACTAAAGAACAATCAAATCTCACTATAATGCTTCATTCACAACTTCAATTAACTAGTCAAGCAAAAGGAGTTTAGCTACTCAAAGACATTGAAAAGCTTACAAAGTTTCCCATAGGGTTCTTATTCTTCTCAAGTCTCCAATAACCAATGTCAAAGATTCAAAAGATAATCAAACCTAGAACTAGGGCTAACTATATAATATGTCTTCCAAAAATATATCTAAAAATATAACCCAAAAGGGCCCAAAATATCTCATAATAATTCTCGTTATATCGCGGACACGGGGCAAAACTCGGGTTGGAACACCCAAAACTCGGTCGAGTTATCAATGCCTTGCCCGCGTTTTCACCACAGAACGTAAAAAACACGAAGCGCGGTTTGACCACCTGAGACGCGGCCGCGTCTCATGAGCCACCTGCCCGCGTCTCACGTTCTGAGCATGATTTCTTCACGTTCTTGGCTCGGTTCGTCCCTTGGACATGTTTCATGGCTTGATCTCTCTTCCCACCATCTCCAATGCTTCGGCTTGCACCTCCTCTACACTCGTTGTCTTCACATCTACAATTAAAAACCACAACAAAGTGTAGATATCCGAATCTTTCTAACAAACTACAAAACTAGTAAAACTAACTAAAAATAAACCAAAAACTATGAAAATCCTAACTAAACATGCCCTAAAACACTACCTAATATGTGTCTATCATCTACTACTGAGTAATGCCTTGTGAGAAAGACCGAGTGTTACAATCGAGTAGTTTAAACATGCACCTTTTAACTTTTCAGAAAAGAAGGCTATGGGTTACCTTCTTGCATGAGCGCGCCCCAATGCCGACTCCACTTGCATCACACTCTACTTCAAAAGGCCGTGTGAAATCCGGCAACACCAATAAAGGAGCTTGCGTCAATTTCATCTTAAGAGTTTCGAAGGCTCTCTCCTGGGCACGCTCCCACTTAAATTCACTTCTCTTCTTGGTGATCTCCGTCAATGGGGTTGCAATTGTGCTGAAGTCCTTGACCAACCTCCTATAGAAACTTGCTAGCCCATGGAAACTCCGCACTTGGCCAATAGGATTAGGCGTGAGCCACTCATTTATGGCCTTGATTTTGGTCTCGTCCACTTGCAATCCCTGTTAGCTAACCACAAAACCAAGAAAGGTAACAAAAGTAGTACACATCTCTTACTTTTTCAAATTAGCAAACAAGTGTTCAAGACGCAAAGTATTGAGCACATCTCTCAAATGACACTCATGCTCTTCTAGGGACTTGCTATACACTAAGATATCATCAAAGTAGACCACTACAAACTTCCATATACAATGTCTCAATACATGGTTCATGAGGCGCATGAATGTGCTAGGGGTGTTTGTGAGCCCGAATGGCATAACGAGCCATTCATAGAGAGACCAAACTTGGTCTTGAAGGCTGTTTTCCACTCGTCCCCTTCCTTCATACGAATCTGGTGGTAGCCACTTTTTAAATCAATTTTGAAAACATTGTGGCTCCTAGAGGTGGAATTAACCGACCAAACCCGAAAATCCAACCCAACCCGCCCGAACCGAACCCAAACCAAAACCGAAAACTTAGTGAAATGCACAACCGAAAAACCGAACCGACCCAACCCAATTAAGACCGAACCGAATTAGGACCGAAACTGAAATGGCCCGAGCCCGAAATGACCCGAACCCACAATGACCCGAAACCATAATAACCTGAACCCGAAAAGGCCCGATCAACTAATTGATGACATTAAAATATAATGTGACATTTCTAAAGTACAAACTAATTAATAATTTTATATTACATAATTTATTTAACATAAAATCTTGCCAATGAAGTAAAACCAACTAATGAATACAATAAAACAATTATAAACTATCAAAGTCTCCATCCATATTAACTTAATCCACAAATTACTCTAATTCAAACTCCAACATAACGTATTAACATGTCGAACATGTGAGAGTCATTAAAACCCGAACACAACTTAATTTATACTAGCTATAACCCGAACACAACCCGACCGGCTCTAATTGCACTCAAATATTACTCAACCGACGGTAACCCAAACCCGAACACAACCCGACCCACAATAACCCAAACCAAAATTAACCCGAAATTGACACAAACTCAATCGGCCCGAACCGAACCGAAATTGAATTGGATGGAAATATGGCCCGAACCGAAACGGCCCGAACCGAAACGGCCCGAACTGAAACCGACCCGAACGGCCCGAACTAAAACCGACCCGAACGGCCCGAATTCCACCTCCAGTGGCTCCATGCAATTCGTCTAACATGTCATCAAGACGAGGAATGGGGTGCCTATACCTTACCGTTATGTTATTAATGGCCCTATAATCGACACACATTCTCCATGTGTTGTCTTTCTTGGGTATTAATAACACCGGTACAGCACAAGGGCTCATACTCTCCTTAATGTATCCCTTATCCAAGAGCTCTTGGACTTAGGATTGGACCTCTTGGGTCTCCTTGGGGTTCATACGATAGGCTGGTCTATTTGGCAATGACGCCCCGGGAATGAGATCGATTTGATGCTCTATTCCTCTAATTGGGGGTAAGCCAGCCGGAATCTCATCGGGGAATACGTCCTTGTACTCCTCAATGAGCCCCAAAATGCGTGGGGGCAGTGAAGCTTTAAGCTCTTCACTTAACAAGCTCAGCTCCTTGCATAAGTGCATAAGCGTTGTTTCCCCATCCAAAAACCCGTCTTCTAGCTCCCTCTTGGAAGCCAAAAGAGAGGAGGGGGGTGTAGGGATGAGAGGCTGACTAGTCTTACCCCGAGCCTTCCCTTTCTTCCCATTCTCCCCCTCAAGGTCAGAACTTACCTTCTTACCTTGACGCTTCCTTTCCCACTCCTCCAAAACCTGAGTAGACATCATTGGCTTAAGGACAATGGTCTAACCGTTGTGGGTGAAGGTGTTCCAGTTGAATCCATCGTGCACAACCCTCCTATCGTATTGCCATGGACGTCCTAATAAGATGTGACAAGCCTGTATAGATACTACATCACAAAGAACATCATCCTCATAATGGCCTAGCTTAATAGAAACCTTTACTTGCCTTAACACTTTCAATTCACCACAATCATTCATCCAATGCAGCTTATAGGGTCTAGAGTGATGAGTCATAGATAATTGCAGTTTATTAACCATTTCTAAGCTAGCAGTATTACAACAACTACCGCTATCTATGATCATGTTACAAACTTTCCCTTTGAGCAAGCATCTAGTATGAAACAAGTTTTCTCTTTGGTTATCATCACATGCTTGTGGTTTAATATGCAAGGCTCTCCTAGCAATCAAAGAGTCACCAGATTCATATTCAATCTCATCATCAACATCATCATCTTCATGCAATTCATCATTAGGTTCTTCATGTTCATGCTCACTTTCAGATTCATATTCACCTAAATGATTGATTAAAAGAGTTTTCTTGTTAGGGCAATCCTTGACCATATGTCCTTTACCCGCACTTGAAACACACAATGTCCCTAGTTCTAGTAGAAGAGTTAGAGTTAGGATTACCCCCCATTGGAGCTGCTGAAACTCCACTATAATTTCCCTTGTTGTATGATGATGGCGTGGGATTTATAGGCTGCTTGGCTCGGCCAGCTTGGCCACTTTGGACGCCGGTTATGTAGCTCCTCTCCTTATGATGTGTGGCTTCCTTCCCATAGGAACCTCCTTGTTGGCCACGACTTCCCTTCCATGAATGGGGTTGGTTGCTCATGCTCCTCCCTCCTTGGTACCTAAGCTTATTTTTCCTTTCTACCTTCATAGCTAAATGTAAGAGGTCAGTCATTGTAGAATAAGGAAAAGGATCAACTTCATAAGATTATGAGGAATTTAGGATACGAAGAAACCTGGCCATTGTGGTTTTATCATCCTCAACCACGTTAGCCCTTACCATCGCCACCTGCATGGCGTTGTAGGCCTCTTCGACGCTCATGGAGCCTTGCTTCAAGTTCTCCAGCCGCTGCCTCAGCTCTCGGGTGTAATGTTGTGGTATAAAACGCCCTCTCATCAACGCCTTCATTTGATCCCAACTCGCTATGGGTGCATCCAAATTGCGCCTCCTTTCTTTCACCACGTTATCCCACCATATTAGTGCATAACCGGAGAATTCAAGGACTGCGATTTGTACCTTTTTGGACTCGGCGAAATTGTGGCAGGTCCATATTGTTCAATCTTTGTCTCCCACTCCATGTAAGTGTCCGGGTCACACTTGCCTTCAAAGGCGGGGATTTTCACTTTAAGCTTGCCAACTCCATCTTGCTCCGGCTCCCTAGGCCTTCCAGGGCGCCTTTCTATACCATCTCGGCGTTCCCTTGCTTACCTCCATGGGTAGTGCGCCCAAGTCTCATCCTCGGTATCATACTCATCAAAGGACATTTCCATGTCACTCGATGCTCTACCTTGTGATGTGATTCGGCCCGAACCACATCAAGGAGCCCGGCCACCACGAAACATGGCTGATGTGATCACGACCGGCTCACATCATGATGCCGAGGCACGGCCCGGTGCCCCTTCGAGGTACCCCACAAGTGGCGCCGAGGCGCGGCCCGGTGCCACTTCGAGGCACCCCACAAGTGACATCGAGGCGCGGCCCAGTGCCCCTTCGAGACACCCCACGAGCGACGTCCATCATGAAACCGGGTACTCCCTTGGGCACCCGCCATCGGGTCGGACACGACCCAACACAAGGTCGGTCATGTCTAAGGAATCAACCCACCTTCCCAAGCCTTTGACGATGCGACGAGCTAAAATCTTGTAAGAACAACTTCGGGCCTAGTTAGCAATACCCCACGCCCCACATAACAAACCTAGTGGCGTGTTTGTTAGTCTTCAAGTGCTCACCCAAGTGAGAGTCTCCTTAGGCCCGAAGCCCATTATGAAGATGGTTCTTTAAAGCCCGTTTGGAAGGAAGCTTGTCCGCCACATAACCGCCCCTAAATAACCTCCTTAGCCGCCAAGTTTGATCATCAAAGAGGCATTTAACAAGTTGCTTGGCCGCCAAGGATCGGCATCAAGGGCCGGCTGATTTGTGCTTGCCTAGGCCGCCAATCTTCATCACCTCCTCACTCCTTTGATGAAGCTTGGCGCCCATTCCAAGTGTTGCCGCCCTCCCCCTCTTCTCGCCACTATATAAGGACGCCTAGGCCTTCATTTTTCTTAGATTGGATTTAAGTTTAAGTGCTAAAAGCCTTGCTCATCCGGTCTCTTCTCCTCAAGGGAGAACAGGCCGGGGGAGTCCCCTATTTGTTGGCTTCTAGCCTTAGTCGATTCTTGCCTAAACTCATAGCTCGATCCATCATTTTTGCATCCTTGTTCCAACAAGACCTTGTTTTTCCCATTACATTGTAATCGAACGTTTCTGCCACCCTAATAATATTTCAGTTTCAACTCTCTTTCAATATCCAACCAAAGACACCTCCACAAGACTCAATTGATCCAATCTTGGTCGATCCTGGACTCGGAGCACATCATTTGGTATCGAAGCCTGTCGACTTGAGTCTCTCAAGTTGTGGGGGTACAAATTACTTCCCTACAGTTTGGTTTTTGGTTGCTCGAAACCACTTTCTTTGCCTTTTAAAAACCAGCCTCATTTTCTCCCTATCTTTTGACCAAATTCCATTTTGTTTATCCCAAAACAACGTCTTTAAAAAAAATTCCTTCATTTGAGAATTTGCAATGAAGTGTTCATACTCGAAACTTGAGTAAGGAACATCAACGATTGCTTTCTCGCGACCTACCTCTTCATTTTACTCACCCAAAAAATTTCAAACTCCTCAAAAGGCCTTCCTTAACCTTTTTATGTGCCACTTGGTGTCTAAAGTGCTCGATCAAGAAAAGGCCTAGACGAGTGATAAGGTGTTGGCTGAGTCGAACACAAAAAAAAAAGGAGAGAGACGAAAGGCAACCCAAATCAATTGGGTATAAGAGCCTTTTGTGTGCGTACCCAAGTTATTATGCCTAAGTCTGGTTGCCTCTGATTGCATCCAACTTTAAAAAAAAGAAAAAGAAAGAGAGGGTATCTCTCCAATTGTCAAAAAAAGAGGTAGTACCTCTTCTTTATAAAAAAAAACAAAGATCGAGTCTTAGGCCTTCGATTGGTCGAGCAAAGTCATCAACATCTTGCTTGCACTTACTTGCTACCCTATTTCACCATAAGCTTTCTTGTTACCCTTACCCCTTTTCGCTCCAAAACCCGAGCAACTAAACTCTTGATTTACGGGGCTAGTAAATACTCGCCCACAAGCTCTTGTCGCTTGTTCCTGATTACTTCCTTTGCTGTGTTCCGATCTTGTGATTGTTTTGAGAAAACTCTCTCTTAAAGAGTCTTATGTTGGCAAAGAGGATCTTATCTTGAGAGTGTAAGATTGAGCGCCACATAAAAGTGTCTAAACATGAGTCAATCCTCCTCTTTTACTGCTTTTCGAGCGTGAGTGGGAGACATCGGGTGAGGATTGGAAAACTTGGAGTTAACCACCTGGTTTCTCCAAGTTACACGAGGGAGTTTGGAGTTGTGAGGGAGTGTACAAAACATCACACACCGCGAGTCAAACACATGTTGAGTCTTTGGATTAACCTAACCCCTCACATTGTTCTTTGTTCACTCTTTGTATGATGTCTCAGGAACGGAACAAGGGCAAGAACCATTGGAAGGAGCTTTACGGGGACCTAGCAAGATCCCGAGAAGCCTCTGAGCGGCTCCGCGATGGTCTCCTTTAAACCTTGGATGAGAAGATAGAGCGGTGGCTAAGTGGGTCGCAGACACAAGGGCATTCCCTAAACCCAAAATTTCACCCAGTCCAGCGTTCAGCCTCCCACCATGAACCGATGGATCAAAGGAAGAGCACCTCTATCAAAGGAGACCCTCAAATCTTAGAGGGCACTCTACCTTCCCCGAAGAATCCTCCACCCGAAACTCAGGGTGAGTTCGATAGGCATCCTTAGCTGAAACGTCCCCAAGGCCGCCTGACCCTAGAACCCGTGGTGCCCTTGTCAGCCCCACGACCCAACATACAAGATCCTTTTGCTCCAAGGGGTCAGGCTCGTCTGCGTGGCCAAGACTATGAGTATGGCTACGAAGAGCCTTGGGTCCGACAAAGGGACCCTCACCATGGCGATAGGTTCACTGTTGAGTCGTTCGCTGACACATCCGATGTCGAAACCTATCTTGAGTGGGAATCAAAGACTGAGTTGGTATTTGATTTCTATAATTACCATGACGCCCAGCGAGTGGCCATAGCCACCCTAAACTTCATAGATTTTGCCTACTCATGGTGGCAAGAGGAGAAGGAAGAGCGAGAATATCAGGGGAAGTACCCCATTCGCACCTGGGCCGAACTTAAGAAAGCTATGCGAAATCGATTCGTGCCCGAGGACTACCTTGATCGTACCAAAGTCAATTTGGAAGGGATCAAGCATGGCGCTCGCAGTCTTGACGAGTATCCTCAACGATAATATTCAACCAGGGTGGTTCCTTCAAGCTTTGAATCCATCATGCCAAAGCCACCTTTGAGGGTCCCAGAGCCAAGCCACCAATCTACGAGGGTGGAGCTAGTGATTCAAACTTTCTATGATGAATGTTCAAAGCCAAATGAAGTAAAGCTAGCCTCCCCGCCAACGCACATGGATCAGTTTATTTCTTGTACTGAATCGTTGCAAGATGATAAGTCATCCGTTGGTATTGGAGGGTTCAAAGAAGTCACAAACATTATAGATCCAAACCTAAAGGCCCCCGTGGACGGTATAAGTAGAATGGCCCAAGAATCTCCGACAAAGACCAAGGGTGACGATGCCTCGAAGCCACGAACCATTAAGTTCATGGCAAAGACCAAAGAGCTTCCACCAACCACTCTTCCCAGCTTCTTGAATCCCATGCACACTCCCTGGTTGGATGCTCACCGAGACTTGCATCGGCGTTGCCCTTGGACTCATTGGCTATAGAAAACGATAAGCCAACCCCATTAGGCCGGTCATATCTAGGGAGTCTAATTTGCGTGCCACTTTCGTTGGAAGTGCTGCAACTAATGAGCTCATCGCACCAACTCTTAGGCATGAAGGGAGCTCATCCTATAGGGGAGTTTTCTCAACTCCTTTATACTTTACTTCTGATTATGAAATGGGTGTGACACATGCAAAAAGTCAAAGCTATTCATCATTAATTCATGTCTATGTCTCATCAAGGAGTAGATATTCATTCATCCATCATAGCTCTCTTTCTCAATATATATCACCCAAGATGCATATGGCTCATCTTATGACATTGTTTTATCAGCCTAAAAATTTGATTGATCTGTATCAACATAGGCCTAAAAAGAAAAGTGGTTGGGATTATGCATGTGGAATGTCATATCATCTTGAACTTGGGGATTATGTGGTGCGTATATCTTTTACATTGCATATGTTATCTCTATGGCCTTCGTGTGCTTATCTTATAGTCCAATGGGATTTGAGGTCGAATCCTTCTCAACTGGGGGAGGATGTTGTGATTCGGCCCGATGATCCATATGCTTGTACTTGTGTTGTTTGGTGATGTTTCTATAAACATCTTTTAGTTCTAAGTAATTTCGAAGAAAAAAAAGAATGGAAACAAACACTATCCAAAGCATATCTTAGACAAATCACACCAATCAATACGTAAGGTGTTTAAGAAACTTTACAAATCACATGATGCATATGCTTATGTTTGTGTTCTATGGGGATGTTTCTATCAAGATCTATTAGTTCTAAGTAGTTGGCAAGAGAAAAAGAATGGAAACAAACAAATTCCAAAGCATAGCCTAGACAAATCAAACGAATCAATACGAAAGGTGTTTGAGAAACTTTACGAATCATATGATCCATATGCTTGTGCTTGTGTTGTTTGATGATGTTTCTATCAATTCCTATTAGTTCTAAGTAGTTTCGAAGAGAAAAAGAATGGAAACAAACACTATCCAAAGCATAACATAGATAAATCACACCAATCAATACGAAAGGTGTTTGAGAAACTTTACGAATCACATGCTGCATATGCTTGTGTTTGTGTTGTTTGGTGTTTTTTCAATCAAGATCCGTTAGTTCTAAATAGTTTCGAATTGAAAAAGAATGGAAACAAACACATTCCAAAGTATAGCCTAGACAAATCAAATGTTGGATCGTTAGTCACAATAAGGAAGGCGTCCTTAACTCTGTTAAAGACTTCCTTTACCGAGGCGTCCTTAATGAAGATCAAGGACGTCTTTAGGTTGTAGCGGAAAAATAAAAGACTAAACAGATAAAGACAATAAGTAAGGAACGCTTTTGATTTATAGAGGAACCACTCAAGTACCAACTAGTCCTTGAGTGTAAACCTCTACCTCCTTGGAGGATTTTGTAATAGCTTCTTTCCTTTTGTTGGATCGTTAGTCACAAATACAAGGGCGTCCTTAACAGCATTAAGGTCGTCCTTTACCGAGGCGTCCTTAATAGAGATTGAGGACGTCCATGGTTCGCAGTGGAAATCAAAAGACTAAACAAGTAAAGACAATAAGTAAGGAACGCTTTTGATTTATAGAGGAACCACTCAAGTACCAACTAGTTCTTGAGTGTAAACCTCTACCTCCTTGGAGGATTTTGTAATAGCTTCTTTCCTTTCTTATTAAGTTTCCTTATAATACACTGGCGAGTAGTTACACTTCTCTGGTACTTAGAAGGCGTCCCTAAGTCCATAGTAACAACTCATTTAAGCCTGTAGAGTAACCTAACGTAATCTCTCCAAAGGGTGCTATCACCTCTTCCTTACAGTTCTTCGTAAGGACTCTCTCACTATTTTTTGTTCTTTTCTATTACAAACAGATTGTGGTTTTGTGGTACGCTTCTCGCTCGATCTAACACCTAAGTCTCACTTGTTCTTGAGCTTGTTCTTGGTGTTCTTGGTGTTCTCGAGCGACTGACAAATTCCCTGAATATTCTCTGAAGCGTCACATCACAATAAATGCTCTGGAAGAGTATTTATAGTGACATTGGGAAAAGGGCGTCATTCTCTGACGATCATGCCCTTTGGGGACGTTTCAACAGTAATCGGCTTCCACTTGTCTCTGTGACGATCAAGGAAGCTTACTGGCAATTCCGTTAGGCTTGGTTGCGGGATCTTCTTCCACGTGGAGATCATGATCAAAGCTTGTCTAGTGATGTCACTTTGTCGGCCAGCTTTGAAGGACTCCAGTGTATAGATTAAGGACGGTGTCCTTGTTTGTGATTTTGCCAAGCCGTTCATTGAATGATGTAGCGTCCTTACTCTTTAAGGACGGCTACATATAAAACACTTGTTGTCCTTTTCAACATGTGTCCCTGAAACACTTGGACAACTCATTAGATCAAGACGAGTTTGTCATATCAAAACTAAGGGACGCCAGGCACAATGTTAATTACTGAAAGTGTCCTTAACATTGTCCCAACAATTTCCCCCTTTTTGATGATGATAAACTCTAGGCAATAAAAGTTCTGAACTTAAGCTTTAGCATGCTCGAAAACTTAAAGAGCGTCCCTTCAACACTTAGCGAAATTCTATAAGCACAAGTTTTCAACACTTGATCTATTCTTTCTTTTGGATTTTAGGGAGGGGACGGCTATACTGATCAAATTTTCTTTCTTAACTAGCGTCCCTAAATTTTATTCAGAGGCAATGTGGCGTCCTTAGGTCCTTTCACTAAAAATTCCCCCTTAGCACTTGCTTATTCTAGATAACTAATAAAAAGCGCATCTCTGCAAAACTACACCTCCCCCTATTGACATCATCGAAAAGGATAACAAGTTAGCGTAAGGACGATAGCACAAAATCACAACTAGAGACAAATAAACGCTTAAACACACAAATGCACACAAGCACAAGAACTGCCATTAAAAGAAAATAAAGTCATTACAGACATTCAGACAAGTGTTTGAAAATAAAAAGAAGCACAGGCAAAAGAGATGAGGGATAAAAGATTTAGGAAGGAGGTGATCCAGCAGGACGGTTTTGAGCATTCATGTCAGCGTCCGTTGCAGCAGGTTCCTCTTCCTCTTGCGTATCACCCTCTGTACTGTCCCTGTGAATAGACTGAAAGCAGCTTGATCATGTCGTTCTGGTTCTTAAGAGCCTGGAAATAGTGGTAGTTCTGTTGCATGGCCGCATTTGATTGCTGAATAAGAACATTTCCTTGTTGTGCTAGAACATTCTGGTTGTGGATGATAAGGGCGTACAGCTGCTTCTCAGAGTGGGCTTCAGTGTTGGACGGAGCAGGAGAGCAGTGAAAGAACGGCTGTTGTTGAGAAGGAAGGTGGGAAGGAGAGAAGTTAAAGTCCATCGGCTCCGAATGAATGAAGGACGATAACTGATCAACCTCTGCATAGCAGGCAACACGTTCTTCCTCAGTTTCAGCGATCAAGGGAGGGTCAGAGACAACAGTCTTCCCTTTCTTAGCTGCCTTTTGTCCTGCACGCTCGTCCTAAGCAGCTTTCTTTGCAGCCTCCTGCCTTAGACGTTTCTCCTTTGCTTTCCTGGCAGCCTCTTCTTCTTTCTTTTTCTTTTCCGCCTCTTTCTTTTCTTTCTCAAGTTGCTTTTTGATAGAGGGGAGATCTTTGTTGTGCTTGATCTCAACAATGCCGTACTTTTGATCCCATGGAAAGCCTAAGGTGGTTTCTTCTCTTGGATTGTATGCATCATTCTCAATAAGGAGAGCTTTCACTAGGCCTGGGTAAGGAAGGGCGTGGTGTTTCCTTGTGCATTTAGCCATGTGCTCAATCATGATTCTGGCTAAGTTGATCTTGCGGCCTTGAAGGAAGGCGTCCAGTAGCAGGCAGTCGATGGTCTGGACAATGAATTTCTTTTCTTGTCTGGGCACAACTGTTCGACAGATCATATAGTGTGCCTAGGCACCAGTAAGAGAGAGGACGGAAGCAACCCTGTCATGGAAATCCGGTGTCTTCCCATTGAAGATTCTTTTGAACAAGGCTTCCAGCTCCTCGCCTTCGACTCCAAAACCATTCGCTGGAACTCTGTGCAATGCCTCAGGTCCTGGACGCTGTTTATCAAGTCCCATCAGCTGGCGGACTGTCTTTTCTGAAAAAGTGGCAGGTTCACCATTTGTTAAGAACGTCCCTGTACCATTCTCTATATTGATATTGAGAGAATCACAGAAGCCCTGCACCAGCTTAGGATCAACTTTGACGTTCTCCTCAGAAATTTTCAGCCACCCTTCAATTTTAAGAAGCTCCACAAGGTCCTTTGCCTCAGAAAACTGGCTTAGGAAGGCTTCATCAAAGATTATGGGGGTCAGAATGTGCTCATTCTTTTTATTCTTCTTTTTGGGAGGACCAGAAGTGTCGTCCTCATTTTCTTCTTCATCATCCTCATCTTCTTCTCCTTCATTATCTCCGTCTTGGAGATTTTCACCAGACTGTCCCTCAGATGGACCAGTAGCGTCCTTGGACGCTTTTGTTTTCCTTGAACGCTTTTGTCCACCTTTCCCTTTGGGAGCAGACATGTCTCCCGCGTCCATTGGGACGGCTTCCCATGGAGGGATCTTGAGAGCATCAGCATCAATTTGCTCATCGAGAGAGAGAGCGTCCTCTTGCATCACGTCCTCAGCATTTTGCTGCTTTGAGATTTCATTAAGGACGGATGTGGTGTTGATCTCCTCAGAGGTAGCAGAGCCAAACTCTGCTTCAATGGAGTCATCCGGGATGACAACAGGATATGGAGGAGCGTCTCTTTCAGTGGATGGTCCCCTTGATTTAGGAGTGAGGGGAGCTGATGGAGGGGAATTTTGAGGGGATGGGGAGTTTGAGAGGTTGACATCAGGAAAGGCTTGTTTTATTTGGAGGAGAGTGGGATCTGGAATGGAGGGGTCAAGGATTTTGACTCGGCTAAAGTCGTCGTACCAAGATCAAAGATAAATAACCCAAACTACAAACTAAGTATAGTAAGCAAGTAAGGGGTCGAACCCAAGAGAACTATGACTTCTAGTATTAATATGATTATCAACCAAAGATAGGGGGAGTAAAGAGATATCTAAACTAACCTTGAAAATAAATAACAAACAAATAAACAGATAGATAGGAGGCAGGTTCATTCAAAAGATCCACTCATGAAATAATCACTCGATCAAGATTCATCCATTGATTTCATTCACATCTATGGTTAATTCCTATCCTGATCATTAGCAATCGCAAGTCCACGGTCCATGCAATTCTATAACCCTAGGTGTTGGATCGTTAGTATTGAGGGACGTCCTTTACTTTGGTAAAGGCGTCCTTAGGTTAGGCGTCCCTACGAGGAGTAGGGGCGTCCTTGAGTAATGCAGCGGAAATTAAGTACTAAACAGATAAAAGATGAACGCAGAGAATTATAGAGGAACCACTCAAGACCAAGTAGTCCTTGAGTGTAAACCTCTACCTCCTTGGAGGATTTTTGAATAGTTCTTTCCTTTCTATTGAACGTCCTTACAGTTGTACTGGCGAGTCTTTACAGTTCTCTGGCACTTAGCTTTTCCCTAAGTCCACTAGTAAAGGACTCCTCTAAGCCTACAACTTAAGCGAGTTCAATCTACTAAAGGACTCTTTTCCTACGTTCTGCAGTACTTCGCAGAACTCTCTCTCTCTCTTTTTGGGTTTTCTGTTACAAACTGTTTTTGTGATTTGGTTACAAGTCTCACTCGATCTAACACAAGTTCTAACACTGTTCTTGAGTTCTTGAGTTAGTTCTTCGTGTTCTTGAGTGAGTCGCTTTCCTCTGATTCTCTCTGAATATTCATGAAAGCGTTCCTACTTGCTTAGGACTCCGTCCTTGCTCAAGTAGTCTCTGGCTGGTCCTTACTTCCTGTTAGCTAGCGTCCCTAAGCTTGTGGGACGCTCATACACACTTGTTGTCCTTTTGATCACTGGCGTTCTTGAACACTTGGACAACTTTATTAGAATCAAAGTGAGTTTGTCATATCAAAACTAAGGGACGGTTGTGTGGAACACTAACAAGTACGTAAGCGTTGTTGATATCGTCCCAACAATTTCCCCCTTTTTGATGATGACAAACTCTTCAGCAAAATAGTTTTGACATTGGAACTTAGCATGCATGAAAACTTATAAGCGTCCTCTAACACTTAGAGAGATTTTAATGTGCACAAGTTTTCAATCTTTGATTCTCTAGCTTTTGGATTTTTAGGAAAGAGTCGCGTCCTAGAAAAGATTTTCTAAGCGTTCTCTTTTATTCTAGCATGAGCAGCGTTCCTTAGACTTTTCACTTAATAGTTCCCCCTTAACACTTGCTTATATTAGATAACTATTTTATAGCGCATCTCTGCAAAACTACACTTCCCCCTTTTGGCATCATCGAAAAGGATAACAAGTGATAAGGACGTTAGCACAAACACATAACTAAAAGCAGTGGAACGCTTAAACAAACATATGTAAGCAAACAGTGGAATTGCCATTCAAACAAAATTAGAGTTATTACAAGCCAAGATCATAGTGTTTGAAGTTCAAAAGAAGCAAAGGCGAAATAATAGGGGATTAAAAGGGGTGGTGGCAATCACTGCGAACGGCTGTTGTCTTGATAAAACTTGAGCAATTGCTCTTGAAGTTCAGCAGCCTTGGAGAACGCAGATGAGAAGTCCTTTAAGGCAGAGAAGATGAGGCACTGATTGTCCATAATGGCACCCATGAGTTCTGCTGGAGGATGCTGAGAGATGTTTGCAGGAGCAGAACGGGGCAGAGGACCTGAACTCGATGAAGGAGCATCCGTGGGAAGAGCTGGAGAAGTGGGAGTCCCTAAGAGCATTTGATCAAGGGTTGTAAGATCTACGGCGAGCTCTTGATCTTGAGGGGACTCTTGAGGCGTGGAATTAAGCCTTGCGGCCTCAGCCTCAGCAGCTAAGCGTTCTTCTTCGGCTTTCAGTCTTGCTTCCTCAGCCTCAGCTTCTAACTGTTTCAGAACGGACGGGAGCTCTTCATTATGCCTTATCTCAACAAGTCCCTTCTTGGCATTCCATTTTAAGCCAAGTTCTTCAGAGGGAGTACTCTCATCGTAGGCGTCCTGGGACTGCAAGATTGCCTTCACAACTCCAGGGTATGGCAAGGCGTGCCTCTTCCTTCCACACTTGGCCATATGTTGCATAGAAATTCTAGCTAAGTTGATTGGGCGACGTTCGAGGATAGCGTCAATTAGGATTATATCGTGTGTTTGCACAATTGAACGCTTTTCCTGCCTTGGAAGAATGGCGCGACAAATGAAGTAGTGGACGATTGCGCCAACTTTGCTCAGAACATGAGCTACCCTGTCAAGTCCCATAGGCCTTTTGCCCTGAAATATGTGCTCAACCAGAGGCAGTTCTTGATCCGTCGTTTCAAAGCCGCCTTCAGGGAGTGAGCTAAGAGCATCGGACGGTGGCTTGCGTGGACCTAGACCAAGGAAGGAGCGCATTTGACGTTCTGTGACTGAAGCTTTCTCACCTTCAATTTTGAAGTGGAGGGAGCCATCTTTTGCCTTGTAGCGCAAATCCCTGTAGAACGCCTTAACCTGTTCTTTGTCAACAGTGGTCGGCGCTGGTCCAACATTCTGCCATCCTTGAAATTTCAGAAGTTCAAGAAACTCCTGAACTGATTCATCGTCGAAGGAGGCTAGCCACTCTTCAGAGTAAATGAGTGGACTAAGGACTTTAACGGGCACATCAGCGTTCTTCCTTTTACGCTTGCCCTTGGAGGACTCAGAGTCCTCATCATCATCTGACTCGTCCTCAGCTTTCTCCGAGTCACTGTCAGAAGCGTCCTTTGAAGGAGCGTCCTCTGTGCCTTGTTCTTTTTCTGCATCGCCACCAGCTGTGGCTTGATCGGCACCAGAGGTCTGACCTTGGGACGTGCCCTCAGCGTCCTGAGCCTCTGTCTGATTTTCTGTTGCTTGCTCAGCGTCCGCGGGGACGTCATGGGATTCTGTTTGGATTGAGGGAGAGGGGTTTTCTTGTGGAGCTTGGGAGGGGTTGAGGATGGGGAGAGATTGGTTGTAGGGTGGGACTTCTTGAGCATCACGCTCGAGCTCTTCAGAAAGAGTTGGCTCAGCGTCCTTTTGAGGGACCTGGTGCTCGCCAGCGTCCTCAGGTACTTGTGTTTTAGCGGGAGCATTCTCAACTCCTTCAGCCTCATCATCGGAGTCCCCAACGACATCGATAATAGGGGAGACTTCTGCAGGAACTGCTTGAGGCGTTCCTCTCTGGCTCTCGGATGAGCTAGAGGAGGAGGAGGAGGAGATGTGCTCGGGCTCTGTAGCAGCTTGACTCATGAGCACCTTTGGAGATTCGCCAACTTTGCGGCGTTTGAAGGTGCGCTCAATGGTTGAACGCTTCTCAACGTCCTCTGGTCCACTTTCATAGGAGGGACGACGAGATTTGGGGGTCTCGGGGTCTTTGGGGGGCGAGATGTGAGCCGGGGCAGCTGGGAAGTTATCAAGATCGAGGGGAGAGACTGGTTTGGAGGAAAAGGGAATAATGGCATTTTTCTTGGATGGTTGGGGGGACGGAGGGAGAGTTGGGAGTTGAACGGTTAGAGGTTGAGGGAGAGGAGTGGATTCCTTGGGAAGGTTAGATGGCCTTTTTGTGGTGCTAGGCCTTTTTGAGGGGGGTTTGGAGGATGGGACGCTTGTGGTTTTCGCCTTTTTGAGTGGCCTTGGGTCGTGAACCTTTTTGGAGCGTCCCTCCTTGATATGTGGTGGAAATTTATCCACAATTTCTGTGGGTTTGGAGGAGGAAAATGGTGTGGATGATTTTGAGAGAGGAGATGAAGGGGTTGAACGCTTGGAGGGAAGGATGCTCTGATACCAATTGTTGGATCGTTAGTACTGAGGGACGTCCTTTACTTTGGTAAAGGCGTCCTTAGGTTAGGCGTCCCTAGGAGGAGTAGGGGCGTCCTTGAGTAATGCAGCGGAAATTAAGTACTAAACAGATAAAAGATGTACGCAGAGAATTATAGAGGAACCACTCAAGACCAAGTAGTCCTTGAGTGTAAACCTCTACCTCCTTGGAGGATTTTTGAATAGTTCTTTCCTTTCTATTGAACGTCCTTACAGTTGTACTGGCGAGTCTTTACAGTTGTCTGGCACTTAGCTTTTCCCTAAGTCCACTAGTAAAGGACTCCTCTAAGCCTACAACTTAAGTTCAATCTACTAAAGGACTCTATTCCTACGTTCTGCAGTACTTCGCAGAACTCTCTCTCTCTCTTTTTGGGTTTTCTGTTACAAACTGTTTTTGTGATTTGGTTACAAGTCTCACTCGATCTAACACAAGTTCTAACACTGTTCTTGAGTTCTTGAGTTAGTTCTTCGTGTTCTTGAGTGAGTCGCTTTCCTCTGATTCTCTCTGAATATTCCTGAAAGCGTTCCTACTTGCTTAGGACTCCGTCCTTGCTCAAGTAGTCTCTGGCTGGTCCTTACTTCCTGTTAGCTAGCGTCCCTAAGCCTGTGGGACGCTCATACACACTTGTTGTCCTTTTGATCACTGGCGTTCCTGAACACTTGGACAACTTTATTAGAATCAAAGTGAGTTTGTCATATCAAAACTAAGGGACGGTTGTGTTGAACACTAACAAGTACGCAAGCGTTCTTGATATCGTCCCAACACTAGGCAAGGACGCTTAACCTAGAATTAGCATAGAGAACAAGGATATGCAGGATATAATATCAAACAATCAAGTTACGAGTCAATTGTAAGATAAAACAATCAATTCTCTTCTTAATCCTAGTTGCATAGACAACAGGTCTAGGTTAAGTTGTTTTCACAGATTAGTTTTGTCCACGGTCCAAACCTAATCAAACTGTAGAACATTAATCAATTCATTAGGTTAGCTACTCCTAGAGAAACAATCAACATTCATAAGATGAAGCACAAGAGAATCAATATCAACCAAAGGATAGAAATCAATTACCAAAATCTCACGAGTTCATACATCAGAGTTTCTCCCTTGAACAAACCCAAGGAGACTAGCTCTCGAAAACTAAACTAAAGCTAAAGAATTGAATTATGAATTGGAATGTAGAAGATAGAATGTAGAATAAACCTAAGGCTGGCTCCTCCTTAAATAGCCCAAGGAACAAGATCTCCGAGATAGATAAGGAAAGAGGCAAAAGATAGAAAAGGAAACAAGATAGAAAGATTTCGGCCCGCTTCGGATTCGGCATCACCACGGCCGCGCCGCTCCTACTGCGCCCGCGCTATCGCAATAGAGAAGAACAAGTCGGTCTCGGGAAGCACCGTAGTCGCGCCGTCTAGGCCGCGGTCGCGGTATCGGGACAGAACCTCAAGCGTCACTTCGGAGGCTGTTTTGACCATCTTCGGCTTGGAATCTGACTTTGGTGTAAAAATATGAATTGAATCCCTTGAAGTTAGCTTTCTAATTACACCGGAATCAAGTCAATCCGACCTCTATAGCTCCAGATATGGCCTTCGCTAGCAAGTGGTGTCGCGTAGACAGCTCAAAACGCCTTAAAACTCTTGATTCTTGAATTCTTGTGTCTTCGGCCTAGATATTACAATTACGCACAACTCAAACATAAACACACTCAATATAGCCTTAAAATACAAGAGTTAACCCATACAAAATAGGCCGAATCAAATTCCCCATACTTAGATCTTACTCGTCCTCGAGTAAGCTCAAAACAAATATAACAAGAAAGCACATCTAAGATCTCAGGAAATACAAGGGAAGATTAAAACACTCAGCTCACAACCCGAACCCAAAAATATAGAGAAATCAGGAGCATAAAACAGTGAACCTCAAACACACACCTCACAACAAAGATATAACACTCAAGCTCTAAAAACATGAAAGAGCAACCTAGGATCTACCCAAATCTAATATGTAAACCCCAAAGTCCCCAAGCAAGAATGAATCCTAAAACACTCGAATTTTACCGCTCAATTCTGCTTAGGCGCCCTTTCGGGTTTTCACCTAACCGCTCTTTTCATTTTTCTCAAAGTGTGCTCACAAATACTCACGACTCTCATAAACCTCATATTACCCCAGCCTAATGTTGGTCCGGGTTACCTGCTTATTACCTGAGCCGCCCTTTCGGGTTTTCGACTCATCCCAGGATTTATATGCCTTTTTTCAATCTTTTTATGGCTCTTTCTATCTTTTTCTTTTTCTTTCTCTCTTTATTATGCAAAAAGTATGGTGCAAGTGCTCCATGAAAAGAAGAAAAACAAAAATCTGAAGCAAATCTCTAACTACACTAACTAGGATAAGCGAATGCGAGTACTCCTTCCCCCATACTTAAATCCTTCATTGTCCTCAATGAAGCAAAGAGAAAGGATAGAAGCAAGGAAGAAGGTAATCAGAAGACTCACAATCGAAGAAGAGTGGTGGAATGGAAGAACTCTTCAAAGGTGGTACAAGGATGGAAGAAAGGATCTCGGAATCACCATTCTAGCTGCAGGCATACCGCGGGCGCGGGTGTACGGGCCGCGGTCGCGGATCCAACGCCGTAAGCAACATCAACACCGTGAGCAAACCGCGGGTGCGGTAAGGGAAGCGCGGGCGCGGTCTTGAGCGATTGCGAACTTGGACGTCTCCTCGAACATGAATGCTCAATGTGGCTCTCGGATATTGGGCTCGTCTTCTCATGACATGTGTGAACTCTTGAACTCGAACCTCAATGATGCTATTCGGGGGAACAAATCTCCCCTATACTTAGGCTTTGAACATAGCCAAAAGAATGGAAATCTAAAGATGGATGAAAAGAATATATAGGTGGTGATGAAAAGAGATAGATGGAAAGAATGGGACCAAAAAGTCCTCTTTTTTTTTTCTTTTTCTTTTTCTTTTTCTTTTTCTTTTTTTTCAAACCAATTACATCACCACCGCGGGCGCGGTTTGTGGACCGCGACTGCGGTGTCTAGTACCTGTACGTCGGGGGTTTCTGTATTCAAAACGCGACCGCGGTTGCGCAACCGTAGGCGTGGTTCACGTACAAAACGTTCTTTCGAACCTAGTACCTGCATGTTAGCCCGGTTTTTTTCTTTTACAGTCAATAAAAATATTAATACTAGAAAGAAACCTAAGTTCCCCGGCAACGGTGCCAAAATTTGATTCGGATAAAGTCGTCGTGCCAAGATCAAAGATAAATAACCCAAACTACAAACTAAGTATAGTAAGCAAGTAAGGGGTCGAACCCAAGAGAACTATGGCTTCTAGTATTAATATGATTATCAACCAAAGATAGGGGGAGTAAAGAGATATCTAAACTAACCTTGAAAATAAATAACAAATAAATAAACAAATAGATAGGAGGCAGGTTCATTCAAAAGATCCACTCATGAAATAATCAATCGATCATAGATTCATCCATTGATTTCATTCACACCTATGGTTAATTCCTATCTTGATCATTAGCAATCGCAAGTCCACGGTCCAAGAAATTCTATAACCCTAGGCAAGGACGCTTAACCTAGAATTAGCATAGAGAACAAGGATATGCAGGATATAATATCAAACAATCAAGCTACGAGTCAATTGTAAGATAAAACAATCAATTCTCTTCTTAATCCTAGTTGCATAGACAACAGGTCTAGATTAAGTTGTTTTCACAGATTAGTTTTGTCCACGGTCCAAACGTAATCAAACTGTAGAACATTAATCAATTCATTAGGTTAGCTACTCCTAGAGAAACAATCAACATTCATAAGATGAAGCACAAGAGAATCAATATCAACCAAAGGATAGAAATCAATTACCAAAATCTCACGAGTTCATACATCAGAGCTTCTCCCTTGAACAAACCCAAGGAGACTAGCTCTCGAAAACTAAACTAAAGCTAAAGAATTGAATTATGAATTGGAATGTAGAAGATAGAATATAGAATAAACCTAAGGCTGGCTCCTCCTTAAATAGCCCAAGGAACAAGCTCCCCGAGATAGATAAGGAAAAAGGCAAAAGATAGAAAAGGAAACAATATAGAAAGATTTTACCCGCTTCGGATTCGGCATCACCGCGGTCGTGCCGCTCCCACCGCGCCCGCGCTATCGCAACAGAGAAGAACAAGTCGGTCTCGGGAAGCACCGCGGTCGCGCCGTCCAGGCCGCGGTCGCGGTATCGGGATAGAACCTCTGGCGTCACTTCAGAGGCTGTTTTGACCATCTTCGGCTGGGAATCTGACTTCGGTGTAAAACTAGGAATTTAAGCCCTTCAAGTTAGCTTTCCAATGGCACCAGAATCAAGTCAATCCGACCTCTATAGCTCCAGATATGGCCTTCGCAAGGAAGTGGTGTCGCGTAGACAGCTCAAAACGCCTTAAAACTCTTGATTCTTGAATTCTTGTGTCTTCGGCCTACATATTACAATTACGCACAACTCTAACCTAAACACACTCAATATAGCCATAAAATACAAGAGTTAACTCATACAAAATAGGCCGAATCAGATTTCGAGGGGAGAGGGAGTGGGAGAAGGAGTGTCAAGAGGGATGGGGTTAGGTTTGGCCTTAGCAAGCTTTCGCCGTTTAAGGGGTCTTTTGCGGGGAAGGTCATGTTTAAATTTGGTTCACTCCTCCACATGAAAAGGAAATTTGTCATAGATTTGAGTAGGTTGGGAGGAGGAAGCCTTTGGTGGAAGGGAATTATGAACAAGGCGAGAGGAGGAGGGGACGTTAATACTGACCTTTTTACGCTCTTAGAAAGAGGTGGAAGATCAACAAACCAGGCGTTGGAGAGGTCTAGGATGGATTCAATCAAGGGGATCCTCCAGTCTTGACCTTGGAACGCCTCCAGGAAAATGTTTGTGCCTCCACAGAAAGGAGCGTCCATTCCCCCTGTCTTGCGCAGAACCGGCACCACAAAGCGATCTAAGAACGTCCTCAGGTTACGAAGACGTACTTCATCTTTGCACTGCTTCATGTAGTTAGCCACTGGAACATAGAGAGTCCGTGGCTTTGAGTCGATAAAGTCCTTCAGTATCTCATCAATCTGGATTTCTGGAGGTCCCTCCACATAGAAGTTCCTTTTGGCAAGACGCTTTCGCTTTCCTCCTATTGACGAACCAGAGACATTCTGAACTCTTGACATCTTTGAAGTTTGAGATTGATCGGAGAAAAGAGATCGGAGACTGGCCGGAAACTTAGAGAGAGATAGCCGGAGATCTAGAGAGAAGTCAGAGCAAACGGAGTTTGAGATTTTAGAGTGCGAAAGTTCTGACAACCGTTGCAATCAAAGTATATATAGGAGGTTGGTGAAGGGCACGCTGGTAACTTCCTCAATTCAAAATTCAAACTGTCAATGTTTCAACTTCCAAAAAGGCGCGTTCCGAATGAACCTGTACTGACTTCCTGTCTCAGAAGATAACTGACTTCCACACAATTAACACACTCGTCCTGGAATCACCTTAAGAACCATTTTGAAAACCATGCAAGTACGTCCCGTAAAGAAAAAGTGAAGATCATAGGACGCTTTTGCAGGGTTCTCGGCTAGCGTAAGCTTAGAGTTCCCATCATTTCGGCTTATAATGAGGGTTGGGTGATCAAAGATACTCTTTTTCAAGATAATAGAGAAATTCAAAGGCGTACTCATGATATGCACACAGCAGTTTTAGACTAGCGTCCTTGCAAATGTGAAATTAATGCATAAAGTACTTTGCAAGTATGAAATCAACTAAACATAGCCAAGCATTGAGGGAATAGTAGAATAGGACTTGCTATTTTAAAGTTATCATCCCTAAGAGTACCCTGAGATGCTCAAAGGGACGTCTATCAAGTGCTTTAGTGAAAATATCAGCTACTTGGTCCTCAGTCCTTACATGCCCCATACTAATAAGTCCTAGTTCAACATTATCACGCAGGAAATGATGGCTTATATGAATATGCTTTGTGCGTGAGTGAAAAACAGGATTCTTAGCAATTTCAATAGCACTGGTATTATCACACAGAATGGGAATAGTTTCAAGAGATATACCGTAGTCCTCAAGTTGATATTTGATCCAAATAACCTGTGAACAGCACGAGGTAGCAGCAACGTACTCTACTTCCGCAGTGGAGAGCGCCACAGAGTTTTGCTACTTTGATCCCCAAGAGACTAGGCACGAGCCAAGAAACTAAGCCATTCCCGAAGTGCTTTTCCTATCTATCACATGACCTGCATAATCAGCGTCCGAATAGCCAAGAAGCTTGAGGGACGACTTCTTTGGGTACCAAAGACGGAGATCGTCGCGTCCCTTGAGATAGCGAAAGATCCTCTTGACTTCTTGCATGTGGGACTCCTTTGGACTAGCTTGGAAGCGTGCACACAAGCAAACGGCAAACATGATGTCGGGACGGCTTGCGGTCAGATAGAGTAAAGAGCCAATCATTCCTCTGTAAAGCTTTTGATCAACGTCCTTCCCATGTTCATCTGCGTAAAGACGCGAATTTGGAGAACAAGGTGTAGCCATTGGTTTGGACATGTTCATCCCATATTTCTCAAGCATTTCACGGACATACTTTTATTGATGAATGCGCGTCCCTTCTTTGAGTTGGTTGATTTGAAGTCCCAGAAAGAAATTGAGTTCTCCAATGAGGGACATCTCAAACTCACTACTCATTAAGGACTTGAACTCATCCACAAGTTTCATGTTAGTACTACCAAAGACTATATCATCAACATAGACTTGGGCAATTAAAATGTCCTTGTGAACTTTCTTGATGAACAAAGTTTGATCAATTGAACCTCTTGTATAACCATTAGACAAAAGAAAGGACGCAAACCTGTCGTACCATGCACGAGGAGCTTGCTTGAGCCCATAGAGAGCTTTGTCTAAGTAGTACACATGATCTGGGTGAGAGGCGTCCTCGAAGCCAGGGGGCTGAGCAACATACACTTCCTCTTTGAGTTTTCCATTGAGAAAGGCAGTCTTGACGTCCATCTGAAATAACTTGAATCCCTTGTGTGCAGCAAAGGCAATAAAGAGACGGACGGCCTCAATTCTAGCAACAGGTGCAAAGGTCTCATCATAGTCTATGCCTTCCTCTTGCTTGAATTGGGGATTCACTACGAGAAGGAACTCCCTGAACAACACTAGCAACAGGTGCAAAGGCCTTGATGAGTGCTTTTGAGGCTGTTTCAATCAGTGCTCTCCTGCTCGGTCCAACACTGAAGCCCACTCTGAGAAGCAGCTGTACGCCCTTATCATCCACAACCAGAATGTTCTAGCACAGCAAGGTAATGTTCTTGTTCAGCAATCAAATGCGGCCATGCAACAGAACTACCACTATTTTCAGGCTGTTAAGAACTAAAACGACATGATCAAGCTGCTAGTTTAGTCTATTCACAGGGACAGTACAGAGGGTGATACGCAAGAGGAAGAGGAACCTGCTGCAACAGACGCTGACATGAATGCTCAAAACCGTCCTGCTCGATCACCTCCTTCCTAAATCTTTTATCCTTCATCTCTTTTGCCTGTGCTTCTTTTTATTTTCAAACACTTGTCTGAATGTCTGTAGTGACTTTACTTTCTTTCAATGGTAGTTCTTGTGCTTGTGTGCATTTGTGTGTTTAAGCGTTTATTTGTCTCTAGTTGTGATTTTGTGCTATCGTCCTTATGCTAACTTGTTATCCTTTACAGCTTGGACCCGCATCTTTTCTTGATTTTCTCTCTTATTAGCGTCCACCATCAATGCTAGATCTCTTTGGCGACGAAGGTATTCAGCATACTCTGGTGTGGTTGATGCCAAAGCAAGGTCTGTTTGTGGGTTCCGTCCTAGCTCATCCATGTCCGAGTTCCTCCTTGCTTCATACTGCCTCAGCTTCCCATAGATCTCTTCCATATCAAGCGTCTTGTTGGCTGTATTCTCTTTGAAGGTTGTTCTATCAAAGTTCCAGATTCCAGTCAACCCATCGATGACTACCTGAACTCTGTTCCTCATTGAGACTTCAGCTTCTGGGACGCCCAATATCCTCATCTTGGTGACAAGAGCTTCAAAACGGTAGGAGTAGTCATTGACCGTTTCATTTGGCAGCATTCTAAAGGCATAGAACTCTCTTTTGATTTGCAGCTGGACGTCCTCCTTCATATCAGCGGTTCCTACATGAAATTTTTCACGAGCTTCCCACTGCAGCTTTGCTGTTGCCAAGTTGCTAACTCTGGTGGCATCCCTTTCGCAGAGAGACGCTTGTAGAAAGCAAATTGCCTTAGCATTTGATTCTATCAGCTTGAATTCATCCGGACCCCATTCGTCCTCTTTGTCGGCCTTGTCAGTAGGGACTTTGAGGTCACCCTTCATGATTACCTTCCAGCATTGATAGTTCTGACTCCTACAAAAATTCTCAAATCTTCGAATCATGCGATTTCGAATGTTTCTCAAATTCTCAATAATACAACCTTTCTTATTGATTGGTTTGATTTGCCTAGGCTATGGTTTGGGAACCGTTTCCATTCTTTTTATCGTCAAAAAATCTTTGAACTAATAGAACTTGATAGAAAGATCACCAAACAACACCAACACAAGCATACGAATCATGCGATTCCAAATGTTTCTCAAATTCTTAATCACACAACCTTTCTTATTGATTGGTTTAATTTGCCTAGGCTATGGTTTGGGAACCGTTGGTTTCCATTCTTTTTCTAGTCCAAAAATCTTTGAACTAAGAGAACTTGAAAGAAAGACCACCAAACAACACAAACACAAGCATACGAATCATGCGATTCCGAATGTTTCTCAAATTCTCAATAATAAAACCTTTCTTATTAACTGGTTTGATTTGCATAGGCTATGGTTTGGGAACCGTAGGTTTCCATTCTTTTTCTCGTCAAAAATCTTTGAACTAATAGGACTTCATAGAAAGATCACCAAACAACACCAACACAAGCATACGAATCATGCGATTCCAAATGTTTCTCGAATTCTCAATAACACAACCTTTCTTATTGATTGGTTTGATTTGCCTAGGCTATGGTTTGGGAACCGTTGGTTTCCATTCTTTTCTACTCCAAAAATATTTTAACTAATAGAACTTGATAAAAAGATCCCAAACAACATAAACACAAGCATACGAATCATGCGATTCCGAATGTTTCTCATATTCTCAATAATAAAACCTTTCTTATTGATTGGTTTGATTTGCCTAGGCTATAGTTTGGGAACCGTTGGTTTCCATTCTTTTTCTCGTCATAAAATCTTTGAACTAATAGAACTTGATAGAAAGATCACCAAACAACACCAACACAAGCATACGAATCATGCGATTCCAAATGTTTCTCGATTTCTCAATAACACAACCTTTCTTATTGATTGGTTTGATTTGCCTAGGCTATGGTTTGGGAACCGTTGGTTTCCATTCTTTTTCTAGTCCAAAAATCTTTGACTAATAGAACTTGATAGAAAGATCCCAAACAACACAAACACAAGCATACGAATCATGTGATTCCGACTGTTTCGCATATTCTCAATAATACAACCTTTCTTATTGATTGGTTTGATTTGCCTAGGCTATGGCTTGGGAACCGTTGGTTTCCATTCTTTTTGTCGTCAAAAAATCTTTGAACTAATAGAACTTGATAGAAAGATCACCAAACCACACCAACACAAGCATACGAATCATGCGATTCCGAATGTTTCTCAAATTCTCAATAACACAACCTTTCTTATTGATTGGTTTGATTTGCCTAGGCTATTGATGGATCGTAAGTCAGTTAATGAGGGCGTCCTTAACTGGGTTAAGGGCGTCCTTTAGTGCAGCGGAAAATAGACTTAACAGAATACAAGATAAGTGGACACGAGTATTTATAGAGGAACCCCACTAAGACCAACTAGTCTTATGGGTAAACCTCTACCTCCGTTGGAGGATTTTCAATAGCCGTCCCTTATCTTATTAAGAGCGAGTCCTTACAACTTAGGCGAGTCGTTACACTTCTCTGAGCTAAGCGTCCGTCCTTAGCCTCACTAGTAACACTCCTTTCAACCTAACAAGTAACCTAACACTCTTAGCTATAAGGAAGCTATCACTCACGTCTCTCACGGTTCGTTGTGAGAGACAAACTACAACTCTAATTGATTTGTGGTTTGTTTTGGATTTGATGTGGTTGGACTTTCTTTCTCTTGCTTCAAGCTCACTTGATCTTCTTGATCTTCGTTCGTGTTCTTGAATGCTTCGGGAGAGCTTGAGAGAAAGTCTTCAAAGTCCACTCTTGCACACACATATACCGCTATGCATACTCCTTGGAGAGTATTTATAGCGGAAGTGATTCTTGTCCTCTAGCATCCTCTGAGACTTGGCAGGATCCTCGATCTTTGATCAACGGTGCGATGAGCGTCTTGAGGAGGTCAACTCTGTTGACACTTGGGAAGCCTCCGCGTGGGTAGGGGACCATTGCTGGGAAAGCGACGTCTTTGGCATTGTCTACACGTGCCCAGACAAAGGAAGCTTCCTTCTGAGGACTAAGGCCGGACGATGATGTAATCATGTTGGGGCGGCCTTGATTTGAATTTGAACTTCGTCCGTATTTTGGCGCGCGTCCCTTCTTGATGAGGACTCCGTCCTATCTTGCGCAGGGACTCCACCAATTACGTTTAGCTTTGGAAGTTCTGGTAACATGCGTCCCTACAGCATAGGGACTGCTGTTCACTTGTTGTCCTTTTCGCTCATGTGCGTCCACTGGACTTACCTGAGATCAAAACTTGGACAACTTATCAAATACATTTGAGTTTGTCATTATCAAAACAAGGGACGATTATTATTGGTTTAGATATTAACGACTGACGTCCTTAATATCGTCCCAACAGCTATGGTTTGGGAACCGTTGGTTTCCATTCTTTTTCTGGTCCAAAAATCTTTGACTAATAGAACTTGATAGAAAGATCCCAAACAACACAAACACAAGCATACGAATCATGTGATTCCGAATGTTTCGCATATTCTCAATAATACAACCTTTCTTATTGATTGGTTTGATTTGCCTAGGCTATGGTTTGGGAACCGTTGGTTTCCATTCTTTTTCTAGTCCCAAAATCTTTGAACTAATAGAACTTGATAGAAAGATCACCAAACAACACACACACAAGCATACGAATCATGCGATTCCGAATGTTTCTCAAATTCTGAATAACACAACCTTTCTTATTGATTGGTTTGATTTGCCTAGGCTATGGTTTGGGAACCGTTGGTTTCCACTCTTTTTCTAGTCCAAAAATCTTTGAACTAATAGAACTTGATAGAAAGATCACCAAACAACACCAACACAAGCATACGAATCATGCGATTCCAAATGTTTCTCAAATTCTTAATAACACAACCTTTCTTATTGATTGGTTTGATTTGCCTAGGCTATCGTTTGGGAACCGTTGGTTTCCATTCTTTTTCTCGTCAAAAAATCTTTGAACTAATAGAACTTGATAGAAAGATCACCAAACAACACCAACACAAGCATACGAATCATGTGATTCCAAATGTTTCTCGATTTCTCAATAACACAACCTTTCTTATTGATTGGTTTGATTTGCCTAGGCTATGGTTTGGAAACCGTTGGTTTCCATTCTTTTTCTTGTCCAAAAATCCTTGACTAGTAGAACTTGATAGAAAGATCCCAAACAACACAAACACAAGCATACGAATCATGCGATTCCGAATGTTTCTCATATTCTCAATAATACAACCTTTCTTATTGATTGGTTTGATTTGCCTAGGCTATGGTTTGGGAACCGTAGGTTTCCATTCTTTTCTCGTCAAAAATCTTTGAACTAATAGAACTTCATAGAAAGATCACCAAACAACACCAACACAAGCATACGAATCATGCGATTCCAAATGTTTCTCGAATTCTCAATAACACAACCTTTCTTATTGATTGGTTTGATTTTCCTAGGCTATGGTTTGGGAACCGTTGGTTTCCATTCTTTTCTACTCCAAAAATATTTTAACTAATAGAACTTGATAAAAAGATCCCAAACAACATAAACACAATCATACGAATCATGCGATTCCGAATGTTTCTCATATTCTCAATAATAAAACCTTTCTTATTGATTGGTTTGATTTGCCTAGGCTATGGTTTGGGAACCGTTGGTTTCCATTCTTTTTCTCGTCATAAAATCTTTGAACTAATAGAACTTGATAGAAAGATCACCAAACAACACCAACACAAGCATACGAATCATGCGATTCCAAATGTTTCTCGATTTCTCAATAACACAACCTTTCTTATTGATTGGTTTTATTTGCCTAGGCTATGGTTTGGGAACCGTTGGTTTCCATTCTTTTTCTGGTCCAAAAATCTTTGACTAATAGAACTTGATAGAAAGATCCCAAACAACACAAACACAAGCATACGAATCATGTGATTCCGAATGTTTCGCATATTCTCAATAATACAACCTTTCTTATTGATTGGTTTGATTTGCCTAGGCTATGGTTTGGGAACCGTTGGCTTCCATTCTTTTTCTAGTCCCAAAATCTTTGAACTAATAGAACTTGATAGAAAGATCACTAAACAACACCAACACAAGCATACGAATCATGCGATTCCAAATGTTTCTCAAATTCTTAATAACACAACCTTTCTTATTGATTGGTTTGATTTGCCTAGGCTATGGTTTGGGAACCGTAGGTTTCCATTCTTTTCTCGTCAAAAATCTTTGAACTAATAGAACTTCATAGAAAGATCACCATACAACACCAACACAAGCATACGAATCATGCGATTCCAAATGTTTCTCGAATTCTCAATAACACAACCTTTCTTATTGATTGGTTTGATTTTCCTAGGCTATGGTTTGGGAACCGTTGGTTTCCATTCTTTTCTACTCCAAAAATATTTTAACTAATAGAACTTGATAAAAAGATCCCAAACAACATAAACACAATCATACGAATCATGCGATTCCGAATGTTTCTCATATTCTCAATAATAAAACCTTTCTTATTGATTGGTTTGATTTGCCTAGGCTATGGTTTGGGAACCGTTGGTTTCCATTCTTTTTCTCGTCATAAAATCTTTGAACTAATAGAACTTGATAGAAAGATCACCAAACAACACCAACACAAGCATACGAATCATGCGATTCCAAATGTTTCTCGATTTCTCAATAACACAACCTTTCTTATTGATTGGTTTTATTTGCCTAGGCTATGGTTTGGGAACCGTTGGTTTCCATTCTTTTTCTGGTCCAAAAATCTTTGACTAATAGAACTTGATAGAAAGATCCCAAACAACACAAACACAAGCATACGAATCATGTGATTCCGAATGTTTCGCATATTCTCAATAATACAACCTTTCTTATTGATTGGTTTGATTTGCCTAGGCTATGGTTTGGGAACCGTTGGTTTCCATTCTTTTTCTAGTCCCAAAATCTTTGAACTAATAGAACTTGATAGAAAGATCACCAAACAACACACACACAAGCATACGAATCATGCGATTCCGAATGTTTCTCAAATTCTGAATAACACAACCTTTCTTATTGATTGGTTTGATTTGCCTAGGCTATGGTTTGGGAACCGTTGGTTTCCACTCTTTTTCTAGTCCAAAAATCTTTGAACTAATAGAACTTGATAGAAAGATCACCAAACAACACCAACACAAGCATACGAATCATGCGATTCCAAATGTTTCTCAAATTCTTAATAACACAACCTTTCTTATTGATTGGTTTGATTTGCCTAGGCTATGGTTTGGGAACCGTTGGTTTCCATTCTTTTTCTAGTCCAAAAATCTTTGAACTAATAGAACTTGTTGGGACAATGTTAAGGACGCCTTCAGGAATTAACATTGTGCCTGGCGTCCCTTAGTTTTGATATGACAAACTCGCCTTGATCTAATCATTTGTCCAAGTGTTTCAGGGACGCATGTTGAAAAGGACAACAAGTGGTTTTATATGTAGCCGTCCTTAAGGAGTAAGGACGCTACATTATTTAGTGAACGGCTTGGTAAAATCTCAAACAAGGACATCGTCCTTAATCTATACACTGGAGTCCTTCAAAGCTGGCCGACCAAGTGACATCACCAGACAAGCTTTGATCATGATCTCCACGTGGAAGAAGATCCCGCATCCAAGCCTAACGGAATTGCCAGTAAGCTTCCTTGATCATCATAGAGACACGTGGAAGCCGATTACTGTTGCGACGTCCCCAAAGGGCATGATCGTCAGAGAATGTCGCCCTTTCCCAATGTCACTATAAATACTCTTCCAGAGCATTTATTGTGATGTGACGCTTCAGAGAATATTCAAGGAATTTGTCAGTCGCTCAAGAACACCAAGAACACCAAGAACAAGCTCAAGAACAAGTGAGAACTAGGTGTTAGATCGAGCGAGAAGCGTACCACAAAACTACAAACTGTTTGTAATAGAAAAGAACAAAAATAGTGAGAGAGTCCTTACGACGAACTGTAAGGAAGAGGTGATAGCATCCTTTAGAGAGATTAAGTTAGGTTACTCTACAGGCTTAAAGGAGTTGTTACTAGTGGACTTAGGGACGCCCTTCTATGTGCCAGAGAAGTGTAACTACTCGCCAGTGTATTGTAAGGAAACTTAATAAGAAAGGAAAGAAGCTATTACAAAATCCTCCATGGAGGTAGAGGTTTACACTCAAGGACTAGTTGGTACTTGAGTGGTTCCTCTATAAATCAAAAGCGTTCCTTACTTATTGTCTTTACTTGTTTAGTCTCTTAATTTCCGCTGCAAACCAAGGAAGTCCTCAATCTCTTTAAGGACACCTCGGTAAAGGACGACCTTAACTCTGTTAAGGACGCCCTTGTATTTCCGACTAACGATCCAACAATTGGTATCAGAGCGGGCGCTCTAGATTCTTATTGAGTTGCAGGTAAAGATGGACATGGAACCTATTGGAATCTCTTTTGTGAAGCCTCCGCGCTTGACGGACGGCAACTTCAACCGCTGGAAGATCAGGTTCGAGAACTTCGTTAGGAGTCAGAACTATCAGTGCTGGAAAGTGATCATGAAAGGCGACCTTACCGTTCCTGCTGACAAGAAAGATAAAGAGGACGAGTGGGGTCCTGATGAGTTCAAGCTGATGGAAACAAATGCTAAGGCAATATGCTTCCTTCAAGCGTCCCTTTGCGAGAGGGACGCCACCTGAGTTAGCAATTTGGCTACAGCCAAACTACAGTGGGAAGCTCTCGAGAAGTTTCATGTAGGAACTATTGAGATGAGGGAAGACGTTCAGCTTGAAATCAAGAGAGAGTTCTATGCTTTCAGAATGCTGCCCAATGAAACAGTTAATGACTACTCATACCGCTTTGAAGCTCTTGTCCTCAAGTGGTCATTGATGGTCTAACAGGAAAGTGGAACTTTGATAGAACCACGTTCAAGGAAAATACAGCTAACAAGACTAGATATGGAAGAGATCTACGGGAAGCTGAGAGGATATGAAGCAAGAAGGAACTCTGATTTGGCTGAGTTAGCACGGAATCCTTAGACAGATCTAGCCTTGATGACTTCAACACCAGAGTACGCTGAGTACTTACGTCGCCAAAGAGAACTTGCTATGATGGTGGAAGCCAACAAAAATGAGAACCGTGAAAAGATGCGCGTCCAAGCTTTGAAAGAAAAGGAAACCAAGTCAAAGGAAGAGCTTGATGAAGAGGAAGAACTTGCTCTTCTACACAAGGCTCTCTGCATCTATGGTAAAAGGAGCAAGTACTTCAACAAACACAAGATGCCATATAAGAAGGAGAGTCCCAAGTACACAGAGGCAGAAATGAAGGAACTCACTTGCTACAAATGTAACAAGAAGGGACACTTTGCCAAGAAATGTACTACGGGAATGACTTCAAAAGAAATGAAAACAAAGGCCCTCTTTGGAGCGTGCTCAGCTGCATGGGATAATGTCAGTTCTGATGACGAAGAACCTGATGAACAAGCGGCATACATAGCTATCGAGGACGCCTCTGATGATGAACAAGTGGCATACATGGCTATGGAGGACACCTCAGTTGTTGAGGAGGACGCTTCCAAATCTGAAAATGAGGTAACTCGTGAATCTATGATGAGTTCCTTAGAGAATTGTTCTAAATCCAAGCTTATTAAACTCATTGGTAACATCATGGAAGAAAGCGTAGCCATGCAACACAGAATGGATGAACTTGAACTTGAAAATGAAAATATTTTGGTTGAATGTGAGAACTGTGCTATAGTGTCTTTGCAACTAGAGTCCTCATGTGAAGAAACCAAATCCTTAAAAACTGAAGTGATGTGTCTTAAACTAGAGAACGCTAAGCTTAGGGAAGAAGTGAAGGTGTTAGGAAAGAATCCTATCATTGAGGAAGTTAGACCAATGGTTTTTGTCCCAGCCAAGAGAGGTCTAGGTTATGAATCTGACACTAAGAACTCCCTACCTAGCGACTTTGAGGCAAGCAAAACTTCAGAACTTGAACTTGAAAGGGAGAAAACAAAGAATCTTCTTGAGAGAATTAGAGTCCTAGAGAGTGGAGAGAAAGGTCAAGAGGACTACTACACTAATTCCACTAGTCACAGGATCTATAAGAAAATTGCTAAAGGGAAAGGTTCTAAAGTTTGTAACCCTCAAAAGATGAAAGAGAACAAAATCCAATGTCCCAACAAGAAGTATTATCTTGGTACTTACTATAGGATGTGTTGGTATTGTGGAAAAAGAGATCACTTCAAATATGATTGTTTAAAACTGAAGGAAGATATTGAAAGTGGAAAAGCTGCCAGGACTAATATTGAAAATGACAAGTCCGTCCCTAAGACTAACTCGAGACGTCCTAGACATTCTAGGAGTTCTTTCTGAAAGCATGCTATTTCAAATGATGTGAATATAAATGACTACATGCCGGAACCAAAGTTCTATTTCTGTAACGAACCAGGTAAGGAACACCTTGCCTGGGTCGCCAAACACTAACTTTGCTTTGGCAGGTGGAAGTGAGGGGACGCCCATGGATCATTGATAGTGGCGCCTCAAACCATATGACAGGAAGCCAGATCCATCTCACTTCTATCCAAAGTAGTGCCACGGGAGGAACTGTCTCGTTTGGCAACAAGGGCAAAGGAAAGATCAAAGGGACGGGAACTGCTATTCTCAATTCGTCCATCAAAGCATCAAATGTCAGTCTTGTTGAGGGACTTCGCTTCAATCTCCTTAGTGTTTCTCAAATGTGTGATCAAGGTGAAAACCTAGTCACATTTGACTCAAAGGAGTGCCTCGTTATCAACAAGATATCAAACAAAATTGTTCTCAAAGGCATTCGCAAGAACAATGTCTACATTTTCAATCAAGAGTTCAAGCCTCAATCACAATTGTGCCTATCTGTTTCAAAGGAGGACGCTGACCTCTGGCATCGCCGCCTTGGCCATGCTAGACCAAGCACAATCCTTAAGTTACATCAGAGAAACCTTGTGAAAGGACTTCCCCGAATCGATCTTGAGAAAATTGAACAGTGCGAAGCCTGTATCAAAGGAAAGCAAACAAGAATGTCCTTCAAGTCCAAGAATGAAGTCAGTACAAAGAAGCCCTTAGAACTTCTCCATATGGATCTTTGTGGACCAATGCAGACGTTGAGCTATGGTGGAAAGAGGTACATTTACGTTCTTGTAGATGATTTTTCTCGATTCACTTGGGTTCTTTTCTTAGCTTCAAAAACAGATTGCTTCAACGCATTCAAAGTCTTCATCAAACAAGTGGAAGTTGCCCTTGAGATGCCTCTCAAAGCCATAAGATCAGACCATGGGACGGAGTTCCAGAACTCAGAGTTCCTGGCCTACTATGATCAACATGGTGTCTCGCACAACTTCTCAGCTCTAAGGACTCCTCAACAAAATGGAGTTGTGGAAAGAAAGAATAGGACGCTTGAGGATATGGCTAGAACTATGTTGCTAGCAAATAGCGTTCCCAAGTACTTCTGGGCGGAAGCTATTGCTACAGCGTGCTACATTATCAATCGTGCCATGATCCGTCCTCTTCTAAAGAAGACGTCCTATGAGTTGTTGAATGGAAGGAAGCCTCGTATTGACTATCTCAGAGTCTTTGGATGCAAGTGCTTTGTTCACAACAAAGACAAAGAAAGACTTGGAAAGTTTGATGCAAGGAGTGATGAAGCTATTTTCCTTGGGTACTCCCTCACCAGCAAAGCATATAGAGTTTTCAACAAAAGGACTCTAAAGCTAGAGGAAAGTATTCACGTTGTGTTTAAAGAGAGTTCCTCTCACAAAGAAAAATCAAGTAGGAAAGAACGCTCTTCTTCACAACAGCAGGACGACTCTGAAGATGAAGTTGATTTTGGGTCCTCTGGAAAATACTATGTTCCCAAGAATGCTACTCCATATCCTGAAGAAGTTTCAGTGGACGTTCCTAGTGTTGTTCAGGGAGTTCCATCTCGAAGTGAGTCCCCAGTTCAACAAGATGTGGCCGAATCAAGTTTTCAAGGTGTGGACGCTCTTTTTGAGGGGAAACACACTGAGGACGCTGCTCAAAGTAACAGTGATGATTCCGATGGTGATATTGATCCAAGGTTTGCTCAATTGTTTCAAAGGGAGTCCCGCTTCTCTAGGGACCACCCAACATCGCAAATTGTCTCAGATCTTTCTCAAGGAGTTCAAACAAGGTCAGTTGTTAGCAAGTCCCAGAGTGCAAATTTAGCTTTCTGTGCTTTCAATGCTTTTGTGTCTATGGTGGAGCCAAAGAACATCAATGAAGCACTCCAGGACGCTGACTGGATTCAAACAATGCAAGAAGAACTTAACCAGTTTGAAAGAAACAAAGTTTGGACTCTCGTCCTAAAGGCAAAAATATCATAGGGACGCGCTGGGTGTTCAGAAATAAACTAGATGAAAGTGAACGTGTGTCAAGGAACAAGGCAAGACTGGTGGCTCAAGGATTCAAGCAAGAGGAAGGCATAGACTACGATGAAACTTTTGCTCCTGTTGCTAGAATTGAGGCCGTCCGTCTCCTTATCGCCTTTGCCGCGCACAAGGGATTCAAGTTATTTTAGATGGACGTCAAGACTGCCTTTCTCAATGGAAAACTCAAAGAGGAAGTGTATGTTGCTCAGCCGCCTGACTTTGAGGACGCCTCTCACCCAGATCATGTGTACTACTTGGACAAAGCACTTTATGGACTCAAGCAAGCCCCTCGTGCATGGTACGACAGGTTTGCGTCCTTTCTTTTGTCTCATGGGTACACAAGAGGTTCAATTGATAAAACTTTGTTCATTAAGAAAGCTCATAAGGACATTTAATTGCCCAAGTCTATGTTGATGATATAGTCTTTGGTAGTACTAACATGAAACTTGTAGATGAGTTCAAGTCCTTAATGAGTAGTGAGTTTGAAATGTCTCTCATTGGAGAACTCAATTTCTTCTTGGGACTACAAATCAACCAACTCAAGGAAGGGACGCGCATACATCAACAAAAATATGTCCGTGAAATGCTTGAGAAGTATGGGATGAACACGTCCAAGCCTGTTGCTACTCCTTGTTCCCCAAATTCGCGTCTTTACGCAGATGACCAAGGGAAGGACGTTGATCAAAAGCTTTACAGAGGAATGATTTGGCTCTTTGCTCTACTTGACCGCAAGCCGTCCCGATATCATGTTTTCCGTTTGCTTGTGTGCACGCTTCTAGGCGAATCCAAAGGAGTCCCACATGCAAGAAGTCAAGAGGATCTTTCGCTACCTCAAAGGACGCGACGATCTTTGCCTTTGGTACCTTAGGAAGACGTCCTTCAAGCTTGTTGGCTATTCGGACGCTGATTATGCAGGTCATGTAATAGATAGGAAAAGCACTTCTGGAATGGCTCAGTTTTTGGGTTCATGCTTAGTCTCATGGGGATCTAAGAAACAAAACTCTGTGGCGCTTTCAACTGCAGAAGCGGAGTATGTTGCTGATGCCTAGTGCTGCTCACAGGTTATTTGGATCAAATATCAACTTGAGGACTATGGTATATCTCTTGAAACTATTCCTATTTTGTGTGATAATACCAGTGCTATTGAAATTGCTAAGAATCCTGTTTTTCATTTACGCACAAAGCATATTCATATAAGACATCATTTCTTGCGTGATAATGTTGAACTAGGACTTATTAGTATGGGGCATGTAAGGACTGAGGACCAAGTAGCTGATATTTTCACTAAAGCACTTGATAGACGTCCCTTTGAGCATCTCAGGGTACTCTTAGGGATGATAACTTTTAAGTAGCAAGTCCCGTTCTACTATTCCCTCAATGCTTGACTATGTTTAGTTGATTTCATACTTGCAAAGAACTTTATGCTTTAATTTCACATTTGCAAGGACGCTAGTCTAAAACTGCTGTGTGCATTTCATGAGAACGCCTTTGAATTTCTCTATTTTTCTTGAAAAAGAGTATCCCTGATCACCCAACCCTCATTATAAGCCGAAATGATGGGAACTCTAAGCTTACCCTAGCCAAGAACCTTGCAAAAGCATCCTATGATCTTCACATTTTTTCTTTACGGGACGTACTTGCATGGTTTTTAAATTGGTTCTTAAGGTGATCTCAGGACGACTGTGTTGATTGTGTGGAAGTCAGTTATTCTCTAACACAGGACGTCAGTACAGGTTCATTCGGAACGCGCCATTTTGGAAGTTGAAACGTTGTCAGTTTGAATTTTGAATTGAGGAAGTTACCAGCGTGCCCTTCACCAACCTCCTATATATACATTGATTGAAACGGCTGTCAGAACTTTCGCTCTCTAAAATCTCAAAACTCCGTTTTGCTCTGACTTCTCTCTAAAACTCCGGCAGTATCTCTCTAAGTTTCCGGCCAGTCTCTGATATCTTCTCTCTGGTCAGTCTCAAAATGTCAAGAGTTTTGAATACATCTGGTTCGTCGATGGGTGGTAAGCGAAAGCGTCTTGCCAAGAGAAATTTCTATGTGGAAGGACCTCCAGAGATTCAGATTGATGAGATTCTGAAGGACTTCATTGACTCCAAGCCACGGACTCTCTATGTCGCAGTGGCAAACTATATGAAGCAATGCAAGGATGAAGTACGTCTTCGTAATCTGAAGACGTTCTTAGATTGCTTTGTGGTGCCGGTTCTGCGAAAGACAGGGGGAATGGACGCTCCTTTCTGTGGAGGCACCAATATCTTTCTAGAGGCGTTCCAAGGTCAAGATTGGAGGATCCCCTTGATAGAATCCATTCCAGACCTTTCCAACGCCAGGTTTGTGGACCTTCCTCCCATCTCCAAAAGCGTAAAAAGGTCAGTACAATCGTCCCCTCCTCTTTCATCCCCTCCCCGAGTTATCACCACAAGACCTACTCCCCCTCCATCTCGCCTAGTCCACAATTCTCTCCCACAAAAGGCTTCCTCCTCCCAACCTACTCAAATCTATGATAAATTTCCTTTTCATGTGGAGGAGCGAATCAAATTTAAACATGACCGTCCCCACAAACGACCACTCAAAAGGCGAAAACTTGCAAAAGCCAAGCCAAACCCCATCCCTCTTGACACTCCCTCAGCCACTCTTTCTCCCATTGAAGTCCTTGACCCCTCCAATCCTGATCCCAACCTACTTCAAATAAAGCAGGCCTTCCCTGATGTCCAAATTTCTGACTCCCCATCTCACAAAATTCCCCTCCATCCGCTCCCTTCACTCCTAAATCAAGGGGACCCTCAGCTGAAAGGGACGCTCCTCCATCTCCTGTAGTCGTCCCGGACGACTCAATAGATGCAGAGTTTGGATCTGCTACTTCCGAGGAGATCAGTACAACAATCGTCCTTGACGAAATTATCAAACAGCAAATTGCTGAGGACGAGAGGTTAAGTCGCCAAATTGCCAATCAAAGCGACAACGTTGTACAAGAGAATGCTCTTTCTCTCGATGAGCAAATTACTGCTGATGCTCTCGAGATCCCTCCTTGGGAAGCCGTCCCAGTGGACGTGGGAGACAAGTCCGCTCCCAAAGGAAAAGGTGGACAAAAGCGTCCACGGAAAACAAAAGCGACCAAAGATGCTGCTGGTCCATCTGAGGGACAGCCTGATGAAAATCTCCAAGAGGGAGATAATGAAGAAGGCAGTGATGATGATGAGGAAGCCAATGAGGACGGCACTTCTGGTCCTCCAAAGAAGAAGCCCAAAAAGACTAACAAACAGGAGCACATTCTGGCTCCCTTGGTGTTTGATGAAGTATTTCCTAGCCAATTTTCTGAGGCTAAAGAACTTGTGGAACTCCTCAAGGTTCAAGGATGGCTGAAAATCTCTTAGGAGAACGTAAAAGTTGATCCCAAGCTTGTGCAAGACTTCTATGATTCTCTCAACATCAACATAGAAAATGGCACAAGGACGTTCTTGGCAAATGGTGAGTCTGCCACCTTCTCTAAGAAGACAGTCCGCCAACTGATGGGGCTAGACAAACAACGTCTAGGAAATGACGCCTTGCACAGGGTTCCTGCCTCTGGTTTTGGTATTGAAGGCGAAGAGCTACATGCCTTATTCAAAAGAATTTTCAACGGAAAGACTCCAGATGGAAATGACCGGGTTGCTTCAGTCCTGACTCAAACTGGTGCTATGGCACACTATATGATCTGCAGGACTATCGTCCCAAGGCAGGAGAAGGAATCCATTGTCCAGACAATTGACTGTCTCCTCTTGGACGCCTTTCTAAAGGGTCGCAAGATCAACCTGGCCAGAATAATGATTGAACACATGGCCAAGTGCACCCGCAAAAACCATGCTCTTCCATACCCAGGCTTGGTGAAAGCTCTCCTGATGGAGAATGGTGCTTATACTCCTGGAGAAGAAATCACTTTAGGCTTGCCATGGGATCAAAAGTACGGCATTCTTGAGATCAAGCACAACAAAGAGCTCCCCTCCATCAGAAAACAGCTGGAAAAGGAAAGGAAAGAGGCTGAGAAGAAAAAGAAAGAAGAAGAGGCCGCCAGAAAAGCAGAAGAAAAACGCCTAAGGCAGGAGGCTGCTAAAAAAGCTGCTGAGGACGAGCGTGCTAGACAAGAGGCTGCTAAGAAAGGGAAGACTGTTGTGTCTGATCCTCCCTTGGTTGCTGAAACTGAGGAAGACCGTGTTGCACGCTATGCAGAGGTTGATCAGCTATCGTCCTTCATTCATACGGTGCCGATGGACTTCAACTTCTCTCCTTCCCATCTTCCTCCTCAGCAACAGCCGTCCTACTTTCAGTGCTCTCCTGTTCCTTCTAATACTGAAGCATATTCTGAGAAGCAGCTGTACGCCCTTATTCTCAACAATCAGAATGTTCTCGCGCAGCAAGGAAATGTTATCATTCAGGAATCAAATGCTGCCATGCAACAGAACTACCATTACTTTCAAGCTGTTAAGAACCAGAATGACATGATCAAGCTGCTCATTCAGTCCATTCACAGAGATAGTACAGAGGGTAATACGCAAGAGGAAGAGGAACCTGCGGCGACGGAAGCCAATGTAAATGATCAAAGCCGTCCTGTTGGATCACCTTCCACCTAACCCTTTATTCCCTCATCTATTTTGCCTGTGCTTCTTTTCATTTCCAAAACACTTGTCTGAATGTCTGTAATGACTATCTTTTCTTTCAATGGCAATTCTCTTGTTTGTGTGCATTTGTGTGTTTAAGCGTTTATTTGCCTATAGTTGTTCTTTTGTGCAATCGTCCTTATGCTAACTTGTTATCCTTTTCGATGATGCCAAAAGGGGGAAGTGTAGTTTTGCAGAGATGCACTTTTTATTAGTTATCTAGTATAATCAAGTTCTAAGGGGGAATTTTAGTGAAAAAACCTAAGGACATCGCATTGCGTCTAAATAAATTTTTAGGGACGCTAGTTAAGACAGAATTTTGATTAGTACAGCCATCCCCTCCCTAAAATCCAAAAGAAATAATAGATCAAGTGTTGAAAACTTGTGCTTATAGACTTTCGCTAAGTGTTGAAAGGACGCTCTTTAAGTTTTTGAGCATGCTAGAGCTTAAGTTCAAAACTTTTATTGCCTAGAGTTTGTCATCACCAAAAAGGGGGAAATTGTTGGGACAATGTTAAGGATGCCTTCAGTAATTAACATTGTGCCTGGCGTCCCTTAGTTTTGATATGACAAACTCGCCTTGATCTAATAAGTTGTCCAAGTGTTTCAGGGACGCATGTTGAAAAGGACAACAAGTGGTTTTATATGTAGCCGTCCTTAAGGAGTAAGGATGCTACATTATTCAGTGAACGGCTTGGTAAAATCTCAAACAAGGACATCGTCCTTAATCTATACACTGGAGTCCTTCAAAGCTGGCCGACAAAGTGACATCACCAGACAAGCTTTGACCATGATCTCCACGTGGAAGAAGATCCCGCATCCAAGCCTAACGGAATTGCCAATAAGCTTCCTTGATCATCACAGAGACACGTGGAAGCCGATTACTATTGCAACGTCCCCAAAGGGCATGATCGTCAGAGAATGTCGCCCTTTCCTAATATCACTATAAATACTCTTCCAGAGCATTTATTGTGATGTGACGCTTCAGAGAATATTCAGGGAATTTGTCAGTCGCTCAAGCACACCAAGAACAAGCTCAAGAACAAGTGAGAACTAGGTGTTAGATCGAGCGAGAAGCGTACCACAGAACCACAAACTGTTTGTAATAGAAATGAACAAAAATAGTGAGAGAGTCCTTACGACGAACTGTAAGGAAGAGGTGATAGCATCCTTTAGAGAGATTAAGTTAGGTTACTCTACAGGCTTAAAGGAGTTGTTACTAGTGGACTTAGGGACGCCCTTCTAAGTGCCAGAGAAGTGTAACTACTCGCCAGTGTATTGTAAGGAAACTTAATAAGAAAGGAAAGAAGCTATTACAAAATCCTACAAGGAGGTAGAGGTTTACACTCAAGGACTAGTTGGTACTTGAGTGGTTCCTCTATAAATCAAAAGCGTTCCTTACTTATTGTCTTTACTTGTTTAGTCTCTTAATTTCCGCTGCAAACCAAGGAAGTCCTCAATCTCTTTAAGGACACCTCGCTAAAGGACGACCTTAACTCTGTTAAGGACGCCCTTGTATTTCCGACTAACGATCCAACAGAACCTGATAGAAAGATCACCAAACAACACAAGCATAAGCATATGAATCATGCGATTCCGAATGTTTCTCAAATTCTCAATAATACAACCTTTCTTATTGATTGGTTTGATTTGCCTAGGCTATGGTTTGGGAACCGTTGGTTTCCATTCTTTTTCTCGTCAAAAAATCTTTGAACTAATAGAACTTCATAGAAAGATCACCAAACAACACCAACACAAGCATACGAATCATGCGATTCCGAATGTTTCTCATATTCTCAATAACACAACCTTTCTTATTGATTGGTTTGATTTGCATAGGCTATGGTTTGCGAACCGTTGGTTTCCATTCTTTTTCTAGTCCAAAAATCTATGATCTAATAGAACTTGATAGAAAGATCACCAAACAACACCAACACAAGCATACGAATCATGCGATTCCAAATGTTTCTCGATTTCTCAATAACACAACCTTTCTTATTGATTGGTTTGATTTGCCTAGGCTATGTTTTGGGAACCGTTGGTTTTCATTCTTTTTCTAGTCCAAAAATCTTTGAACTAATAGAACTTGATAGAAAGATCCCAAAAACCACAAACACAAGCATACGAATCATGCGATTGCGAATGTTTCTCAAATTCTCAATAATACAACCTTTCTTATTGATTGGTTTGATTTGCCTAGGCAATGGTTTGGGAACCGTTGGTTTCCATTCTTTTTCTCGTCAAAAAATCTTTGAAGTAATAGAACTTGATAGAAAGATCACCAAACAACACCAACACAAGCATACGAATTATGCGATTCCAAATGTTTCTCGAATTCTCAATAACACAACCTTTCTTATTGATTGGTTTGATTTGCCTAGGCTATGGTTTGGGAACCGTTGGTTTCCATTCTTTTTCTCGTCCAAAAATCTATGAACAAATAGAACTTGATAGAAAGATCACCAAACAACACCAACACAAGCATACGAATCATGCGATACCAAATGTTTCTCGATTTCTCAATAATACAACCTTTCTCATTGATTGGTTTGATTTGCGTAGGCTATGGTTTGGGAACCGTTGGTTTCCATTCTTTTTGTCGTCCAAAAATCTTTGAACTAATAGAACTTGATAGAAAGATGACCAAACAACACAAACACAAGCATACGAATCATGCGATTCCGAATGTTTCTCAAATTCTCAATAATACAACCTTTCTTATTGATTGGTTTGATTTGCCTAGGCTATGGTTTGGGAACCGTTGGTTTCAATTCTTTTTCTCGTCAACTAATCTTTGAACTAATAGAACTTGATAGAAAGATCACCAAACCACACCAACACAAGCAAACGAATCATGCGATTCCGAATGTTTCTCATATTCTCAATAACACAACCTTTCTTATTGATTGGTTTGATTTGCATAGGCTATGGTTTGGGAACCGTTGGTTTCCATTCTTTTTCTAGTCCAAAAATCTATGAACTAATAGAACTTGATAGATAGATCACCAAACAACACCAACACAAGCATACGAATCATGCGATTCCAAATGTTTCTCGATTTCTCAATAACACAACCTTTCTTATTGATTGGTTTGATTTGCCTAGGCTATGGTTTGGGAACCGTTGGTTTCCATTATTTTTCTCGTCCAACAATCTTTGAACTAATAGAACTTGATAGAAAGATCATCAAACAACACCAACACAAGCATACGAATCATGCGATACCAAATGTTTCTCGATTTCTCAATAATACAACCTTTCTTATTGATTGGTTTGATTTGCGTAGGCTATGGTTTGGGAACCGTTGGTTTCCATTCTTTTTCTCGTCCGAAAATCTTTGAACTAATAGAACTTGACAGAAAGATGACCAAACAACACAAACACAAGCATACGAATCATGCGATTCCGAATGTTTCTCAAATTCTCAATAATACAACCTTTCTTATTGATTGGTTTGATTTGCCTAGGCTATGGTTTGGGAACCGTTGGTTTCAATTCTTTTTCTCGTCAACTAATCTTTGAACTAATAGAACTTGATAGAAAGATCACCAAACCACACCAACACAAGCATACGAATCATGCGATTCCGAATGTTTCTCATATTCTCAATAACACAACCTTTCTTATTGATTGGTTTGATTTGCATAGGCTATGGTTTGGGAACCGTTGGTTTCCATTCTTTTTCTAGTCCAAAAATCTATGAACTAATAGAACTTGATAGAAAGATCACCAAACAACACCAACACAAGCATACGAATCATGCGATTCCAAATGTTTCTCGATTTCTCAATAACACAACCTTTCTTATTGATTGGTTTGATTTGCCTAGGCTATGGTTTGGGAACCGTTGGTTTCCATTCTTTTTCTAGTCCAAAAATCTTTGAACTAATAGAACTTGATAGAAAGATCCCAAAAACCACAAACACAAGCATACGAATCATGCGATTCCGAATGTTTCTCAAATTCTCAATAATACAACCTTTCTTATTGATTGGTTTGATTTGCCTAGGCAATGGTTTGGGAACCGTTGGTTTCCATTCTTTTTCTCGTCAAAAAATCTTTGAAGTAATAGAACTTGATAGAAAGATCACCAAACAACACCAACACAAGCATACGAATTATGCGATTCCAAATGTTTCTCGAATTCTCAATAACACAACCTTTCTTATTGATTGGTTTGATTTGCCTAGGCTATGGTTTGGGAACCGTTGGTTTCCATTCTTTTTCTCGTCCAAAAATCTTTGAACTAATAGAACTTGATAGAAAGATCACCAAACAACACCAACACAAGCATACGAATCATGCGATACCAAATGTTTCTCGATTTCTCAATAATACAACCTTTCTTATTGATTGGTTTGATTTGCGTAGGCTATGGTTTGGGAACCGTTTCCATTCTTTTTCAAGTTCAAAAATCTTTGAACTAATAGAACTTGATAGAAAGATCACCAAACAACACAAACACAAGCGTACGAATCATGCGAATCCGAATGTTTCTCAAATTCTCAATAATACAACCTTTTTTATTGATTGGTTTGATTTGCTTTGGCTATGGTTTGGGAACCGTTGGTTTCCATTCTTTTTTCGTCAAAAAATCTTTGAACTAATAGAACTTTATAGAAAGATCACCAAACAACACCAACACAAGCATACGAATCATGCGATTCTGAATGTTTCTCAAATTCTCAATAATACCACCTTTCTTATTGATTGGTTTGATTTGCCTAGGCTATGGTTTCGGAACCGTTGGTTTACATTCTTTTTCTCGTCCAAAAATCTTTGAGCTAATAGAACTTGATAGAAAGATCCCAAACAACACAAACACAAGGATACGAATCATGCGATTCGGAATGTTTCTCATATTCTCAATAATACAACCTTTCTTATTGATTGGTTTGATTTGCCTAGGCTATGGTTTGGGAACCGTTGGTTTCCATTCTTTTTCATGTCAAAAAATCTTTGAACTAATAGAACTTGATAGAAAGATCAGCAAACCACACCAACACAAGCATACGAATCATGGGATTCCGAATGTTTCTCAAATCCTCAATAACACAACCTTTCTTATTCATTGGTTTAATTTGCCTATGCTATGATTTGGCAAGTGTTGGATCCCATTCTTTTTCTAGTTCAAAAATCTTTGAACTAATAGAACTTGATAGAAAGATCACCAAACAACACAAACACAAGCATACGAATCATGCAATTCCGAATGTTTCTCAAATTCTCAATAACACAACCTTTCTTATTGATTGGTTTGATTTGCCTAGGCTATGGTGTCGGGGGTGTTGGTTTCCATTCTTTTTCTCGTCCAAAAATCTTTGAACTAATAGAACTTGATAGAAAGATGACCAAACAATACAAACACAAGCATACGAATCATGCGATTCCGAATGTTTCTCAAATTCTGAATAATACAACATTTCTTATTGATTGGTTTGATTTGCCTAGGCTATGGTTTGGGAACCGTTGGTTTCCATTCTCTTTATCGTCAAAAAATATTTGAACTAATAGAACTTGATAGAAAGATCACCAAACAACACCAACACAAGCATACGAATCATGCGATTCCGAATGTTTCTTAAATTCTCAATAATACAACCTTTCTTATTGATTGGTTTGATTTTGCCTAGGCTATTGTTTGGGAATAGTTGGTTTCCATTTTTTTTATCATCCAAAAATCTTTGAAGTAATAGAACTTGATAGAAAGATCCTAAACAACACAAACACAAGCATACGAATCATGCGATTCCGAATGTTTCTCATATTCTCAATAATACAACCTTTCTTGTTGATTGGTTTGATTTGCGTAGGCTATGGTTTGGGAACCGTTGGTTTCCATTCTTTTTCTCGTCAAAAAATCTTTGAACTAATAGAACTTGATAGAAAGATCAGCAAACCACACCAACACAAGCATACGAATCATGCGATTCTGAATGTTTCTCAAATCCTCAATAACACAACCTTTCTTATTCATTGGTTTGATTTGCCTATGCTATGATTTGGCAAGTGTTGGCTCCCATTCTTTTTCTAGTTCAAAAATCTTTGAACTAATAGAACTTGATAGAAAGATCACCAAACAACACAAACACAAGCATACGAATCATGCGATTCCGAATGTTTCTCAAATTCTCAGTAACACAACCTTTCTTATTAATTGGTTTGATTTGCCTAGGCTATGGTGTCGGGGGTGTTGGTTTCCATTCTTTTTCTCGTCCAAAAATCTTTGAACTAATAGAACTTGATAGAAAGATGACCAAACAACACAAACACAAGCATACGAATCATGCGATTCCGAATGTTTCTCAAATTCTCAATAATACAACCTTTCTTGTTGATTGGTTTGATTTGCGTAGGCTATGGTTTGGGAACCGTTGGTTTCCATTCTTTTTCTCGTCAAAAAATCTTTGAACTAATAGAAATTGATAGAAAGATCACCAAACCACACCAACACAAGCATACGAATCATGCGATTCCGTATGTTTCTCAAATTCTCAATAACACAACCTTTCTTATTGATTGGTTTGATTTGCCTAGGCTATGGTGTCGGGGGTGTCGGTTTCCATTCTTTTTCTCGTCCAAAAATCTTTGAACTAATAGAACTTGATAGAAAGATGACCAAACAACTCAAATACAAGCATACGAATCATGCGATTCCTAATGTTTCTCAAATTCTCAATAACACAACCTTTCTTATTAATTGGTTTGATTTTCCTAGGCTATGGTGTCGGGGGTGTTGGTTTCCATTCTTTTTCTCGTCCAAAAATCTTTTAACTAATAGAACTTGATAGAAAGATGACCAAACAACACAAACACAAGCATACGAATCATGCGATTCCGAATGTTTCTCAAATTCTCAATAACACAACCTTTCTTATTGATTGGTTTGATTTGCCTAGGCTATTGTGTCGGGGGTGTTGGTTTCCATTCTTTTTCTCGTCCAAACATCTTTGAACTAATAGAACTTGATAGAAAGATGACCAAACAACACAAACACAAGCATACGAATCACGCGATTCCGAATGTTTCTCAAATTCTCAATAATACAACCTTTCTTATTGATTGGTTTGATTTGCCTAGGCTATGGTTTGGGAACCGTTGGTTTCCATTCTTTTTCTCGTCCAAACATCTTTGAACTAATAGAACTTGATAGAAAGATGACGAAACAACACAAACACAAGCATACGAATCACGCGATTCCGAATGTTTCTCAAATTCTCAATAATACAACCTTTCATATTGATTGGTTTGATTTTGCCTAGGCTATTGTTTGGGAATAGTTGGTTTCCATTTTTTTTATCATCCAAAAATCTTTGAAGTAATAGAACTTGATAGAAAGATCCTAAACAACACAAACACAAGCATATGAATCATGCGATTCCGAATGTTTCTCATATTCTCAATAATACAACCTTTCTTGTTGATTGGTTTGATTTGCGTAGGCTATGGTTTGGGAACCGTTGGTTTCCATTCTTTTTCTCGTCAAAAAATCTTTGAACTAATAGAACTTGATAGATAGATCAGCAAACCACACCAACACAAGCATACGAATCATGTGATTCCGAATGTTTCTCAAATCCTCAATAACACAACCTTTCTTATTCATTGGTTTGATTTGCCTATGCTATGATTTGGCAAGTGTTGGCTCCCATTCTTTTTCTAGTTCAAAAATCTTTGAACTAATAGAACTTGATAGAAAGATCACCAAACAACACAAACACAAGCATACGAATCATGCGATTCCGAATGTTTCTCAAATTCTCAGTAACACAACCTTTCTTATTAATTGGTTTGATTTGCCTAGGCTATGGTGTCGGGGGTGTTGGTTTCCATTCTTTTTCTCGTCCAAAAATCTTTGAACTAATAGAACTTGATAGAAAGATGACCAAACAACACAAACACAAGCATACGAATCATGCGATTCCGAATGTTTCTCAAATTCTCAATAATACAACCTTTCTTGTTGATTGGTTTGATTTGCGTAGGCTATGGTTTGGGAACCGTTGGTTTCCATTCTTTTTCTCGTCAAAAAATCTTTGAACTAATAGAAATTGATAGAAAGATCACCAAACCACACCAACACAAGCATACGAATCATGCGATTCCGAATGTTTCTCAAATCCTCAATAACACAACCTTTCTTATTCATTGGTTTGATTTGCCTATGCTATGATTTGGAAAGTGTTGGCTCCCATTCTTTTTCTAGTTCAAAAATCTTTAAACTAATAGAACTTGATAGAAAGATGACCAAACAACACAAATACAAGCATACGAATCATGCGATTCCTAATGTTTCTCAAATTCTCAATAACACAACCTTTCTTATTAATTGGTTTGATTTTCCTAGGCTATGGTGTCGGGGGTGTTGGTTTCCATTCTTTTTCTCGTCCAAAAATCTTTGAACTAATAGAACTTGATAGAAAGATGACCAAGCAACACAAACACAAGCATACGAATCATGCGATTCCGAATGTTTCTCATATTCTCAATAATACAACCGTTCTTATTGATTGGTTTGATTTGCCTGGGCTATGGTTTGGGAACCGTTGGTTTCCATTCTTTTTATCGTCAAAAAAGCTTTGAACTAATAGAACTTGTTAGAAAGATCACCAAACCACACAAACACAAGCATATGAATCATGCGATTTCGAATGTTTCTCAAATTCTCAATAATACAACCTTTCTTATTGATTGGTTTGATTTGCTTTGGCTATGGTTTGGGAACCGTTGGTTTCCTTTCTTTTTCTCGTCAAAAAATCTTTGAAGTAATAGAACTTGATAGAAAGATCACCAAACAACACCAACACAAGCATACGAATCATGCGATTCCGAATGTTTCTCAAATTCTCAATAATACAACCTTTCTTATTGATTGGTTTGATTTTGCGTAGGCTATTGTTTGGGAATAGTTGGTTTCCATTCTTTTTCTCATCAAAAAATCTTTGAACTAATAGAACTTGATAGAAAGATGACCAAACAACACAAATACAAGCATACGAATCATGCGATTCCTAATGTTTCTCAAATTCTCAATAACACAACCTTTCTTGTTGATTGGTTTGATTTGCCTATGCTATGATTTGGCAAGTGTTGGCTCCCATTCTTTTTCTAGTTCAAAAATCTTTGAACTAATAGAACTTGATAGAAAGATCACCAAACAACACAAACACAAGCATACGAATCATGCGATTCCGAATGTTTCTCAAATTCTCAGTAACACAACCTTTCTTATTAATTGGTTTGATTTGCCTAGGCTATGGTGTCGGGGGTGTTGGTTTCCATTCTTTTTCTCGTCCAAAAATCTTTGAACTAATAGAACTTGATAGAAAGATGACCAAACAACACAAACACAAGCATACGAATCATGCGATTCCGAATGTTTCTCAAATTCTCAATAATACAACCTTTCTTGTTGATTGGTTTGATTTGCGTAGGCTATGGTTTGGGAACCGTTGGTTTCCATTCTTTTTCTCGTCAAAAAATCTTTGAACTAATAGAAATTGATAGAAAGATCACCAAACCACACCAACACAAGCATACGAATCATGCGATTCCGAATGTTTCTCAAATCCTCAATAACACAACCTTTCTTATTCATTGGTTTGATTTGCCTATGCTATGATTTGGAAAGTGTTGGCTCCCATTCTTTTTCTAGTTCAAAAATCTTTAAACTAATAGAACTTGATAGAAAGATGACCAAACAACACAAATACAAGCATACGAATCATGCGATTCCTAATGTTTCTCAAATTCTCAATAACACAACCTTTCTTATTAATTGGTTTGATTTTCCTAGGCTATGGTGTCGGGGGTGTTGGTTTCCATTCTTTTTCTCGTCCAAAAATCTTTGAACTAATAGAACTTGATAGAAAGATGACCAAGCAACACAAACACAAGCATACGAATCATGCGATTCCGAATGTTTCTCATATTCTCAATAATACAACCGTTCTTATTGATTGGTTTGATTTGCCTGGGCTATGGTTTGGGAACGGTTGGTTTCCATTCTTTTTATCGTCAAAAAAGCTTTGAACTAATAGAACTTGTTAGAAAGATCACCAAACCACACAAACACAAGCATATGAATCATGCGATTTCGAATGTTTCTCAAATTCTCAATAATACAACCTTTCTTATTGATTGGTTTGATTTGCTTTGGCTATGGTTTGGGAACCGTTGGTTTCCTTTCTTTTTCTCGTCAAAAAATCTTTGAAGTAATAGAACTTGATAGAAAGATCACCAAACAACACCAACACAAGCATACGAATCATGCGATTCCGAATGTTTCTCAAATTCTCAATAATACAACCTTTCTTATTGATTGGTTTGATTTTGCGTAGGCTATTGTTTGGGAATAGTTGGTTTCCATTCTTTTTCTCATCAAAAAATCTTTGAACTAATAGAACTTGATAGAAAGATGACCAAACAACACAAATACAAGCATACGAATCATGCGATTCCTAATGTTTCTCAAATTCTCAATAACACAACCTTTCTTATTAATTGGTTTGATTTTCCTAGGCTATGGTGTCGGGGGTGTTGGTTTCCATTCTTTTTCTCGTCCAAAAATCTTTTAACTAATAGAACTTGATAGAAAGATGACCAAACAACACAAACACAAGCATACGAATCATGCGATTCCGAATGTTTCTCAAATTCTCAATAACACAACCTTTCTTATTGATTGGTTTGATTTGCCTAGGCTATTGTGTCGGGGGTGTTGGTTTCCATTCTTTTTCTCGTCCAAACATCTTTGAACTAATAGAACTTGATAGAAAGATGACCAAACCACACCAACACAAGCATACGAATCATGCGATTCCGAATGTTTCTCAAATCCTCAATAACACAACCTTTCTTATTCATTGGTTTGATTTGCCTATGCTATGATTTGGAAAGTGTTGGCTCCCATTCTTTTTCTAGTTCAAAAATCTTTAAACTAATAGAACTTGATAGAAAGATGACCAAACAACACAAATACAAGCATACGAATCATGCGATTCCTAATGTTTCTCAAATTCTCAATAACACAACCTTTCTTATTAATTGGTTTGATTTTCCTAGGCTATGGTGTCGGGGGTGTTGGTTTCCATTCTTTTTCTCGTCCAAAAATCTTTGAACTAATAGAACTTGATAGAAAGATGACCAAGCAACACAAACACAAGCATACGAATCATGCGATTCCGAATGTTTCTCATATTCTCAATAATACAACCGTTCTTATTGATTGGTTTGATTTGCCTGGGCTATGGTTTGGGAACGGTTGGTTTCCATTCTTTTTATCGTCAAAAAAGCTTTGAACTAATAGAACTTGTTAGAAAGATCACCAAACCACACAAACACAAGCATATGAATCATGCGATTTCGAATGTTTCTCAAATTCTCAATAATACAACCTTTCTTATTGATTGGTTTGATTTGCTTTGGCTATGGTTTGGGAACCGTTGGTTTCCTTTCTTTTTCTCGTCAAAAAATCTTTGAAGTAATAGAACTTGATAGAAAGATCACCAAACAACACCAACACAAGCATACGAATCATGCGATTCCGAATGTTTCTCAAATTCTCAATAATACAACCTTTCTTATTGATTGGTTTGATTTTGCGTAGGCTATTGTTTGGGAATAGTTGGTTTCCATTCTTTTTCTCATCAAAAAATCTTTGAACTAATAGAACTTGATAGAAAGATGACCAAACAACACAAATACAAGCATACGAATCATGCGATTCCTAATGTTTCTCAAATTCTCAATAACACAACCTTTCTTATTAATTGGTTTGATTTTCCTAGGCTATGGTGTCGGGGGTGTTGGTTTCCATTCTTTTTCTCGTCCAAAAATCTTTTAACTAATAGAACTTGATAGAAAGATGACCAAACAACACAAACACAAGCATACGAATCATGCGATTCCGAATGTTTCTCAAATTCTCAATAACACAACCTTTCTTATTGATTGGTTTGATTTGCCTAGGCTATTGTGTCGGGGGTGTTGGTTTCCATTCTTTTTCTCGTCCAAACATCTTTGAACTAATAGAACTTGATAGAAAGATGACCAAACAACACAAATACAAGCATACGAATCACGCGATTCCGAATGTTTCTCAAATTCTCAATAATACAACCTTTCTTATTGATTGGTTTGATTTGCCGAGGCTATGGTTTGGGAACCGTTGGTTTCCATTCTTTTTCTCGTCAACAAATCTTTGAACTAATAGAACTTGATAGAAAGATCACCAAACCACACCAACACAAGCATACGAATCATGCCATTCCGAATGTTTTTCAAATCCTCAATAACACAACCTTTCTTATTGATTGGTTTGATTTGCCTAGGCTCTGGTTTGGCAAGTGTTGGCTCCCATTCTTTTTCAAGTTCAAAAATCTTTGAACTAATAGAACTTGATAGAAAGATCAGCAAACTACACCAATACAAGCATACGAATCATGCGATTCCGAATGTTTCTCAAATCCTCAATAACACAACCTTTCTTATTCATTGGTTTGATTTGCCTATGCTATGATTTGGCAAGTGTTGGCTCCCATTCTTTTTATAGTTCAAAAATCTTTGAACTAATAGAACTTGATAGAAAGATCACCAAACAACACAAACACAAGCATATGAATCATGCGATTTCGAATGTTTCTCAAATTCTCAATAATACAACCTTTCTTATTGATTGGTTTGATTTGCTTTGGCTATGGTTTGGGAACAGTTGGTTTCCATTCTTTTTCTCGTCAAAAAATCTTTGAACTAATAGAACTTGATAGAAAGATCAGCAAACCACACCAACACAAGCATACGAATCATGCGATTCCGAATGTTTCTCAAATCCTCAATAACACAACCTTTCTTATTCATTGGTTTGATTTGCCTATGCTATGATTTGGAAAGTGTTGGCTCCCATTCTTTTTCTAGTTCAAAAATCTTTAAACTAATAGAACTTGATAGAAAGATCACCAAACAACACAAACACAAGCATACGAATCATGCGATTCGGAATGTTTGTCAAATTCCCAATAACACAACCTTTCTGATTGATTGGTTTGATTTGCCTAGGCTATGGTGTCGGGGGTGTTGGTTTACATTCTTTTTCTCGTCCAAAAATCTTTGAACTAATAGAACTCGATAGAAAGATGACCAAGCAACACAAACACAAGCATACGAATCATGCGATTCCGAATGTTTCTCATATTCTCAATAATACAACCTTTCTTATTGATTGGTTTGATTTGCCTGGGCTATGGTTTGGGAACCGTTGGTTTCCATTCTTTTTATCGTCAAAAAAGCTTTGAACTAATAGAACTTGTTAGAAAGATCACCAAACCACACAAACACAAGCATGAATCATGCGATTTCGAATGTTTCTCAAATTCTCAATAATACAACCTTTCTTATTGATTGGTTTGATTTGCTTTGGCTATGGTTTGGGAACCGTTGGTTTCCTTTCTTTTTCTCGTCAAAAAATCTTTGAAGTAATAGAACTTGATAGAAAGATCACCAAACAACACCAACACAAGCATACGAATCATGCGATTCCGAATGTTTCTCAAATTCTCAATAATACAACCTTTCTTATTGATTGGTTTGATTTTGCGTAGGCTATTGTTTGGGAATAGTTGGTTTCCATTCTTTTTCTCATCAAAAAATCTTTGAACTAATAGAACTTGATAGAAAGATGACCAAACAACACAAATACAAGCATACGAATCATGCGATTCCTAATGTTTCTCAAATTCTCAATAACACAACCTTTCTTATTAATTGGTTTGATTTTCCTAGGCTATGGTGTCGGGGGTGTTGGTTTCCATTCTTTTTCTCGTCCAAAAATCTTTTAACTAATAGAACTTGATAGAAAGATGACCAAACAACACAAACACAAGCATACGAATCATGCGATTCCGAATGTTTCTCAAATTCTCAATAACACAACCTTTCTTATTGATTGGTTTGATTTGCCTAGGCTATTGTGTCGGGGGTGTTGGTTTCCATTCTTTTTCTCGTCCAAACATCTTTGAACTAATAGAACTTGATAGAAAGATGACCAAATAACACAAACACAAGCATACGAATCACGCGATTCCGAATGTTTCTCAAATTCTCAATAATACAACCTTTCTTATTGATTGGTTTGATTTGCCTGGGCTATGGTTTGGGAACCGTTGGTTTCCATTCTTTTTATCGTCAAAAAAGCTTTGAACTAATAGAACTTGTTAGAAAGATCACCAAACCACACAAACACAAGCATGAATCATGCGATTTCGAATGTTTCTCAAATTCTCAATAATACAACCTTTCTTATTGATTGGTTTGATTTGCTTTGGCTATGGTTTGGGAACCATTGGTTTCCTTTCTTTTTCTCGTCAAAAAATCTTTGAAGTAATAGAACTTGATAGAAAGATCACCAAACAACACCAACACAAGCATACGAATCATGCGATTCCGAATGTTTCTCAAATTCTCAATAATACAACCTTTCTTATTGATTGGTTTGATTTTGCGTAGGCTATTGTTTGGGAATAGTTGGTTTCCATTCTTTTTCTCATCAAAAAATCTTTGAACTAATAGAACTTGATAGAAAGATGACCAAACAACACAAATACAAGCATACGAATCATGCGATTCCTAATGTTTCTCAAATTCTCAATAACACAACCTTTCTTATTAATTGGTTTGATTTTCCTAGGCTATGGTGTCGGGGGTGTTGGTTTCCATTCTTTTTCTCGTCCAAAAATCTTTTAACTAATAGAACTTGATAGAAAGATGACCAAACAACACAAACACAAGCATACGAATCATGCGATTCCGAATGTTTCTCAAATTCTCAATAACACAACCTTTCTTATTGATTGGTTTGATTTGCCTAGGCTATTGTGTCGGGGGTGTTGGTTTCCATTCTTTTTCTCGTCCAAACATCTTTGAACTAATAGAACTTGATAGAAAGATGACCAAACAACACAAACACAAGCATACGAATCACGCGATTCCGAATGTTTCTCAAATTCTCAATAATACAACCTTTCTTATTGATTGGTTTGATTTGCCTAGGCTATGGTTTGGGAACCGTTGGTTTCCATTCCTTTTCTCGTCAACAAATCTTTGAACTAATAGAACTTGATAGAAAGATCACCAAACCACACCAACACAAGCATACGAATCATGCCATTCCGAATGTTTTTCAAATCCTCAATAACACAACCTTTCTTATTGATTGGTTTGATTTGCCTAGGCTCTGGTTTGGCAAGTGTTGGCTCCCATTCTTTTTATAGTTCAAAAATCTTTGAACTAATAGAACTTGATAGAAAGATCACCAAACAACACAAACACAAGCATATGAATCATGCGATTTCGAATGTTTCTCAAATTCTCAATAATACAACCTTTCTTATTGATTGGTTTGATTTGCTTTGGCTATGGTTTGGGAACAGTTGGTTTCCATTCTTTTTCTCGTCAAAAAATCTTTGAACTAATAGAACTTGATAGAAAGATCAGCAAACCACACCAACACAAGCATACGAATCATGCGATTCCGAATGTTTCTCAAATCCTCAATAACACAACCTTTCTTATTCATTGGTTTGATTTGCCTATGCTATGATTTGGAAAGTGTTGGCTCCCATTCTTTTTCTAGTTCAAAAATCTTTAAACTAATAGAACTTGATAGAAAGATCACCAAACAACACAAACACAAGCATACGAATCATGCGATTCGGAATGTTTCTCAAATTCCCAATAACACAACCTTTCTGATTGATTGGTTTGATTTGCCTAGGCTATGGTGTCGGGGGTGTTGGTTTACATTCTTTTTCTCGTCCAAAAATCTTTGAACTAATAGAACTTGATAGAAAGATGACCAAGCAACACAAACACAAGCATACGAATCATGCGATTCCGAATGTTTCTCGTATTCTCAATAATACAACCTTTCTTATTGATTGGTTTGATTTGCCTGGGCTATGGTTTGGGAACCGTTGGTTTCCATTCTTTTTATCGTCAAAAATGCTTTGAACTAATAGAACTTGTTAGAAAGATCACCAAACCACACAAACACAAGCATATGAATCATGCGATTTCGAATGTTTCTCAAATTCTCAATAATACAACCTTTCTTATTGATTGGTTTGATTTGCTTTGGCTATGGTTTGGGAACCGTTGGTTTCCTTTCTTTTTCTCGTCAAAAAATCTTTGAAGTAATAGAACTTGATAGAAAGATCACCAAACAACACCAACACAAGCATACGAATCATGCGATTCCGAATGTTTCTCAAATTCTCAATAATACAACCTTTCTTATTGATTGGTTTGATTTTGCGTAGGCTATTGTTTGGGAATAGTTGGTTTCCATTCTTTTTCTCATCAAAAAATCTTTGAACTAATAGAACTTGATAGAAAGATCACCAAACAATACAAACACAAGCATACGAATCATGCGATTTCGAATGTTTCTCAAATACTCAATAATACAACCTTTCTTATTGATTGGTTTTATTTGCTTAGGCTATGGTTTGGGAACCGTTGGTTTCCATTCTTTTTCTCGTCAAAAAATCTTTGAACTAATAGAACTTGATAGAAAGATCACCAAACCACACCAACACAAGCATACGAATCATGCGATTCCGAATGTTTCTCAAATCCTCAATAACACAACCTTTCTTATTCATCGGTTTGATTTGCCTATGCTATGATTTGGCAAGTGTTGGCTCCCATTCTTTTTCTAGTTCAAAAATCTTTAAACTAATAGAACTTGATAGAAAGATCACCAAACAACACAAACACAAGCATACGAATCATGCGATTCAGAATGTTTCTCAAATTCACAATAACACAACCTTTCTTATTGATTGGTTTGATTTGCCTAGGCTATGGTGTCGGGGGTGTTGGTTTCCATTCTTTTTCTCGTCCAAAACTCTTTGAACTAATAGAACTTGATAGAAAGATGACCAAGCAACACAAACACAAGCATACGAATCATGCGATTCCGAATGTTTCTCATATTCTCAATAATACAACCTTTCTTATTGATTGGTTTGATTTGCCTGGGCTATGGTTTGGGAACCGTTGGTTTCCATTCTTTTTATCGTCAAAAAATCTTAGAACTAATAGAACTTGTTAGAAAGATCACCAAACCACACAAACACAAGCATATGAATCATGCGATTTCGAATGTTTCTCAAATTCTCAATAACACAACCTTTTTTATTGATTGGTTTGATTTGCTTAGGCTATGGTTTGGGATGGTTTCCATTCTTTTTCTCGTCAAAAAATCTTTGAACTAATAGAACTTGATAGAAAGATCACCAAACAACACCAACACAAGCATACAAATCATGCGATTTCGAATGTTTCTCAAATTCTCAATAATACAACTTTTCTTATTGATTGGTTTGATTTGCTTAAGCTATGGTTTGGGAACCGTTGGTTTCCATTCTGTTTATCGTCAAAAAATCTTTGACCTAATAGAACTTGATAGAAAGATCACCAAACAACACCAACACAAGCATACGAATCATGCGATTCCGAATGTTTCTCAAATTCTCAATAATACAACCTTTCTTATTGATTGGTTTGATTTTGCGTAGGCTATTGTTTGGGAATAGTTGGTTTCCATTCTTTTTCTCATCAAAAAATCTTTGAACTAATAGAACTTGATAGAAAGATGACCAAACAACACAAATACAAGCATACGAATCATGCGATTCCTAATGTTTCTCAAATTCTCAATAACACAACCTTTCTTATTAATTGGTTTGATTTTCCTAGGCTATGGTGTCGGGGGTGTTGGTTTCCATTCTTTTTCTCGTCCAAAAATCTTTTAACTAATAGAACTTGATAGAAAGATGACCAAACAACACAAACACAAGCATACGAATCACGCGATTCCGAATGTTTCTCAAATTCTCAATAATACAACCTTTCTTATTGATTGGTTTGATTTGCCTAGGCTATGGTTTGGGAACCGTTGGTTTCCATTCTTTTTCTCGTCAACAAATCTTTGAACTAATAGAACTTGATAGAAAGATCACCAAACCACACCAACACAAGCATACGAATCATGCCATTCCGAATGTTTTTCAAATCCTCAATAACACAACCTTTCTTATTGATTGGTTTGATTTGCCTAGGCTCTGGTTTGGCAAGTGTTGGCTCCCATTCTTTTTCAAGTTCAAAAATCTTTGAACTAATAGAACTTGATAGAAAGATCAGCAAACTACACCAATACAAGCATACGAATCATGCGATTCCGAATGTTTCTCAAATCCTCAATAACACAACCTTTCTTATTCATTGGTTTGATTTGCCTATGCTATGATTTGGCAAGTGTTGGCTCCCATTCTTTTTATAGTTCAAAAATCTTTGAACTAATAGAACTTGATAGAAAGATCACCAAACAACACAAACACAAGCATATGAATCATGCGATTTCGAATGTTTCTCAAATTCTCAATAATACAACCTTTCTTATTGATTGGTTTGATTTGCTTTGGCTATGGTTTGGGAACAGTTGGTTTCCATTCTTTTTCTCGTCAAAAAATCTTTGAACTAATAGAACTTGATAGAAAGATCAGCAAACCACACCAACACAAGCATACGAATCATGCGATTCCGAATGTTTCTCAAATCCTCAATAACACAACCTTTCTTATTCATTGGTTTGATTTGCCTATGCTATGATTTGGAAAGTGTTGGCTCCCATTCTTTTTCTAGTTCAAAAATCTTTAAACTAATAGAACTTGATAGAAAGATCACCAAACAACACAAACACAAGCATACGAATCATGCGATTCGGAATGTTTCTCAAATTCCCAATAACACAACCTTTCTGATTGATTGGTTTGATTTGCCTAGGCTATGGTGTCGGGGGTGTTGGTTTACATTCTTTTTCTCGTCCAAAAATCTTTGAACTAATAGAACTTGATAGAAAGATGACCAAGCAACACAAACACAAGCATACGAATCATGCGATTCCGAATGTTTCTCGTATTCTCAATAATACAACCTTTCTTATTGATTGGTTTGATTTGCCTGGGCTATGGTTTGGGAACCGTTGGTTTCCATTCTTTTTATCGTCAAAAAAGCTTTGAACTAATAGAACTTGTTAGAAAGATCACCAAACCACACAAACACAAGCATATGAATCATGCGATTTCGAATGTTTCTCAAATTCTCAATAATACAACCTTTCTTATTGATTGGTTTGATTTGCTTTGGCTATGGTTTGGGAACCGTTGGTTTCCTTTCTTTTTCTCGTAAAAAAATCTTTGAAGTAATAGAACTTGATAGAAAGATCACCAAACAACACCAACACAAGCATACGAATCATGCGATTCCGAATGTTTCTCAAATTCTCAATAATACAACCTTTCTTATTGATTGGTTTGATTTTGCGTACGCTATTGTTTGGGAATAGTTGGTTTCCATTCTTTTTCTCATCAAAAAATCTTTGAACTAATAGAACTTGATAGAAAGATCACCAAACAATATAAACACAAGCAAAAGAATCATGCGATTTCGAATGTTTCTCAAATACTCAATAATACAACCTTTCTTATTGATTGGTTTTATTTGCTTAGGCTATGGTTTAGGAACCGTTGGTTTCCATTCTTTTTCTCGTCAAAAAATCTTTGAACTAATAGAACTTGATAGAAAGATCACCAAACCACACCAACACAAGCATACGAATCATGCGATTCCGAATGTTTCTCAAATCCTCAATAACACAACCTTTCTTATTCATTGGTTTGATTTGCCTATGCTATGATTTGGCAAGTGTTGGCTCCCATTCTTTTTCTAGTTCAAAAATCTTTAAACTAATAGAACTTGATAGAAAGATCACCAAACAACACAAACACAAGCATACGAATCATGCGATTCAGAATGTTTCTCAAATTCACAATAACACAACCTTTCTTATTGATTGGTTTGATTTGCCTAGGCTATGGTGTCGGGGGTGTTGGTTTACATTCTTTTTCTCGTCCAAAACTCTTTGAACTAATAGAACTTGATAGAAAGATGACCAAGCAACACAAACACAAGCATACGAATCATGCGATTCCGAATGTTTCTCATATTCTCAATAATACAACCTTTCTTATTGATTGGTTTGATTTGCCTGGGCTATGGTTTGGGAACCGTTGGTTTCCATTCTTTTTATCGTCAAAAAATCTTAGAACTAATAGAAATTGTTGGAAAGATCACCAAACCACACATACACAAGCATATGAATCATGCGATTTCGAATGTTTCTCAAATTCTCAATAACACAACCTTTTTTATTGATTGGTTTGATTTGCTTAGGCTATGGTTTGGGATGGTTTCCATTCTTTTTCTCGTCAAAAAATCTTTGAACTAATAGAACTTGATAGAAAGATCACCAAACAACACCAACACAAGCATACAAATCATGCGATTCCGAAGGTTTCTCAAATTCTCATTAATACAACTTTTCTTATTGATTGGTTTGATTTGCTTAAGCTATGGTTTGGGAACCGTTGGTTTCCATTCTGTTTATCGTCAAAAAAACTTTGACCTAATAGAACTTGATAGAAAGATCACCAAACAACACCAACACAAGCATACGAATCATGCGATTCCGAATGTTTCTCAAATTCTCAATAATACAACCTTTCATATTGATTGGTTTGATTTTGCCTAGGCTATTGTTTGGGAACAGTTGGTTTCCATTCTTTTTCTCATCCAAAAATCTTTGAGGTAATAGAACTTGATAGAAAGATCCTAAACAACACAAACACAAGCATACGAATCATGCGATTCCGAATGTTTCTCATATTCTCAATAATACAACCTTTCTTATTGATTGGTTTGATTTGCGTAGGCTATGGTTTGGGAACCGTTGGTTTCCATTCTTTTTCTCGTCCAAAAATCTTTGAACTAGTAGAACTTGATAGAAAGATGACCAAACAACACAAATACAAGCATACGAATCATGCGATTCCTAATGTTTCTCAAATTTTCAATAACACAACCTTTCTTATTGATTGGTTTGATTTTCCTAGGCTATGGTGTCGGGGGTGTTGGTTTCCATTCTTTTTCTCGTCCAAAAATCTTTGAACTAATAGAACTTGATAGAAAGATCACCAAACAACACCAACACAAGCATACGAATCATGCGATTCCGAATGTTTCTCAAATTCTCAATAATACAACCTTTCTTATTGATTGGTTTGATTTTGCGTAGGCTATTGTTTGGGAATAGTTGGTTTCCATTCTTTTTCTCATCAAAAAATCTTTGAACTAATAGAACTTGATAGAAAGATCACCAAACAATACAAACACAAGCATACGAATCATGCGATTTCGAATGTTTCTCAAATACTCAATAATACAACCTTTCTTATTGATTGGTTTGATTTGCTTAGGCTATTGTTTGGGAACCGTTGGTTTCCATTCTTTTTCTCGTCAAAAAATCTTTGAACTAATAGAACTTGATAGAAAGATCACCAAACAACACCAACACAAGCATACGAATCATGCGATTCCGAATGTTTCTCAAATTCTCATTAATACAACCTTTCTTATTGATTGGTTTGATTTGCCTAGGCTATGGTTTGGGAACCGTTGGTTTCCATTCTTTTTCTCGTCCAAAAATCTTTGAACTAATAGAACTTGATAGAAAGATGACCAAACCACACAAACACAAGCATACGAATCATGCGATTCCGAATGTTTCTCAAATTCTCAATAATACAACATTTCTTATTGATTGGTTTGATTTTCCTAGGCTATGGTTTGGGAACCGTTGGTTTCCATTCTGTTTATCGTCAAAAAAACTTTGACCTAATAGAACTTGATAGAAAGATCACCAAACAACACCAACACAAGCATACGAATCATGCGATTCCGAATGTTTGTCAAATTCTCAATAATACAACCTTTCTTATTGATTGGTTTGATTTTGCCTAGGCTATTGTTTGGGAACAGTTGGTTTCCACTCTTTTTCTCATCCCAAAATCTTTGAAGTAACAGAACTTGATAGAAAGATCCTAAACAACACAAACACAAGCATACGAATCATGCGATTCCGAATGTTTCTCATATTCTCAATAATACAACCTTTCTTATTGATTGGTTTGATTTGCGTAGGCTATGGTTTGGGAACCGTTGGTTTCCATTCTTTTTCTCGTCCAAAAATCTTTGAACTAATAGAACTTGATAGAAAGATGACCAAACAACACAAATACAAGCATACGAATCATGCGATTCCTAATGTTTCTCAAATTTTCAATAACACAACCTTTCTTATTGATTGGTTTGATTTTCCTAGGCTATGGTGTCGGGGGTGTTGGTTTCCATTCTTTTTCTCGTCCAAAAATCTTTGAACTAATAGAACTTGATAGAAAGATGACCAAGCAACACAAACACAAGCATACGAATCATGCGATTCGGAATGTTTCTCAAATTCCCAATAACACAACCTTTCTGATTGATTGGTTTGATTTGCCTAGGCTATGGTGTCGGGGGTGTTGGTTTACATTCTTTTTCTTTTCCAAAAATCTTTGAACTAATAGAACTTGATAGAAAGATGACCAAGCAAGACAAACACCAGCATACGAATCATGCGATTCCGAATGTTTCTCGTATTCTCAATAATACAACCTTTCTTATTGATTGGTTTGATTTGCCTGGGCTATGGTTTTCAAAAAAGCTTTGAACTAATAGAACTTGTTAGAAAGATCACCAAACCACACAAACACAAGCATATGAATCATGCGATTTCGAATGTTTCTCAAATTCTCAATAATACAACCTTTCTTATTGATTGGTTTGATTTGCTTTGGCTATGGTTTGGGAACCGTTGGTTTCCTTTCTTTTTCTCGTCAAAAAATCTTTGAAGTAATAGAACTTGATAGAAAGATCACCAAACAACACCAACACAAGCATACGAATCATGCGATTCCGAATGTTTCTCAAATTCTCAATAATACAACCTTTCTTATTGATTGGTTTGATTTTGCGTAGGCTATTGTTTGGGAATAGTTGGTTTCCATTCTTTTTCTCATCAAAAAATCTTTGAACTAATAGAACTTGATAGAAAGATCACCAAACAATACAAACACAAGCATACGAATCATGCGATTTCGAATGTTTCTCAAATACTCAATAATACAACCTTTCTTATTGATTGGTTTTATTTGCTTAGGCTATGGTTTGGGAACCGTTGGTTTCCATTCTTTTTCTCGTCAAAAAATCTTTGAACTAATAGAACTTGATAGAAAGATCACCAAACCACACCAACACAAGCATACGAATCATGCGATTCCGAATGTTTCTCAAATCCTCAATAACACAACCTTTCTTATTCATTGGTTTGATTTGCCTATGCTATGATTTGGCAAGTGTTGGCTCCCATTCTTTTTCTAGTTCAAAAATCTTTAAACTAATAGAACTTGATAGAAAGATCACCAAACAACACAAACACAAGCATACGAATCATGCGATTCAGAATGTTTCTCAAATTCACAATAACACAACCTTTCTTATTGATTGGTTTGATTTGCCTAGGCTATGGTGTCGGGGGTGTTGGTTTACATTCTTTTTCTCGTCCAAAACTCTTTGAACTAATAGAACTTGATAGAAAGATGACCAAGCAACACAAACACAAGCATACGAATCATGCGATTCCGAATGTTTCTCATATTCTCAATAATACAACCTTTCTTATTTATTGGTTTGATTTGCCTGGGCTATGGTTTGGGAACCGTTGGTTTCCATTCTTTTTATCGTCAAAAAATCTTAGAACTAATAGAACTTGTTAGAAAGATCACCAAACCACACAAACACAAGCATATGAATCATGCGATTTCGAATGTTTCTCAAATTCTCAATAACACAACCTTTTTTATTGATTGGTTTGATTTGCTTAGGCTATGGTTTGGGATGGTTTCCATTCTTTTTCTCGTCAAAAAATCTTTGAACTAATAGAACTTGATAGAAAGATCACCAAACAACACCAACACAAGCATACAAATCATGCGATTCCGAAGGTTTCTCAAATTCTCATTAATACAACTTTTCTTATTGATTGGTTTGATTTGCTTAAGCTATGGTTTGGGAACCGTTGGTTTCCATTCTGTTTATCGTCAAAAAAACTTTGACCTAATAGAACTTGATAGAAAGATCACCAAACAACACCAACACAAGCATACGAATCATGCGATTCCGAATGTTTCTCAAATTCTCAATAATACAACCTTTCATATTGATTGGTTTGATTTTGCCTAGGCTATTGTTTGGGAACAGTTGGTTTCCATTCTTTTTCTCATCCAAAAATCTTTGAAGTAATAGAACTTGATAGAAAGATCCTAAACAACACAAACACAAGCATACGAATCATGCGATTCCGAATGTTTCTCAAATTCTCAATAATACAACCTTTCTTATTGATTGGTTTGATTTGCGTAGGCTATGGTTTGGGAACCGTTGGTTTCCATTCTTTTTCTCGTCCAAAAATCTTTGAACTAGTAGAACTTGATAGAAAGATGACCAAACAACACAAATACAAGCATACGAATCATGCGATTCCTAATGTTTCTCAAATTTTCAATAACACAACCTTTCTTATTGATTGGTTTGATTTTCCTAGGCTATGGTGTCGGGGGTGTTGGTTTCCATTCTTTTTCTCGTCCAAAAATCTTTGAACTAATAGAACTTGATAGAAAGATCACCAAACAACACCAACACAAGCATACGAATCATGCGATTCCGAATGTTTCTCAAATTCTCAATAATACAACCTTTCTTATTGATTGGTTTGATTTTGCGTAGGCTATTGTTTGGGAATAGTTGGTTTCCATTCTTTTTCTCATCAAAAAATCTTTGAACTAATAGAACTTGATAGAAAGATCACCAAACAATACAAACACAAGCATACGAATCATGCGATTTCGAATGTTTCTCAAATACTCAATAATACAACCTTTCTTATTGATTGGTTTGATTTGCTTAGGCTATTGTTTGGGAACCGTTGGTTTCCATTCTTTTTCTCGTCAAAAAATCTTTGAACTAATAGAACTTGATAGAAAGATCACCAAACAACACCAACACAAGCATACGAATCATGCGATTCCGAATGTTTCTCAAATTCTCATTAATACAACCTTTCTTATTGATTGGTTTGATTTGCTTTGGCTATGGTTTGGGAACCGTTGGTTTCCTTTCTTTTTCTCGTCAAAAAATCTTTGAAGTAATAGAACTTGATAGAAAGATCACCAAACAACACCAACACAAGCATACGAATCATGCGATTTCGAATGTTTCTCAAATTCTCAATAATACAACCTTTCTTATTGATTGGTTTGATTTGCTTTGGCTATGGTTTGGGAACCGTTGGTTTCCTTTCTTTTTCTCGTCAAAAAATCTTTGAAGTAATAGAACTTGATAGGAAGATCACCAAACAACACAAACACAAGCATACGAATCATGCGATTTCGAATGTTTCTCAAATACTCAATAATACAACCTTTCTTATTGATTGGTTTTATTTGCTTAGGCTATGGTTTGGGAACCGTTGGTTTCCATTCTTTTTCTCGTCAAAAAATCTTTGAACTAATAGAACTTGATAGAAAGATCACCAAACCACACCAACACAAGCATACGAATCATGCGATTCCGAATGTTTCTCAAATCCTCAATAACACAACCTTTCTTATTCATTGGTTTGATTTGCCTATGCTATGATTTGGCAAGTGTTGGCTCCCATTCTTTTTCTAGTTCAAAAATCTTTAAACTAATAGAACTTGATAGAAAGATCACCAAACATCACAAACACAAGCATACGAATCATGCGATTCAGAATGTTTCTCAAATTCACAATAACACAACCTTTCTTATTGATTGGTTTGATTTGCCTAGGCTATGGTGTCGGGGGTGTTGGTTTACATTCTTTTTCTCGTCCAAAACTCTTTGAACTAATAGAACTTGATAGAAAGATGACCAAGCAACACAAACACAAGCATACGAATCATGCGATTCCGAATGTTTCTCATATTCTCAAGAATACAACCTTTCTTATTGATTGGTTTGATTTGCCTGGGCTATGGTTTGGGAACAGTTGGTTTCCATTCTTTTTATCGTCAAAAAATCTTAGAACTAATAGAACTTGTTAGAAAGATCACCAAACCACACAAACACAAGCATATGAATCATGCGATTTCGAATGTTTCTCAAATTCTCAATAACACAACCTTTTTTATTGATTGGTTTGATTTGCTTAGGCTATGGTTTGGGATGGTTTCCATTCTTTTTCTCGTCAAAAAATCTTTGAACTAATAGAACTTGATAGAAAGATCACCAAACAACACCAACACAAGCATACAAATCATGCGATTCCGAAGGTTTCTCAAATTCTCATTAATACAACTTTTCTTATTGATTGTTTTGATTTGCTTAAGCTATGGTTTGGGAACCGTTGGTTTCCATTCTGTTTATCGTCAAAAAAACTTTGACCTAATAGAACTTGATAGAAAGATCACCAAACAACACCAACACAAGCATACGAATCATGCGATTCCGAATGTTTCTCAAATTCTCAATAATACAACCTTTCATATTGATTGGTTTGATTTTGCCTAGGCTATTGTTTGGGAACAGTTGGTTTCCATTCTTTTTCTCATCCAAAAATCTTTGAAGTAATAGAACTTAATAGAAAGATCCTAAACAACACAAACACAAGCATACGAATCATGCGATTCCGAATGTTTCTCATATTCTCAATAATACAACCTTTCTTATTGATTGGTTTGATTTGCGTAGGCTATGGTTTGGGAACCGTTGGTTTCCATTCTTTTTCTCGTCCAAAAATCTTTGAGCTAGTAGAACTTGATAGAAAGATGACCAAACAACACAAATACAAGCATACGAATCATGCGATTCCTAATGTTTCTCAAATTTTCAATAACACAACCTTTCTTATTGATTGGTTTGATTTTCCTAGGCTATGGTGTCGGGGGTGTTGGTTTCCATTCTTTTTCTCTTCCAAAAATCTTTGAACTAATAGAACTTGATAGAAAGATCACCAAACAACACCAACACAAGCATACGAATCATGCGATTCCGAATGTTTCTCAAATTCTCAATAATACAACCTTTCTTATTGATTGGTTTGATTTTGCGTAGGCTATTGTTTGGGAATAGTTGGTTTCCATTCTTTTTCTCATCAAAAAATCTTTGAACTAATAGAACTTGATAGAAAGATCACCAAACAATACAAACACAAGCATACGAATCATGCGATTTCGAATGTTTCTCAAATACTCAATAATACAACCTTTCTTATTGATTGGTTTGATTTGCTTAGGCTATTGTTTGGGAACCGTTGGTTTCCATTCTTTTTCTCGTCAAAAAATCTTTGAACTAATAGAACTTGATAGAAAGATCACCAAACAACACCAACACAAGCATACGAATCATGCGATTCCGAATGTTTCTCAAATTCTCATTAATACAACCTTTCTTATTGATTGGTTTGATTTGCCTAGGCTATGGTTTGGGAACCGTTGGTTTCCATTCTTTTTCTCGTCCAAAAATCTTTGAACTAATAGAACTTGATAGAAAGATGACCAAACAACACAAACACAAGCATACGAATCATGCGATTCCGAATGTTTCTCAAATTCTCAATAATACAACATTTCTTATTGATTGGTTTGATTTGCCTAGGCTATGGTTTGGGAACCGTTGGTTTCCATTCTGTTTATCGTCAAAAAAACTTTGACCTAATAGAACTTGATAGAAAGATCACCAAACAACACCAACACAAGCATACGAATCATGCGATTCCGAATGTTTGTCAAATTCTCAATAATACAACCTTTCTTATTGATTGGTTTGATTTTGCCTAGGCTATTGTTTGGGAACAGTTGGTTTCCACTCTTTTTCTCATCCCAAAATCTTTGAAGTAACAGAACTTGATAGAAAGATCCTAAACAACACAAACACAAGCATACGAATCATGCGATTCCGAATGTTTCTCATATTCTCAATAATACAACCTTTCTTATTGATTGGTTTGATTTGCGTAGGCTATGGTTTGGGAACCGTTGGTTTCCATTCTTTTTCTCGTCCAAAAATCTTTGAACTAATAGAACTTGATAGAAAGATGACCAAACAACACAAATACAAGCATACGAATCATGCGATTCCTAATGTTTCTCAAATTTTCAATAACACAACCTTTCTTATTGATTGGTTTGATTTTCCTAGGCTATGGTGTCGGGGGTGTTGGTTTCCATTCTTTTTCTCGTCCAAAAATCTTTGAACTAATAGAACTTGATAGAAAGATGACCAAGCAACACAAACACAACCATACGAATCATGCGATTCGGAATGTTTCTCAAATTCCCAATAACACAACCTTTCTGATTGATTGGTTTGATTTGCCTAGGCTATGGTGTCGGGGGTGTTGGTTTACATTCTTTTTCTTTTCCAAAAATCTTTGAACTAATAGAACTTGATAGAAAGATGACCAAGCAACACAAACACAAGCATACGAATCATGCGATTCCGAATGTTTCTCATATTCTCAATAATACAACCTTTCTTATTGATTGGTTTGATTTGCCTGGGCTATGGTTTGGGAACCAACGGTTCCCATTCTTTTTATCGTCAAAAAATCTTTGAACTAATAGAACTTGATAGAAAGATCACCAAACAACACCAACACAAGCATACGAATCATGCGATTCCGAATGTTTCTCAAATTCTCATTAATACAACCTTTCTTATTGATTGGTTTGATTTGCCTAGGCTATGGTTTGGGAACCGTTGGTTTCCATTCTTTTTCTCGTCCAAAAATCTTTGAACTAATAGAACTTGATAGAAAGATGACCAAACAACACAAACACAAGCATACGAATCATGCGATTCCGAATGTTTCTCAAATTCTCAATAATACAACATTTCTTATTGATTGGTTTGATTTGCCTAGGCTATGGTTTGGGAACCGTTGGGGTCCATTCTGTTTATCGTCAAAAAAACTTTGACCTAATAGGACTTGATAGAAAGATCACCAAACAACACCAACACAAGCATACGAATCATGCGATTCCGAATGTTTGTCAAATTCTCAATAATACAACCTTTCTTATTGATTGGTTTGATTTTGCCTAGGCTATTGTTTGGGAACAGTTGGTTTCCACTCTTTTTCTCATCCCAAAATCTTTGAAGTAACAGAACTTGATAGAAAGATCCTAAACAACACAAACACAAGCATACGAATCATGCGATTCCGAATGTTTCTCATATTCTCAATAATACAACCTTTCTTATTGATTGGTTTGATTTGCGTAGGCTATGGTTTGGGAACCGTTGGTTTCCATTCTTTTTCTCGTCCAAAAATCTTTGAACTAATAGAACTTGATAGAAAGATGACCAAACAACACAAATACAAGCATACGAATCATGCGATTCCTAATGTTTCTCAAATTTTCAATAACACAACCTTTCTTATTGATTGGTTTGATTTTCCTAGGCTATGGTGTCGGGGGTGTTGGTTTCCATTCTTTTTCTCGTCCAAAAATCTTTTAACTAATAGAACTTGATAGAAAGATGACCAAGCAACACAAACACAAGCATACGAATCATGCGATTCCGAATGTTTCTCATATTCTCAATAATACAACCTTTCTTATTGATTGGTTTGATTTGCCTGGGCTATGGTTTGGGAACCGTTGGTTTCCATTCTTTTTATCGTCAAAAAATCTTAGAACTAATAGAAATTGTTAGAAAGATCACCAAACCACACAAACACAAGCATATGAATCATGCGATTTCGAATGTTTCTCAAATTCTCAATAACACAACCTTTTTTATTGATTGGTTTGATTTGCTTAGGCTATGGTTTGGGATGGTTTCCATTCTTTTTCTCGTCAAAAAATCTTTGAACTAATAGAACATGATAGAAAGATCACTAAACAACACCAACACAAGCATACAAATCATGCGATTCCGAATGTTTCTCAAATTCTCATTAATACAACTTTTCTTATTGATTGGTTTGATTAGCTTAAGCTATGGTTTGGGAACCGTTGGTTTCCATTCTGTTTATCGTCAAAAAAACTTTGACCTAATAGAACTTGATAGAAAGATCACCAAACAACACCAACACAAGCATACGAATCATGCGATTCCGAATGTTTCTCAAATTCTCAATAATACAACCTTTCATATTGATTGGTTTGATTTTGCCTAGGCTATTGTTTAGGAACAGTTGGTTTCCATTCTTTTTCTCATCCAAAAATCTTTGAAGTAATAGAACTTGATAGAAAGATCCTAAACAACACAAACACAAGCATACGAATCATGCGATTCCGAATGTTTCTCATATTCTCAATAATACAACCTCTCTTATTGATTGGTTTGATTTGCGTAGGCTATGGTTTGGGAACCGTTGGTTTCCATTCTTTTTCTCGTCCAAAAATCTTTGAACTAGTAGAACTTGATAGAAAGATGACCAAACAACACAAATACAAGCATACGAATCATGCGATTCCGAATGTTTCTCATATTCTCAATAATACAACCTTTCTTATTGATTGGTTTGATTTGCCTGGGCTATGGTTTGGGAACAGTTGGTTTCCATTCTTTTTATCGTCAAAAAATCTTAGAACTAATAGAACTTGTTAGAAAGATCACCAAACCACACAAACACAAGCATATGAATCATGCGATTTCGAATGTTTCTCAAATTCTCAATAACACAACCTTTTTTATTGATTTGTTTGATTTGCTTAGGCTATGGTTTGGGATGGTTTCCATTCTTTTTCTCGTCAAAAAATCTTTGAACTAATAGAACTTGATAGAAAGATCACCAAACAACACCAACACAAGCATACAAATCATGCGATTCCGAAGGTTTCTCAAATTCTCATTAATACAACTTTTCTTATTGATTGGTTTGATTTGCTTAAGCTATGGTTTGGGAACCGTTGGTTTCCATTCTGTTTATCGTCAAAAAAACTTTGACCTAATAGAACTTGATAGAAAGATCACCAAACAACACCAACACAAGCATACGAATCATGCGATTCCGAATGTTTCTCAAATTCTCAATAATACAACCTTTCATATTGATTGGTTTGATTTTGCCTAGGCTATTGTTTGGGAACAGTTGGTTTCCATTCTTTTTCTCATCCAAAAATCTTTGAAGTAATAGAACTTGATAGAAAGATCCTAAACAACACAAACACAAGCATACGAATCATGCGATTCCGAATGTTTCTCATATTCTCAATAATACAACCTTTCTTATTGATTGGTTTGATTTGCGTAGGCTATGGTTTGGGAACCGTTGGTTTCCATTCTTTTTCTCGTCCAAAAATCTTTGAACTAGTAGAACTTGATAGAAAGATGACCAAACAACACAAATACAAGCATACGAATCATGCGATTCCTAATGTTTCTCAAATTTTCAATAACACAACCTTTCTTATTGATTGGTTTGATTTTCCTAGGCTATGGTGTCGGGGGTGTTGGTTTCCATTCTTTTTCTCTTCCAAAAATCTTTGAACTAATAGAACTTGATAGAAAGATCACCAAACAACACCAACACAAGCATACGAATCATGCGATTCCGAATGTTTCTCAAATTCTCAATAATACAACCTTTCTTATTGATTGGTTTGATTTTGCGTAGGCTATTGTTTGGGAATAGTTGGTTTCCATTCTTTTTCTCATCAAAAAATCTTTGAACTAATAGAACTTGATAGAAAGATCACCAAACAATACAAACACAAGCATACGAATCATGCGATTTCGAATGTTTCTCAAATACTCAATAATACAACCTTTCTTATTGATTGGTTTGATTTGCTTAGGCTATTGTTTGGGAACCGTTGGTTTCCATTCTTTTTCTCGTCAAAAAATCTTTGAACTAATAGAACTTGATAGAAAGATCACCAAACAACACCAACACAAGCATACGAATCATGCGATTCCGAATGTTTCTCAAATTCTCATTAATACAACCTTTCTTATTGATTGGTTTGATTTGCCTAGGCTATGGTTTGGGAACCGTTGGTTTCCATTCTTTTTCTCGTCCAAAAATCTTTGAACTAATAGAACTTGATAGAAAGATGACCAAACAACACAAACACAAGCATACGAATCATGCGATTCCGAATGTTTCTCAAATTCTCAATAATACAACATTTCTTATTGATTGGTTTGATTTGCCTAGGCTATGGTTTGGGAACCGTTGGTTTCCATTCTGTTTATCGTCAAAAAAACTTTGACCTAATAGAACTTGATAGAAAGATCACCAAACAACACCAACACAAGCATACGAATCATGCGATTCCGAATGTTTGTCAAATTCTCAATAATACAACCTTTCTTATTGATTGGTTTGATTTTGCCTAGGCTATTGTTTGGGAACAGTTGGTTTCCACTCTTTTTCTCATCCCAAAATCTTTGAAGTAACAGAACTTGATAGAAAGATCCTAAACAACACAAACACAAGCATACGAATCATGCGATTCCGAATGTTTCTCATATTCTCAATAATACAACCTTTCTTATTGATTGGTTTGATTTGCGTAGGCTATGGTTTGGGAACCGTTGGTTTCCATTCTTTTTCTCGTCCAAAAATCTTTGAACTAATAGAACTTGATAGAAAGATGACCAAACAACACAAATACAAGCATACGAATCATGCGATTCCTAATGTTTCTCAAATTTTCAATAACACAACCTTTCTTATTGATTGGTTTGATTTTCCTAGGCTATGGTGTCGGGGGTGTTGGTTTCCATTCTTTTTCTCGTCCAAAAATCTTTGAACTAATAGAACTTGATAGAAAGATGACCAAGCAACACAAACACAAGCATACGAATCATGCGATTCGGAATGTTTCTCAAATTCCCAATAACACAACCTTTCTGATTGATTGGTTTGATTTGCCTAGGCTATGGTGTCGGGGGTGTTGGTTTACATTCTTTTTCTTTTCCAAAAATCTTTGAACTAATAGAACTTGATAGAAAGATGACCAAGCAACACAAACACAAGCATACGAATCATGCGATTCCGAATGTTTCTCATATTCTCAATAATACAACCTTTCTTATTGATTGGTTTGATTTGCCTGGGCTATGGTTTGGGAACCGTTGGTTTCCATTCTTTTTATCGTCAAAAAATCTTTGAACTAATAGAACTTGATAGAAAGATCACCAAACAACACCAACACAAGCATACGAGTCATGCGATTCCGAATGTTTCTCAAATTCTCATTAATACAACCTTTCTTATTGATTGGTTTGATTTGCCTAGGCTATGGTTTGGGAACCGTTGGTTTCCATTCTTTTTCTCGTCCAAAAATCTTTGAACTAATAGAACTTGATAGAAAGATGACCAAACAACACAAACACAAGCATACGAATCATGCGATTCCGAATGTTTCTCAAATTCTCAATAATACAACATTTCTTATTGATTGGTTTGATTTGCCTAGGCTATGGTTTGGGAACCGTTGGGGTCCATTCTGTTTATCGTCAAAAAAACTTTGACCTAATAGGACTTGATAGAAAGATCACCAAACAACACCAACACAAGCATACGAATCATGCGATTCCGAATGTTTGTCAAATTCTCAATAATACAACCTTTCTTATTGATTGGTTTGATTTTGCCTAGGCTATTGTTTGGGAACAGTTGGTTTCCACTCTTTTTCTCATCCCAAAATCTTTGAAGTAACAGAACTTGATAGAAAGATCCTAAACAACACAAACACAAGCATACGAATCATGCGATTCCGAATGTTTCTCATATTCTCAATAATACAACCTTTCTTATTGATTGGTTTGATTTGCGTAGGCTATGGTTTGGGAACCGTTGGTTTCCATTCTTTTTCTCGTCCAAAAATCTTTGAACTAATAGAACTTGATAGAAAGATGACCAAACAACACAAATACAAGCATACGAATCATGCGATTCCTAATGTTTCTCAAATTTTCAATAACACAACCTTTCTTATTGATTGGTTTGATTTTCCTAGGCTATGGTGTCGGGGGTGTTGGTTTCCATTCTTTTTCTCGTTCAAAAATCTTTTAACTAATAGAACTTGATAGAAAGATGACCAAACAACACAAACACAAGCATACGAATCATGCGATTCCGAATGTATCTCAAATTCTCAATAACACAACCTTTCTTATTGATTGGTTTGATTTGCATAGGCTATTGTGTCGGGGGTGTTGGTTTCCATTCTTTTTCTCGTCCAAAAATCTTTGAACTAATAGAACTTGATAGAAAGATCACCAAACAACACCAACACAAGCATACGAATCATGCGATTCCGAATGTTTCTCAAATTCTCAATAATACAACCTTTCTTATTGATTGGTTTGATTTTGCGTAGGCTATTGTTTGGGAATAGTTGGTTTCCATTCTTTTTCTCATCAAAAAATCTTTGAACTAATAGAACTTGATAGAAAGATCACCAAACAATACAAACACAAGCATACGAATCATGCGATTTCGAATGTTTCTCAAATACTCAATAATACAACCTTTCTTATTGATGGTTTGATTTGCTTAGGCTATTGTTTGGGAACCGTTGGTTTCCATTCTTTTTCTCGTCAAAAAATCTTTGAACTAATAGAACTTGATAGAAAGATCACCAAACAACACCAACACAAGCATACGAATCATGCGATTCCGAATGTTTCTCAAATTCTCATTAATACAACCTTTCTTATTGATTGGTTTGATTTGCCTAGGCTATGGTTTGGGAACCGTTGGTTTCCATTCTTTTTCTCGTCCAAAAATCTTTGCACTAATAGAACTTGATAGAAAGATGACCAAACAACACAAACACAAGCATACGAATCATGCGATTCCGAATGTTTCTCAAATTCTCAATAATACAACATTTCTTATTGATTGGTTTGATTTGCCTAGGCTATGGTTTGGGAACCGTTGGTTTCCATTCTGTTTATCGTCAAAAAAACTTTGACCTAATAGAACTTGATAGAAAGATCACCAAACAACACCAACACAAGCATACGAATCATGCGATTCCGAATGTTTGTCAAATTCTCAATAATACAACCTTTCTTATTGATTGGTTTGATTTTTCCTAGGCTATTGTTTGGGAACAGTGGGTTTCCACTCTTTTTCTCATCCCAAAATCTTTGAAGTAACAGAACTTGATAGAAAGATCCTAAACAACACAAACACAAGCATACGAATCATGCGATTCCGAATGTTTCTCATATTCTCAATAATACAACCTTTCTTATTGATTGGTTTGATTTGCGTAGGCTATGGTTTGGGAACCGTTGGTTTCCATTCTTTTTCTCGTCCAAAATTCTTTGAACTAATAGAACTTGATAGAAAGATGACCAAACAACACAAATACAAGCATACGAATCATGCGATTCCTAATGTTTCTCAAATTTTCAATAACACAACCTTTCTTATTGATTGGTTTGATTTTCCTAGGCTATGGTGTCGGGGGTGTTGGTTTCCATTCTTTTTCTCGTCCAAAAATCTTTGAACTAATAGAACTTGATAGAAAGATGACCAAGCAACACAAACACAAGCATACGAATCATGCGATTCGGAATGTTTCTCAAATTCCCAATAACACAACCTTTCTGATTGATTGGTTTGATTTGCCTAGGCTATGGTGTCGGGGGTGTTGGTTTACATTCTTTTTCTCGTCCCAAAATCTTTGAACTAATAGAACTTGATAGAAAGATGACCAAGCAACACAAACACAAGCATACGAATCATGCGATTCCGAATGTTTCTCATATTCTCAATAATACAACCTTTCTTATTGATTGGTTTGATTTGCCTGGGCTATGGTTTGGGAACCATTGGTTTCCATTCTTTTTATCGTCAAAAAAGCTTTGAACTAATAGAACTTGTTAGAAAGATCACCAAACCACACAAACACAAGCATATGAATCATGCGATTTCGAATGTTTCTCAAATTCTCAATAATACAACCTTTCTTATTGATTGGTTTGATTTGCTTTGGCTATGGTTTGGGAACCGTTGGTTTCCTTTCTTTTTCTCGTCAAAAAATCTTTGAAGTAATAGAACTTGATAGAAAGATCACCAAACAACACCAACACAAGCATACGAATCATGCGATTCCGAATGTTTCTCAAATTCTCAATAATACAACCTTTCTTATTGATTGGTTTGATTTTGTGTAGGCTATTGTTTAGGAATAGTTGGTTTCCATTCTTTTTCTCATGAAAAAATCTTTGAACTAATAGAACTTGATAGAAAGATCACCAAACAATACAAACACAAGCATACGAATCATGCGATTTCGAATGTTTCTCAAATACTCAATAATACAACCTTTCTTATTGATTGGTTTGATTTGCTTAGGCTATGGTTTGGGAACCGTTGGTTTCCATTCTTTTTCTCGTCAAAAAATCTTTGAACTAATAGAACTTGATAGAAAGATCACCAAACCACACCAACACAAGCATACGAATCATGCGATTCCGAATGTTTCTCAAATCCTCAATAACACAACCTTTCTTATTCATTGGTTTGATTTGCCTATGCTATGATTTGGCAAGTGTTGGCTCCCATTCGTTTTCTAGTTCAAAAATCTTTAAACTAATAGAACTTGATAGAAAGATCACCAAACAACACAAACACAAGCATACGAATCATGCGATTCAGAATGTTTCTCAAATTCACAATAACACAACCTTTCTTATTGATTGGTTTGATTTGCCTAGGCTATGGTGTCGGGGGTGTTGGTTTACATTCTTTTTCTCGTCCAAAAATCTTTGAACTAATAGAACTTGATAGAAAGATGACCAAGCAACACAAACACAAGCATACGAATCATGCGATTCCGAATGTTTCTCATATTCTCAATAATACAACCTTTCTTATTGATTGGTTTGATTTGCCTGGGCTATGGTTTGGGAACCGTTGGTTTCCATTCTTTTTATCGTCAAAAAATGTTAGAACTAATAGAACTTGTTAGAAAGATCACCAAACCACACAAACACAAGCATACGAATCATGCGATTCCGAATGTTTCTCAAATTCTCATTAATACAACCTTTCTTATTGATTGGTTTGATTTGCCTAGGCTATGGTTTGGGAACCGTTGGTTTCCATTCTTTTTCTCGTCCAAAAATCTTTGAACTAATAGAACTTGATAGAAAGATGACCAAACAACACAAACACAAGCATACGAATCATGCGATTCCGAATGTTTCTCAAATTCTCAATAATACAACATTTCTTATTGATTGGTTTGATTTGCCTAGGCTATGGTTTGGGAACCGTTGGTTTCCATTCTGTTTATCGTCAAAAAAACTTTGACCTAATAGAACTTGATAGAAAGATCACCAAACAACACCAACACAAGCATACGAATCATGCGATTCCGAATGTTTGTCAAATTCTCAATAATACAACCTTTCTTATTGATTGGTTTGATTTTGCCTAGGCTATTGTTTGGGAACAGTTGGTTTCCACTCTTTTTCTCATCCCAAAATCTTTGAAGTAACAGAACTTGATAGAAAGATCCTAAACAACACAAACACAAGCATACGAATCATGCGATTCCGAATGTTTCTCATATTCTCAATAATACAACCTTTCTTATTGATTGGTTTGATTTGCGCAGGCTATGGTTTGGGAACCGTTGGTTTCCATTCTTTTTCTCGTCCAAAAATCTTTGAACTAATAGAACTTGATAGAAAGATGACCAAACAACACAAATACAAGCATACGAATCATGCGATTCCTAATGTTTCTCAAATTTTCAATAACACAACCTTTCTTATTGATTGGTTTGATTTTTTTAGGCTATGGTGTCGGGGGTGTTGGTTTCCATTCTTTTTCTCGTCCAAAAATCTTTTAACTAATAGAACTTGATAGAAAGATTACCAAACAACACAAACACAAGCATACGAATCATGCGATTCCGAATGTATCTCAAATTCTCAATAACACAACCTTTCTTATTGATTGGTTTGATTTGCCTAGGCTATTGTGTCGGGGGTGTTGGTTTCCATTCTTTTTCTCGTCCAAAAATCTTTGAACTAATAGAACTTGATAGAAAGATGACCAAACAACACAAACACAAGCATACGAATCATGCGATTCCGAATGTTTCTCAAATTCTCAATAATACAACCTTTCTTATTGATTGGTTTGATTTGCCTAGGCTATGGTTTGGGAACCGTTGGTTTCCATTCTTTTTCTCGTCAACAAATCTTTGAACTAATAGAACTTGATAGAAAGATCACCAAACCACACCAACACAAGCATACGAATCATGCCATTCCGAATGTTTTTCAAATCCTCAATAACACAACCTTTCTTATTGATTTGTTTGATTTGCCTAGGCTATGGTTTGGAAAGTGTTGGCTCCCATTCTTTTTCAAGTTCAAAAATCTTTGAACTAATAGAACTTGATAGAAAGATCAGCAAACTACACCAACACAAGCATACGAATCATGCGATTCCGAATGTTTCTCAAATCCTCAATAACACAACCTTTCTAATTCATTGGTTTGATTTGCCTATGCTATGATTTGGCAAGTGTTGGCTCCCATTCTTTTTCTAGTTCAAAAATCTTTGAACTAATAGAACTTGATAGAAAGATCACCAAACAACACAAACACAAGCATACGAATCATGCGACTCCGAATGTTTCTCAAATTCTCAATAACACAACCTTTCATGTTGATTGGTTTGATTTTTCTAGGCTATGGTGTCGGGGGTGTTGGTTTCCATTCTTTTTCTCGTCTAAAAATCTTTGAACTAATAGAACTTGATAGAAAGATGACCAAACAACACAAACACAAGCATACGAATCATGCGATTCCGAATGTTTCTCAAATTCTCAATAATACAACATTTCTTATTGATTGGTTTGATTTGCCTAGGCTATGGTTTGGGAACCGTTGGTTTCCATTCTGTTTATCGTCAAAAAATCTTTGAACTAATAGAACTTGATAGAAAGATCACCAAACAACACCAACACAAGCATACGAATCATGCGATTCCGAATGTTTCTCAAATCCTCAATAACACAACCTTTCTTATTCATTGGTTTGATTTGCCTATGCTATGATTTGGCAAGTGTTGGCTCCCGTTCTTTTTATACTTCAAAAATCTTTGAACTAATAGAACTTGATAGAAAGATCCCAAATAACACAAACACAAGGATACGAATCATGCGGTTCCGAATGTTTCTCATATTCTCAATAATACAACCTTTCTTATTGATTGGTTTGATTTGCCTAGGCTATGGTTTGGGAACCGTTGGTTTCCATTCTTTTTCTCGTCAAAAAATCTTTGAACTAATAGAACTTGATAGAAAGATAAGCAAACCACACCAACACAAGCATACGAATCATGCGATTCCGAATGTTTCTCAAATCCTCAATAACACAACCTTTCTTATTCATTGGTTTGATTTGCCTATGCTATGATTTGGCAAGTGTTGGCTCCCATTCTTTTTCTAGTTCAAAAATCTTTGAACTAATAGAACTTGATAGAAAGATCACCAAACAACACAAACACAAGCATACGAATCATGCGACTCCGAATGTTTCTCAAATTCTCAATAACACAACCTTTCATGTTGATTGGTTTGATTTTTCTAGGCTATGGTGTCGGGGGTGTTGGTTTCCATTCTTTTTCTCGTCTAAAAATCTTTGAACTAATAGAACTTGATAGAAAGATGACCAAACAACACAAACACAAGCATACGAATCATGCGATTCCGAATGTTTCTCAAATTCTCAATAATACAACATTTCTTATTGATTGGTTTGATTTGCCTAGGCTATGGTTTGGGAACCGTTGGTTTCCATTCTGTTTATCGTCAAAAAATCTTTGAACTAATAGAACTTGATAGAAAGATCACCAAACAACACCAACACAAGCATACGAATCATGCGATTCCGAATGTTTCTCAAATCCTCAATAACACAACCTTTCTTATTCATTGGTTTGATTTGCCTATGCTATGATTTGGCAAGTGTTGGCTCCCGTTCTTTTTATACTTCAAAAATCTTTGAACTAATAGAACTTGATAGAAAGATCCCAAATAACACAAACACAAGGATACGAATCATGCGGTTCCGAATGTTTCTCATATTCTCAATAATACAACCTTTCTTATTGATTGGTTTGATTTGCCTAGGCTATGGTTTGGGAACCGTTGGTTTCCATTCTTTTTCTCGTCAAAAAATCTTTGAACTAATAGAACTTGATAGAAAGATAAGCAAACCACACCAACACAAGCATACGAATCATGCGATTCCGAATGTTTCTCAAATCCTCAATAACACAACCTTTCTTATTCATTGGTTTGATTTGCCTATGCTATGATTTGGCAAGTGTTGGCTCCCATTCTTTTTCTAGTTCAAAAATCTTTGAACTAATAGAACTTGATAGAAAGATCACCAAACAACACAAACACAAGCATACGAATCATGCGACTCCGAATGTTTCTCAAATTCTCAATAACACAACCTTTCATGTTGATTGGTTTGATTTTTCTAGGCTATGGTGTCGGGGGTGTTGGTTTCCATTCTTTTTCTCGTCTAAAAATCTTTGAACTAATAGAACTTGATAGAAAGATGACCAAACAACACAAACACAAGCATACGAATCATGCGATTCCGAATGTTTCTCAAATTCTCAATAATACAACATTTCTTATTGATTGGTTTGATTTGCCTAGGCTATGGTTTGGGAACCGTTGGTTTCCATTCTGTTTATCGTCAAAAAATCTTTGAACTAATAGAACTTGATAGAAAGATCACCAAACAACACCAACACAAGCATACGAATCATGCGATTCCGAATGTTTCTCAAATCCTCAATAACACAACCTTTCTTATTCATTGGTTTGATTTGCCTATGCTATGATTTGGCAAGTGTTGGCTCCCGTTCTTTTTATACTTCAAAAATCTTTGAACTAATAGAACTTGATAGAAAGATCCCAAATAACACAAACACAAGGATACGAATCATGCGGTTCCGAATGTTTCTCATATTCTCAATAATACAACCTTTCTTATTGATTGGTTTGATTTGCCTAGGCTATGGTTTGGGAACCGTTGGTTTCCATTCTTTTTCTCGTCAAAAAATCTTTGAACTAATAGAACTTGATAGAAAGATAAGCAAACCACACCAACACAAGCATACGAATCATGCGATTCCGAATGTTTCTCAAATCCTCAATAACACAACCTTTCTTATTCATTGGTTTGATTTGCCTATGCTATGATTTGGCAAGTGTTGGCTCCCATTCTTTTTCTAGTTCAAAAATCTTTGAACTAATAGAACTTGATAGAAAGATCACCAAACAACACAAACACAAGCATACGAATCATGCGATTCCGAATGTTTCTCAAATTCTCAATAACACAACCTTTCTTATTGATTGGTTTGATTTGCCTAGGCTATGGTGTCGGGGGTGTTTGTTTCCATTCTTTTTCTCGTCCAAAAATCTTTGAACTAATAGAACTTGATAGAAAGATGACCAAACAACACAAACACAAGCATACGAATCATGCGATTCCGAATGTTTCTCAAATTCTCAATAATACAACATTTCTTATTGATTGGTTTGATTTGCCTAGGCTATGGTTTGGGAACCGTTGGTTTCCATTCTGTTTATCGTCAAAAAATCTTTGAACTAATAGAACTTGATAGAAAGATCACCAAGCAACACCAACACAAGCATACGAATCATGCGATTCCGAATGTTTCTCAAATTCTCAATAATACAACCTTTCTTATTGATTGGTTTGATTTTGCCTAGGCTATTATTTGGGAACAGTTGGTTTCCATTCTTTTTCTCGTCCAAAAATCTTTGAACTAATAGAACTTGATAGAAAGATCCCAAACAACACAAACACAAGGATACGAATCATGCGATTCCGAATGTTTCTCATATTCTCAATAATACAACCTTTCTTATTGATTGGTTTGATTTGCTTAGGCTATGGTTTGGGAACCGTTGGTTTCTATTCTTTTTCTCGTCAAAAATTCTTTGAACTAATAGAAATTGATAGAAAGATCACCAAACCACACCAACACAAGCATACGAATCATGCGATTCCGTATGTTTCTCAAATTCTCAATAACACAACCTTTCTTATTGATTGGTTTGATTTGCCTAGGCTATGGTTTGGGAACCGTTGGTTTCTATTCTTTTTCTCGTCAAAAATTCTTTGAACTAATAGAAATTGATAGAAAGATCACCAAACCACACCAACACAAGCATACGAATCATGCGATTCCGTATGTTTCTCAAATTCTCAATAATACAACATTTCTTATTGATTGGTTTGATTTGCTTTGGCTATGGTTTGGGAACCGTTGGTTTCCATTCTTTTTCTCGTCAAAAAATCTTTGAACTAATAGAACTTTATAGAAAGATCACCAAACAACACCAACACAAGCATACGAATCATGCGATTCTGAATGTTTCTCAAATCTCAATAATACAACCTTTCTTATTGATTGGTTTGATTTGCCTAGGCTATTGTTTGGGAACCGTTGGTTTACATTCTTTTTCTCGTCCAAAAATCTTTGAACTAATAGAACTTGATAGAAAGATCCCAAACAACACAAACACAAGGATACGAATCATGCGATTCCGAATGTTTCTCATATTCTCAATAATACAACCTTTCTTATTGATTGGTTTGATTTGCCTAGGCTATGGTTTGGGAACCGTTGGTTTCCATTCTTTTTCTCGTCAAAAAATCTTTGAACTAATAGAACTTGATAGAAAGATCAGCAAACCACACCAACACAAGCATACGAATCATGCGATTCCGAATGTTTCTCAAATCCTCAATAACACAACCTTTCTTATTCATTGGTTTGATTTCCCTATGCTATGATTTGGCAAGTGTTGGCTCCCATTCTTTTTCTAGTTCAAAAATCTTTGAACTAATAGAAATTGATAGAAAGATCACCAAACAACACCACCACAAGCATACGAATCATGCGATTCCGAATGTTTCTCAAATTCTCAATAACACAACCTTTCTTATTGATTGGTTTGATTTGCCTAGGCTATGGTGTCGGGGGTGTTGGTTTACATTCTTTTTCTCGTCCAAAAATCTTTGAACTAATAGAACTTGATAGAAAGATGACCAAGCAACACAAACACAAGCATACGAATCATGCGATTCCGAATGTTTCTCATATTCTCAATAATACTACCTTTCTTATTGATTGGTTTGATTTGCCTGGGCTATGGTTTGGGAACCGTTGGATTCCATTCTTTTTATCGTCAAAATATCTTTGAACTAATAGAACTTGTTAGAAAGATCACCAAACCACACAAACACAAGCATATGAATCATGCGATTCCGAATGTTTCTCAAATTCTCAATAATACAACCTTTCTTATTGATTGGTTTGATTTGCCTAGGCTATGGTTTGGGAACCGTTGGTTTCCATTCTTTTTCTCGTCAAAAATTCTTTGAACTAATAGAAATTGATAGAAAGATCACCAAACCACACCAACACAAGCATACGAATCATGCGATTCCGTATGTTTCTCAAATTCTCAATAACACAACCTTTCTTATTGATTGGTTTGATTTGCCTAGGCTATGGTTTGGCAAGTGTTGGTTCCCATTCTTTTTCTAGTTCAAAAATCTTTGAACTAATAGAACTTGATAGAAAGATCACCAAACAACACAAATACAAGCATACGAATCATGCGATTCCTAATGTTTCTCAAATTCTCAATAACACAACCTTTCTTATTGATTGGTTTGATTTTCCTAGGCTATGGTGTCGGGGGTGTTGGTTTCCATTCTTTTTCTCGTCCAAAAATCTTTTAACTAATAGAACTTGATAGAATGATGACCAAACAACACAAACACAAGCATACGAATCATGCGATTCCGAATGTTTCTCAAATTCTCAATAACACAACCTTTCTTATTGATTGGTTTGATTTGCCTAGGCTATTGTGTCGGGGGTGTTGGTTTCCATTCTTTTTCTCGTCCAAAAATCTTTGAACTAATAGAACTTGATAGAAAGATGACCAAACAACACAAACACAAGCATACGAATCATGCGATTCCGAATGTTTCTCAAATTCTCAATAATACAACCTTTCTTATTGATTGGTTTGATTTGCCTAGGCTATGGTTTGGGAACCGTTGGTTTCCATTCTTTTTCTCGTCAACAAATTTTTGAACTAATAGAACTTGATAGAAAGATCACCAAACCACACCAACACAAGCATATGAATCATGCCATTCCGAATGTTTTTCAAATCCTCAATAACACAACCTTTCTTATTGATTGGTTTGATTTGCCTAGGCTATGGTTTGGCAAGTGTTGGCTCCCATTCTTTTTCAAGTTCAAAAATCTTTGAACTAATAGAACTTGATAGAAAGATCACCAAACAACACAAACACAAGCATACGAATCATGCGAATCCGAATGTTTCTCAAATTCTCAATAATACAACCTTTCTTATTGATTGGTTTGATTTGCCTAGGCTATGATTTGGGAACCGTTGGTTTCCATTCTTTTTATCGTCAAAAAATATTTGAACTAAAAAAACTTGTTAGAAAGATCACCAAACAACACAAACACAAGCATATGAATCATGCGATTTCGAATGTTTCTCAAATTCTCAATAATACAACCTTTCTTATTGATTGGTTTGATTTGCTTTGGCTATGGTTTGGGAACCGTTGGTTTCCATTTCTTTTTCTCGTCAAAAAATCTTTGAACTAATAGAACTTTATAGAAAGATCACCAAACAACACCAACACAAGCATACGAATCATGCGATTCTGAATGTTTCTCAAATCTCAATAATACAACCTTTCTTATGGATTGGTTTGATTTGCCTAGGCTATTGTTTGGGAACCGTTGGTTTACATTCTTTTTCTCGTCCAAAAATCTTTGAACTAATAGAACTTGATAGAAAGATCCCAAACAACACAAACACAAGGATACGAATCATGCGATTCCGAATGTTTCTCATATTCTCAATAATACAACCTTTCTTATTGATTGGTTTGATTTGCCTAGGCTATGGTTTGGGAACCGTTGGTTTCCATTCTTTTTCTCGTCAAAATATCTTTGAACTAATAGAACTTGATAGAAAGATCAGCAAACCACACCAACACAAGCATACGAATCATGCGATTCCGAATGTTTCTCAAGTCCTCAATAACACAACCTTTCTTATTCATTGGTTTGATTTCCCTATGCTATGATTTGGCAAGTGTTGGCTCCCATTCTTTTTCTAGTTCAAAAATCTTTGAACTAATAGAAATTGATAGAAAGATCACCAAACAACACCAACACAAGCATACGAATCATGCGATTCCGAATGTTTCTCAAATTCTCAATAACACAACCTTTCTTATTGATTGGTTTGATTTGCTTAGGCTATGGTGTCGGTGGTATTGGTTTACATTCTTTTTCTCGTCCAAAAATCTTTGAACTAATAGAACTTGATAGAAAGATGACCAAGCAGCACAAACACAAGCATACGAATCATGCGATTCCGAATGTTTCTCATATTCTCAATAATACTACCTTTCTTATTGATTGGTTTGATTTGCCTGGGCTATGGTTTGGGAACCGTTGGTTTCCATTCTTTTTATCGTCAAAATATCTTTGAACTAATAGAACTTGTTAGAAAGATCACCAAACCACACAAACACAAGCATATGAATCATGCGATTTCGAATGTTTCTCAAATTCTCAATAATACAACCTTTCTTATTGATTGGTTTGATTTCCTTTGGCTATGCTTTGGGAACCGTTGGTTTCCATTCTTTTTCTCGTCAAAAAATCTTTGAAGTAATAGAACTTGATAGAAAGATCACCAAACAACACCAACACAAGCATACGAATCATGCGATTCCGAATGTTTCTCAAATTCTCAATAATAGAACCTTTCTTATTGATAGGTTTGATTTTGCTTAGGCTATTGTTTGGGAATAGTTGGTTTCCATTCTTTTTCTCATCAAAAAATCTTTGAACTAATAGAACTTGATAGAAAGATCAGCAAACCACACCAACACAAGCATACGAATCATGCGATTCCGAATGTTTCTCAAATCCTGAATAACACAACCTTTCTTATTCATTGGTTTGATTTGCCTATGCTATGATTTGGCAAGTGTTGGCTCCCATTCTTTTTCTAGTTCAAAAATCTTTGAACTAATAGAACTTGATAGAAAGATCACCAAACAACACAAACACAAGCATACGAATCATGCGATTCCGAATGTTTCTCAAATTCTCAATAACACAACCTTTCTTATTGATTGGTTTGATTTGCCTAGGCTATGGTGTCGGGGGTGTTGGTTTCCATTCTTTTTCTCGTCCAAAAATCTTTGAACTAATAGAACTTGATAGAAAGATGACCAAACAACACAAACACAAGCATACGAATCATGCGATTCCGAATGTTTCTCAAATTCTCAATAATATAACATTTCTTATTGATTGGTTTGATTTGCCAGGCTATGGTTTGGGAACCGTTGGTTTCCATTCTGTTTATCGTCAAAAAATCTTTGAACTAATAGAACTTGATAGAAAGATCACCAAACAACACCAACACAAGCATACGAATCATGCGATTCCGAATGTTTCTCAAATTCTCAATAATACAACCTTTCTTATTGATTGGTTTGATTTTGCCTAGGCTATTATTTGGGAACAGTTGGTTTCCATTCTTTTTCTCGTCCAAAAATCTTTGAACTAATAGAACTTGATAGAAAGATCCCAAACAACACAAACACAAGGATACGAATCATGCGATTCCGAATGTTTCTCATATTCTCAATAATACAACCTTTCTTATTGATTGGTTTGATTTGCTTAGGCTATGGTTTGGGAACCGTTGGTTTCCATTCTTTTTCTCGTCAAAAATTCTTTGAACTAATAGAAATTGATAGAAAGATCACCAAACCACACCAACAAAAGCATACGAATCATGCGATTCCGTATGTTTCTCAAATTCTCAATAACACAACCTTTCTTATTGATTGGTTTGATTTGCCTAGGCTATGGTTTGGCAAGTGTTGGTTCCCATTCTTTTTCTAGTTCAAAAATCTTTGAACTTTTAGAACTTGATAGAAAGATCACCAAACAACACAAATACAAGCATACGAATCATGCGATTCCTAATGTTTCTCAAATTCTCAATAACACAACCTTTCTTATTGATTGGTTTGATTTTCCTAGGCTATGGTGTCGGGGGTGTTGGTTTCCATTCTTTTTCTCGTCCAAAAATCTTTTAACTAATAGAACTTGATAGAATGATGACCAAACAACACAAACACAAGCATACGAATCATGCGATTCCGAATGTTTCTCAAATTCTCAATAACACAACCATTCTGATTGATTGGTTTGATTTGCCTAGGCTATTGTGTCGGGGGTGTTGGTTTCCATTCTTTTTCTCGTCCAAAAATCTTTGAACTAATAGAACTTGATAGAAAGATGACCAAACAACACAAACACAAGCATACGAATCATGCGATTCCGAATGTTTCTCAAATTCTCAATAATACAACCTTTCTTATTGATTGGTTTGATTTGCCTAGGCTATGGTTTGGGAACCGTTGGTTTCCATTCTTTTTCTCGTCAACAAATCTTTGAACTAATAGATCTTGATAGAAAGATCACCAAACCACACCAACACAAGCATATGAATCATGCCATTCCGAATGTTTTTCAAATCCTCAATAACACAACCTTTCTTATTGATTGGTTTGATTTGCCTAGGCTATGGTTTGGCAAGTGTTGGCTCCCATTCTTTTTCAAGTTCAAAAATCTTTGAACTAATAGAACTTGATAGAAAGATCACCAAACAACACAAACACAAGCATACGAATCATGCGAATCCGAATGTTTCTCAAATTCTCAATAATACAACCTTTCTTATTGATTGGTTTGATTTGCCTAGGCTATGGTTTGGGAACCGTTGGTTTCCATTCTTTTTATCGTCAAAAAATATTTGAACTAAAAAAACTTGTTAGAAAGATCACCAAACAACACAAACACAAGCATATGAATCATGCGATTTCGAATGTTTCTCAAATTCTCAATAATACAACCTTTCTTATTGATTGGTTTGATTTGCTTTGGCTATGGTTTGGGAACCGTTGGTTTCCATTCTTTTTCTCGTCAAAAAATCTTTGAAATAATAGAACTTTATAGAAAGATCACCAAACAACACCAACACAAGCATACGAATCATGCGATTCTGAATGTTTCTCAAATCTCAATAATACAACCTTTCTTATTGATTGGTTTGATTTGCCTAGGATATTGTTTGGGAACCGTTGGTTTACATTCTTTTTCTCGTCCAAAAATCTTTGAACTAATAGAACTTGATAGAAAGATCCCAAACAACACAAACACAAGGATACGAATCATGCGATTCCGAATGTTTCTCATATTCTCAATAATACAACCTTTCTTATTGATTGGTTTGATTTTCCTAGGCTATGGTTTGGGAACCGTTGGTTTCCATTCTTTTTCTCGTCAAAAAATCTTTGAACTAATAGAACTTGATAGAAAGATCAGCAAACCACACCAACACAAGCATACGAATCATGCGATTCCGAATGTTTCTCAAATCCTCAATAACACAACCTTTGTTATTCATTGGTTTGATTTCCCTATGCTATGATTTGGCAAGTGTTGGCTCCCATTCTTTTTCTAGTTCAAAAATCTTTGAACTAATAGAAATTGATAGAAAGATCACCAAACAACACCAACACAAGCATACGAATCATGCGATTCCGAATGTTTATCAAATTCTCAATAACACAACCTTTCTTATTGATTGGTTTGATTTGCCTAGGCTATGGTGTCGGGGGTGTTGGTTTACATTCTTTTTCTCGTCCAAAAATCTTTGAACTAATAGAACTTGATAGAAAGATGACCAAGCAACACAAACACAAGCATACGAATCATGCGATTCCGAATGTTTCTCATATTCTCAATAATACTACCTTTCTTATTGATTGGTTTGATTTGCCTGGGCTATGGTTTGGGAACCGTTGGTTTCCATTCTTTTTATTGTCAAAATATCTTTGAACTAATAGAACTTGTTAGAAAGATCACCAAACCACACAAACACAAGCATATGAATCATGCGATTCCGAATGTTTCTCAAATTCTCAATAATACAACCTTTCTTATTGATTGGTTTGATTTGCCTAGGCTATGGTTTGGGAACCGTTGGTTTCCATTCTTTTTCTCGTCAAAAATTCTTTGAACTAATAGAAATTGATAGAAAGATCACCAAACCACACCAACACAAGCATACGAATCATGCGATTCCGTATGTTTCTCAAATTCTCAATAACACAACCTTTCTTATTGATTGGTTTGATTTGCCTAGGCTATGGTTTGGCAAGTGTTGGTTCCCATTCTTTTTCTAGTTCAAAAATCTTTGAACTAATAGAACTTGATAGAAAGATCACCAAACAACACAAATACAAGCATACGAATCATGCGATTCCTAATGTTTCTCAAATTCTCAATAACACAACCTTTCTTATTGATTGGTTTGATTTTCCTAGGCTATGGTGTCGGGGGTGTTGGTTTCCATTCTTTTTCTCGTCCAAAAATCTTTTAACTAATAGAACTTGATAGAATGATGACCAAACAACACAAACACAAGCATACGAATCATGCGATTCCGAATGTTTCTCAAATTCTCAATAACACAACCTTTCTTATTGATTGGTTTGATTTGCCTAGGCTATTGTGTCGGGGGTGTTGGTTTCCATTCTTTTTGTCGTCCAAAAATCTTTGAACTAATAGAACTTGATAGAAAGATGACCAAACAACACAAACACAAGCATACGAATCATGCGATTCCGAATGTTTCTCAAATTCTCAATAATACAACCTTTCTTATTGATTGGTTTGATTTGCCTAGGCTATGGTTTGGGAACCGTTGGTTTCCATTCTTTTTCTCGTCAACAAATCTTTGAACTAATAGATCTTGATAGAAAGATCACCAAACCACACCAACACAAGCATATGAATCATGCCATTCCGAATGTTTTTCAAATCCTCAATAACACAACCTTTCTTATTGATTGGTTTGATTTGCCTAGGCTATGGTTTGGCAAGTGTTGGCTCCCATTCTTTTTCAAGTTCAAAAATCTTTGAACTAATAGAACTTGATAGAAAGATCACCAAACAACACAAACACAAGCATACGAATCATGCGAATCCGAATGTTTCTCAAATTCTCAATAATACAACCTTTCTTATTGATTGGTTTGATTTGCCTAGGCTATGGTTTGGGAACCGTTGGTTTCCATTCTTTTTATCGTCAAAAAATATTTGAACTAAAAAAACTTGTTAGAAAGATCACCAAACAACACAAACACAAGCATATGAATCATGCGATTTCGAATGTTTCTCAAATTCTCAATAATACAACCTTTCTTATTGATTGGTTTGATTTGCTTTGGCTATGGTTTGGGAACCGTTGGTTTCCATTCTTTTTCTCGTCAAAAAATCTTTGAACTAATAGAACTTTATAGAAAGATCACCAAACAACACCAACACAAGCATACGAATCATGCGATTCTGAATGTTTCTCAAATCTCAATAATACAACCTTTCTTATTGATTGGTTTGATTTGCCTAGGCTATTGTTTGGGAACCGTTGGTTTACATTCTTTTTCTCGTCCAAAAATCATTGAACTAATAGAACTTGATAGAAAGATCCCAAACAACACAAACACAAGGATACGAATCATGCGATTCCGAATGTTTCTCATATTCTCAATAATACAACCTTTCTTATTGATTGGTTTGATTTGCCTAGGCTATGGTTTCGGAACCGTTGGTTTCCATTCTTTTTCTCGTCAAAAAATCTTTGAACTAATAGAACTTGATAGAAAGATCAGCAAACCACACCAACACAAGCATACGAATCATGCGATTCCGAATGTTTCTCAAATCCTCAATAACACAACCTTTCTTATTCATTGGTTTGATTTCCCTATGCTATGATTTGGCAAGTGTTGGCTCCCATTCTTTTTCTAGTTCAAAAATCTTTGAACTAATAGAAATTGATAGAAAGATCACCAAACAACACCAACACAAGCATACGAATCATGCGATTCCGAATGTTTCTCAAATTCTCAATAACACAACCTTTCTTATTGATTGGTTTGATTTGCCTAGGCTATGGTGTCGGGGGTGTTGGTTTACATTCTTTTTCTCGTCCAAAAATCTTTGAACTAATAGAACTTGATAGAAAGATGACCAAGCAACACAAACACAAGCATACGAATCATGCGATTCCGAATGTTTCTCATATTCTCAATAATACTACCTTTCTTATTGATTGGTTTGATTTGCCTGGGCTATGGTTTGGGAACCGTTGGTTTCCATTCTTTTTATCGTCAAAATATCTTTGAACTAATAGAACTTGTTAGAAAGATCACCAAACCACACAAACACAAGCATATGAATCATGCGATTCCGAATGTTTCTCAAATTCTCAATAATACAACCTTTCTTATTGATTGGTTTGATTTGCCTAGGCTATGGTTTGGGAACCGTTGGTTTCCATTCTTTTTCTCGTCAAAAATTCTTTGAACTAATAGAAATTGATAGAAAGATCACCAAACCACACCAACACAAGCATATGAATCATGCGATTCCGTATGTTTCTCAAATTCTCAATAACACAACCTTTCTTATTGATTGGTCTGATTTGCCTAGGCTATGGTTTGGCAAGTGTTGGTTCCCATTCTTTTTCTAGTTCAAAAATCTTTGAACTAATAAAACTTGGTAGAAAGATCACCAAACAACACAAATACAAGCATACGAATCATGCGATTCCTAATGTTTCTCAAATTCTCAATAACACAACCTTTCTTATTGATTGGTTTGATTTTCCTAGGCTATGGTGTCGGGGGTGTTGGTTTCCATTCTTTTTCTCGTCCAAAAATCTTTTAACTAATAGAACTTGATAGAATGATGACCAAACAACACAAACACAAGCATACGAATCATGCGATTCCGAATGTTTCTCAAATTCTCAATAACACAACCTTTCTTATTGATTGGTTTGATTTGCCTAGGCTATTGTGTCGGGGGTGTTGGTTTCATTCTTTTTGTCGTCCAAAAATCTTCGAACTAATAGAACTTGATAGAAAGATGACCAAACAACACAAACACAAGCATACGAATCATGCGATTCCGAATGTTTCTCAAATTCTCAATAATACAACCTTTCTTATTGATTGGTTTGATTTGCCTAGGCTATGGTTTGGGAACCGTTGGTTTCCATTCTTTTTCTCGTCAACAAATCTTTGAACTAATAGAACTTGATAGAAAGATCACCAAACCACACCAACACAAGCATATGAATCATGCGATTCCGAATGTTTTTCAAATCCTCAATAACACAACCTTTCTTATTGATTGGTTTGATTTGCCTAGGCTATGGTTTGGCAAGTGTTGGCTCCCATTCTTTTTCAAGTTCAAAAATCTTTGAACTAATAAAACTTGATAGAAAGATCACCAAACAACACAAACACAAGCATACGAATCATGCGAATCCGAATGTTTCTCAAATTCTCAATAATACAACCTTTCTTATTGATTGGTTTGATTTGCCTAGGCTATGGTTTGGGAACCGTTGGTTTCCATTCTTTTTATCGTCAAAAAATATTTGAACTAAAAAAACTTGTTAGAAAGATCACCAAACAACACAAACACAAGCATATGAATCATGCGATTTCGAATGTTTCTCAAATTCTCAATAATACAACCTTTCTTATTGATTGGTTTGATTTGCTTTGGCTATGGTTTGGGAACCGTTGGTTTCCATTTCTTTTTCTCGTCAAAAAATCTTTGAACTAATAGAACTTTATAGAAAGATCACCAAACAACACCAACACAAGCATACGAATCATGCGATTCTGAATGTTTCTCAAATCTCAATAATACAACCTTTCTTATTGATTGGTTTGATTTGCCTAGGCTATTGTTTGGGAACCGTTGGTTTACATTCTTTTTCTCGTCCAAAAATCTTTGAACTAATAGAACTTGATAGAAAGATCCCAAACAACACAAACACAAGGATACGAATCATGCGATTCCGAATGTTTCTCATATTCTCAATAGTACAACCTTTCTTATTGGTTGGTTTGATTTGCCTAGGCTATGGTTTGGGAACCGTTGGTTTCCATTCTTTTTCTCGTCAAAAAATCTTTGAACTAATAGAACTTGATAGAAAGATCAGCAAACCACACCAACAGAAGCATACGAATCATGCGATTCCGAATGTTTCTCAAATCCTCAATAACACAACCTTTCTTATTCATTGGTTTGATTTCCCTATGCTATGATTTGGCAAGTGTTGGCTCCCATTCTTTTTCTAGTTCAAAAATCTTTGAACTAATAGAAATCGATAGAAAGATCACCAAACAACACCAACACAAGCATACGAATCATGCGATTCCGAATGTTTCTCAAATTCTCAATAACACAACCTTTCTTATTGATTGGTTTGATTTGCCTAGGCTATGGTGTCGGGGGTGTTGGTTTCCATTCTTTTTCTCGTCAAAAAATCTTTGAAGTAATAGAACTTGATAGAAAGATCACCAAACAACACCAACACAAGCATACGAATCATGCGATTCCGAATGTTTCTCAAATTCTCAATAATATAACATTTCTTATTGATTGGTTTGATTTGCCTAGGCTATGGTTTGGGAACCGTTGGTTTCCATTCTGTTTATCGTCAAAAAATCTTTGAACTAATAGAACTTGATAGATAGATCACCAAACAACACCAACACAAGCATACGAATCATGCGATTCCGAATGTTTCTCAAATTCTCAATAATACAACCTTTCTTATTGATTGGTTTGATTTTGCCTAGACTATTGTTTGGGAACAGTTGGATTCCATTCTTTTTCTCATCCAAAAATCTTTGAACTAATAGAACTTGATAGAAAGATCCTAAACAACACAAACACAAGCATACGAATCATGCGATTCCGAATGTTTCTCATATTCTCAATAATACAACCTTTCTTATTGATTGGTTTGATTTGCCTAGGCTATGGTTTGGGAACCGTTGGTTTCCATTCTTTTTCTCGTCAAAAATTCTTTGTACTAATAGAAATTGATAGAAAGATCTCCAAACCACACCAACACAAGCATACGAATCATGCGATTCCGTATGTTTCTCAAATTCTCAATAACACAACCTTTCTTATTGATTGGTTTGATTTGCCTAGGCTATGGTTTGGCAAGTGTTGGTTCCCATTCTTTTTCTAGTTCAAAAATCTTTGAACTAATAGAACTTGATAGAAAGATCACCAAACAACACAAATACAAGCATACGAATCATGCGATTCCTAATGTTTCTCAAATTCTTAATAACACAACCTTTCTTATTAATTGGTTTGATTTTCCTAGGCTATGGTGTCGGGGGTGTTGGTTTCCATTCTTTTTCTCGTCCAAAAATCTTTTAACTAATAGAACTTGATAGAATGATGACCAAACAACACAAACACAAGCATACGAATCATGCGATTCCGAATGTTTCTCAAATTCTCAATAACACAACCTTTCTTATTGATTGGTTTGATTTGCCTAGGCTATTGTGTCGGGGGTGTTGGTTTCCATTCTTTTTCTCGTCCAAAAATCTTTGAACTAATAGAACTTGATAGAAAGATGACCAAACAACACAAACACAAGCATACGAATCATGCGATTCCGAATGTTTCTCAAATTCTCAATAATACAACCTTTCTTATTGATTGGTTTGATTTGCCTAGGCTATGGTTTGGGAACCGTTGGTTTCCATTCTTTTTCTCGTCAACAAATCTTTGAACTAATAGAACTTGATAGAAAGATCACCAAACCACACCAACACAAGCATATGAATCATGCCATTCCGAATGTTTTTCAAATTCTCAATAACACAACCTTTCTTATTGATTGGTTTGATTTGCCTAAGCTATGGTTTGGCAAGTGTTGGCTCCCATTCTTTTTCAAGTTCAAAAATCTTTGAACTAATAGAACTTGATAGAAAGATCACCAAACAACACAAACACAAGCATACGAATCATGCGAATCCGAATGTTTCTCAAATTCTCAATAATACAACCTTTCTTATTGATTGGTTTGATTTGCCTAGGCTATGGTTTGAAAACCGTTGGTTTCCATTCTTTTTATCGTCAAAAAATATTTGAACTAAAAAAACTTGTTAGAAAGATCACCAAACAACACAAACACAAGCATATGAATCATGCGATTTCGAATGTTTCTCAAATTCTCAATAATACAACTTTTCTTATTGATTGGTTTGATTTGCTTTGGCTATGGTTTGGGAACCGTTGGTTTCCATTCTTTTTCTCGTCAAAAAGTCTTTGAACTAATAGAACTTTATAGAAAGATCACCAAACAACACCAACACAAGCATACGAATCATGCGATTCTGAATGTTTCTCAAATCTCAATAATACAACCTTTCTTATTGATTGGTTTGATTTGCCTAGGCTATTGTTTGGAAACCGTTGGTTTCCATTCTTTTTCTCGTCAAAAAATCTTTGAACTAATAGAACTTGATAGAAAGATCAGCAAACCACACCAACACAAGCATACGAATCATGCGATTCCGAATGTTTCTCAAATCCTCAATAACACAACCTTTCTTATTCATTGGTTTGATTTCCCTATGCTATGATTTGGCAAGTGTTGGCTCCCATTCTTTTTCTAGTTCAAAAATCTTTGAACTAATAGAAATTGATAGGAAGATCACCAAACAACACCAACACAAGCATACGAATCATGCGATTCCGAATGTTTCTCAAATTCTCAATAACACAACCTTTCTTATTGATTGGTTTGATTTGCCTAGGCTATGGTGTCGGGGGTGTTGGTTTACATTCTTTTTCTCGTCCAAAAATCTTTGAACTAATAGAACTTGATAGAAAGATGACCAAGCAACACAAACACAAGCATACGAATCATGCGATTCCGAATGTTTCTCATATTCTCAATAATACTACCTTTCTTATTGATTGGTTTGATTTGCCTGGGCTATGGTTTGGGAACCGTTAGTTTCCATTCTTTTTATCGTCAAAATATCTTGGAACTAATAGAACTTGTTAGAAAGATCACCAAACCACACAAACACAGGCATATGAATCATGCGATTTCGAATGTTTCTCAAATTCTCAATAATACAACCTTTCTTATTGATTGGTTTGATTTGCTTTGGCTATGGTTTGGGAACCGTTGGTTTCCATTCTTTTTCTCGTCAAAAAATCTTTGAAGTAATAGAACTTGATAGAAAGATCACCAAACAACACCAACACAAGCATACGAATCATGCGATTCCGAATGTTTCTCAAATTCTCAATAATACAACCTTTCTTATTGATTGGTTTGATTTGCCTAGGCTATGGTTTGGGAACCGTTGGTTTCCATTCTTTTTCTCGTCAAAAATTCTTTGAAATAATAGAAATTGATAGAAAGATCACCAAACCACACCAACACAAGCATACGAATCATGCGATTCCGAATGTTTCTCAAATTCTCAATAACACAACCTTTCTTATTGATTGGTTTGATTTGCCTAGGCTATGGTTTGGCAAGTGTTGGTTCCCATTATTTTTCTAGTTCAAAAATCTTTGAACTAATAGAACTTGATAGAAAGATCACCAAACAACACAAATACAAGCATACGAATCATGCGATTCCTAATGTTTCTCAAATTCTCAATAACACAACCTTTCTTATTGATTGGTTTGATTTTCCTAGCCTATGGTGTCGGGGGTGTTGGTTTCCATTCTTTTTCTCGTCCAAAAATCTTTTAACTAATAGAACTTGATAGAATGATGACCAAACAACACAAACACAAGCATACGAATCATGCGATTCCGAATGTTTCTCAAATTCTCAATAACACAACCTTTCTTATTGATTGGTTTGATTTGCCTAGGCTATTGTGTCGGGGGTGTTGGTTTCCATTCTTTTTCTCGTCCAAAAATCTTTGAACTAATAGAACTTGATAGAAAGATGACCAAACAACACAAACACAAGCATACGAATCATGCGATTCCGAATGTTTCTCAAATTCTCAATAATACAACCCTTCTTATTGATTGGTTTGATTTGCCTAGGCTATGGTTTGGGAACCGTTGGTTTCCATTCTTTTTCTCGTCAACAAATCTTTGAACTAATAGAACTTGATAGAAAGATCACCAAACCACACCAACACAAGCATATGAATCATGCCATTCCGAATGTTTTTCAAATCCTCAATAACACAACCTTTCTTATTGATTGGTTTGATTTGCCTAGGCTATGGTGTGGCAAGTGTTGGCTCCCATTCTTTTTCAAGTTCAAAATTCTTTGAACTAATAGAACTTGATAGAAAGATCACCAAACAACACAAACACAACCATACGAATCATGCGAATCCGAATGTTTCTCAAATTCTCAATAATACAACCTTTCTTGTTGATTGGTTTGATTTGCCTAGGCTATGGTTTGGGAACCGTTGGTTTCCATTCTTTTTATCGTCAAAAAATATTTGAACTAAAAAAACTTGTTAGAAAGATCACCAAACAACACAAACACAAGCATATGAATCATGCGATTTCGAATGTTTCTCAAATTCTCAATAATACAACCTTTCTTATTGATTGGTTTGATTTGCTTTGGCTATGGTTTGTGAACCGTTGGTTTCCTATCTTTTTCTCGTCAAAAAATCTTTGAACTAATAGAACTTTATAGAAAGATCACCAAACAACACCAACACAAGCATACGAATCATGCGATTCTGAATGTTTCTCAAATCTCAATAATACAACCTTTCTTATTGATTGGTTTGATTTGCCTAGGCTATTGTATGGGAACCGTTGGTTTACATTCTTTTTCTCGTCCAAAAATCTTTGAACTAATAGAACTTGATAGAAAGATCCCAAACAACACAAACACAAGGATACGAATCATGCGATTCCGAATGTTTCTCATATTCTCAATAATACAACCTTTCTTATTGATTGGTTTGATTTGCCTAGGCTATGGTTTGGGAACCGTTGGTTTCCATTCTTTTTCTCGTCAAAAAATCTTTGAACTAATAGAACTTGATAGAAAGATCAGCAAACCACACCAACACAAGCATACGAATCATGCGATTCCGAATGTTTCTCAAATCCTCAATAACACAACCTTTCTGATTCATTGGTTTGATTTCCCTATGCTATGATTTGGCAAGTGTTGGCTCCCATTCTTTTTCTAGTTCAAAAATCTTTAAACTAATAGAACTTGATAGAAAGATCACCAAACAACACAAACACAAGCATACGAATCATGCGATTCAGAATGTTTCTCAAATTCACAATAACACAACCTTTCTTATTGATTGGTTTGATTTGCCTAGGCTATGGTGTCGGGGGTGTTGGTTTACATTCTTTTTCTCGTCCAAAAATCTTTGAACTAATAGAACTTGATAGAAAGATGACCAAGCAACACAAACACAAGCATACGAATCATGCGATTCCGAATGTTTCTCATATGCTCAATAATACTACCTTTCTTATTGATTGGTTTGATTTGCGTGGGCTATGGTTTGGGAACCGTTGGTTTCCATTCTTTTTATCGTCAAAATTTCTTTGAACTAATAGAACTTGTTAGAAAGATCACCAAACCACACAAACACAAGCATATGAATCATGCGATTTCGAATGTTTCTCAAATTCTCAATAATACAGCCTTTCTTATTGATTGGTTTGATTTGCTTTGGCTATGGTTTGGGAACCGTTGGTTTCCATTCTTTTTCTCGTCAAAAAATCTTTGAAGTAATAGAACTTGATAGAAAGATCACCAAACAACACCAACACAAGCATACGAATCATGCGATTCCGAATGTTTCTCAAATTCTCAATAATACAACCTTTCTTATTGATAGGTTTGATTTTGCTTAGGCTATTGTTTGGGAATAGTTGGTTTCCATTCTTTTTCTCATCAAAAAATCTTTGAACTAATAGAACTTGATAGAAAGATCACCAAACAATACAAACACAAGCATACGAATCATGCGATTTCGAATGTTTCTCAAATACTCAATAATACAACTTTCTTATTGATTGGTTTGATTTGCTTAGGCTATGGTTTCGGAACCGTTGTGATGGATCGTAAGTCAGTTAATGAGGGCGTCCTTAACTGGGTTAAGGGCGTCCTTTAGTGCAGCGGAAAATAGACTTAACAGAATACAAGATAAGTGGACACGAGTATTTATAGAGGAACCCCACTAAGACCAACTAGTCTTATGGGTAAACCTCTACCTCCGTTGGAGGATTTTCAATAGCCGTCCCTTATCTTATTAAGAGCGAGTCCTTACAACTTAGGCGAGTCGTTACACTTCTCTGAGCTAAGCGTCCGTCCTTAGCCTCACTAGTAACACTCCTTTCAACCTAACACTCTTAGCTATAAGGAAGCTATCACTCACGTCTCTCACGGTTCGTTGTGAGAGACAAACTACAACTCTAATTGATTTGTGGTTTGTTTTGGATTTGATGTGGTTGGACTTTCTTTCTCTTGCTTCAAGCTCACTTGATCTTCTTGATCTTCGTTCGTGTTCTTGAATGCTTCGGGAGAGCTTGAGAGAAAGTCTTCAAAGTCCACTCTTGCACACACATGCCGCTATGCATACTCCTTGGAGAGTATTTATAGCGGAAGTGATTCTTGTCCTCTAGCGTCCTCTGAGACTTGGCAGGATCCTCGATCTTTGATCAACGGTGCGATGAGCGTCTTGAGGAGGTCAACTCTGTTGACGCTTGGGAAGCCTCCGCGTGGGTAGGGGACCATTGCTGGGAAAGCGACGTCTTTGGCATTGTCTACACGTGCCCAGACAAAGGAAGCTTCCTTCTGAGGACTAAGGCCGGACGATGATGTAATCATGTTGGGGCGGCCTTGATTTGAATTTGAACTTCGTCCGTATTTTGGCGCGCGTCCCTTCTTGATGAGGACTCCGTCCTATCTTGCGCAGGAACTCTGCCAATTACGTTTAGCTTTGGAAGTTCTGGTAACATGCGTCCCTACAGCATAGGGACTGCTGTTCACTTGTTGTCCTTTTCGCTCATGTGCGTCCACTGGACTTACCTGAGATCAAAACTTGGACAACTTATCAAATACATTTGAGTTTGTCATTATCGTCCTTAATATCGTCCTTATTATTGGTTTAGATATTAACGACTGACGTCCTTAATATCGTCCCAACAATTTCCCCCTTTTTGATGATGACAAACTCTTTCAAATAATGCACACAGAAGTAAAGCTTTTAGCATGAGGAACTACACTTTGATTTTCTTTTCAGCTTAGATTGGCATGCAACACATTCTTTTAAGTGCGTTCTATTTTATTCCTAATTAACGACCTTTTGACTTGGCCGAAATTCCCCCTGAACACATGCTTTCTATGATAACTTAAGGACAATCGCATCTCTGCAAAACTATACTTCCCCCTTTTGGCATCATCGAAAAGGAGAACAAGTCGAAAAGCATGCAAGCACAAAGTCATAACTAAAGAAAGGTACGCTTAGACAAAATGAAGCACAAATGTAGTGAATGGCATTCAGAATGAGAAACGAGAACGTTCATTACAGACATTCACAAGAAGTGTTCAAAACGGGGGACAGCGTCCCATTGTCTTAACAAAAACTCAAGAAATGATAAATTGTTTCAGGGTTAGAGAAGGGGGAGGTGATCATTTTCTGGGACGCTTGCCAAGGGCTTTGAGGTGTTGCTCCTGAAGATGGTTGTTCTGGGCAAGGAGCTCGTTGTTGCGCTCAAGAAGGTCTGTGTGGACGTGAAATGTGTCGTGAACCTGCTGAATTAGATCAATCATTATGCACTGGTTCTCGATCATCATGCCCATCAGATACTTCGTAGAGTGCCTCTCAGCCTCATCAGGGACGCTCATACCATCGAGCTCGTCCTCGTCATCAGCAGCGTCCTCAGCTGGCGTCCCAACTACTTGGACATTTTCAGCTTCGTGATCTCCTTCTCCAGGTTCAGCAGCAGCAGCAGCTTGAGCTCTCCTCTCAGCTTTGGCTTTCCTTTCAGCCTCTTTCCGTTCCTTTTCCAGTTGGCGCTTAACGGACGGAAGGGGCTCATCACACCTGAGTTTCCCAACTGGAGGGAGTGTAATTTGCCTGACGTCCCAATGAATGTCAAAGGAACGCTCTTGTTTAGGAGCATAGAGTCCCTGCTGCTTCAGAATTTGCTTGACCAAGCCGGGGAAAGGAAGAGAGTGCCTGCCTCCTGTGCACTTGCCCATGTGTTCCAAGATTACTCGGGGCAAGTTCATCGGCTTGCGTTCCAAGAAAGCGTCCAAGAGAATACTATCAGTGATCTGAACAATGGACTTCTTCTCTTGGCGGGGGACGACCATGCGCACAATGAAGTGATGCGCAAGGACGCCCGTCTTGGTGAGGCAATGAGCAACTCTGTCCTTAGCAGCTGGCTGTCTCCCATTGAATATTCTGTTGAGGATTTCATCTTGGGAGAAACGGCCAAAGTTCTTGCACGGCAGATCGTGCAGAGCATCTTGCGGAGAAGGACGCAGGCCTAGCATTTTGCGGACGGTGCCCTCAGCAACTGAGTACTCGTCCCCATCGATTTCAAAAGTCCCCTAAGGCTTCCCTTTTACTTCTGTGATTTCAAACTTTGAGTAGAAACGGAGAACCTCATCAGGGTCAACATCAGCGGCCTCAGCGCCCAAGTGCGTCCAACCCTGGAACTCAAGAAGATCCAAGAACTCTTGGCGCTGGTTCTCTGCCAGAAACTCGGCGGTGAAGAGGAGCGGCGATAGGATTTTCTTGAAGCGTTTTTGCTTGGAGCCATTGCTCACGATCACTTCATCACCAGCATCTTCTTCATCTCCATCTCCCTCCTCTTCCTCAGGTTCCTCATCCTGGGGAGGGGCGTCCTCGTCATCGGAGGCTTCGTTCCGTTGTTCTTGGAACTCAACCATTGCAGTGTCCTCAGCTGTGGACGCCTTTTCTGTGGGAGGCGCGTCCACCGCTGGAGTCCTTGCCAAGGACTCTGTGGGAACGGATGGAGGAGACGTCCCTTGAACTTGAGCAGCTTCTTCGACGGCCGGAGCAGGCGGAGGAGGAGGAGGTGAAGCTCTAGGGGGAGAGGGAGAGGGAGTGCGGAGCTTAGCTTTTGGGGGAGGAGCAGAGGAGGAGCTGGGCGGAACCACTGAGATTGGTTTCACCTTGAGCGGAGCAGAGGGAGGAGGCGGCAGAGTAGCAGGGGTAGCATCCTTGGCCTGGACCTGGACTTGTGGAGCGTCCTTGGCCTGGACTTGAGGAGCGTCCTCTACCCTTGGAGGAGGTGGAGGGAGTTGACGAAGGTCCTGCATACTCGCTTGGATCGCCTTCTCAACGGCTGCTTTCTCTGCTTGCTCTTGCTCTTGGCGCGCCTTCTCCTCTTTTGCCAGTTGAATTTCGGAGAGGCGAATGGCGGCCATTTCTTCATCCGTGACGCCCTCAAGCTGAGCAGAGGTCTTGAGGCGTCGTTTTGGGGCAGGAGGAGGGGAGGAAGGGATTGGCTTTGGTGGGGAGGAGGAAGGGCCTTTAATTTGGAGCGATTTGGACGGAGGGGGAGAGGAAGGCCTTTTCCTTTTTTGAGAAGGGACGGAGCCCGTAGGAGCCACAACAAACTCCATTATATCAGGAAGTAGTTTGGCGAGCTCGTCCACGGTTCCACCAAATGAGTCAGAAATGATTCCTGGCCCCATGAACGGTGGGTTGGTGTGATTGGTTTCTTGAAGGCGGGGCTTGACATATGTGATCATGAAGTAGTGGAGGAGGCGTTGGATTTTAGGAGCATGTTCGTGAGTGGACGCCCTAAGACAAATGTTGGCGAGCGTCCTAGGCTCCTTTTCAAGCCAGTCCTCAATGAGAGGGTCAAGGGGAGGACGGCGTTTGGGTTGAGAGGGGAGCCGGCCAATTGAGCCACTGTAAACAGAGGCTTTGGTGATATTTTCTGGCTCAGGCTCGGGTTTGAAGGGCTTCTCCAGAAATGAGAACCTCTTCGGCTGGGTTTTGGATTGAGAGCGGGATGGTTGTTTTTGTTGAGGAGGTTGGGAGCGAAGGGGTTGAGGAGGGGTGTTGGAGTGGCGGCGCTGGGTGCTTTGAGAGGAGGAATGGTGGCGAGGGGGTTCTTGTCGGCCGGAAGGTCTGCCTCTCGACTCCATTAATGACCGGCCTTTCACCGGAGGAGATCTCGAAGAGCTAGTGTTTTTCGCTGCCGACGAGGGTGAGGGATTCTTTGAGGCTCTTGTGTTGGCCATTTTTTAGATGGTTTAAATAGGGGAGGATTAGGGTTTGGAGAGAGATTTCGGGATTCGGTTGAAGATTTGGAAGATCTTTGAGATTTTTAAAAGTGTGCAAACAGCAGATGAGCGAAGAAAGGTTTTCGGAGTGCACAGGTGGGTATATATAGGAAGAAGACGAAGTTGGACGGTCAGGGGTAACAGGGTTTTTACACACAGCTTCCTCCACCCGCCTTCCCACACGTGGCTTTCTTCTTTGCTAAGGAATACAGCTGTTGAGCACTGTTTGCGCATATCCCGAGATTTTCGCTGACGATTCGCTAAAACGGTTTACCTTCCCAATTTCAACCATTCAAACGTCTCACAACTGCAAAGGACTCTGACCTGACGTCCTTTCAACACACAACACTACACAACACAGAACTAAACCACGGCGTCCCATTCACTGATCTCAACCTCTGTAATTAGAACTCTGTACAGACAACTCTCAGCTCTTAGCACGCGTTCCTTTGATCACTTAGAACCATTTTTGAAAATCAAGCAAGTACGTCCCGTAAAGGTGAAACAAGGAATGCTCATAGGACGCGTTTGCAAGATTCTCGGCTTAGGTAAGCTTAGAGTTCCCATCATTTCGGCTTATGATGAGGGTAGGGTGATCAGGGATACTCTTGAGATGAAAAGCGAAATGAATACCATTCAAGGACACAAGCGAATACACATATCTTAGACTAGCGTCCTTTAAAGATGACTTTAATGCATGACACACCTTAAAACAAGTTCTCAACAAGACATAGCCAATCATGGAGGGAATAATAGAACGGGACTTGATCATTTAAAAGTTATCATCCCCAAGAGCAACCGGAGGTGCTCGTAGGGACGTCTATCAAGTGCTTTTGTGAAAATATCGGCCACTTGGTCCTCAGTCCTAACATGATCCACTCTAATTAATCCAAGTTCAACATTATCACGAAGAAAGTGATGCCTTATGTGAATATGCTTCGTCCTAGAATGATGAACGGGATTTTTGGCAATACTTATAGCACTGGTGTTGTCACACAAGATAGGGACTGTGTTGAGGGACGTACCATAATCTTCAAGTTGGTACTTGATCCATAGGACTTGTGAGCAGCACGAAGCAGCAGCAACGTACTCAGCTTCCGCGGTTGATAGTGCCACGGAGTTTTGCTTTTTGGATCCCCAAGATACAAGGCATGAGCCAAGGAATTGTGCCATTCCTGAGGTGCTCTTCCTATCCACCACATGGCCAGCGTAATCTGCGTCAGAGTAAGCTACCAGGTTCAGGGACGTCCTTCTGGGATACCATAGACATAGGTCATCCCGTCCCTTGAGATATCTGAAGATTCTTTTGACCTCTTGCATATGGGACTCCTTTGGATTTGCTTGGAATCGAGCGCACAAGCATACAGCGAACATGATGTCGGGACGACTTGCCGTAAGATATAGCAAGGACCCTATCATTCCTCTGTAGAGCTTTTGATCTACACTCTTGCCTTCTTCATCAGCATAGAGGCGAGTGTTTGGGGAGATGGGAGTATCAATGGGTTTTGAAGAGTTCATCCAATACTTCTCAAGCATTTCACGGATGTACTTTTGTTGATGAATCCGCGTCCCATCTTTGAGCTGAGTGATTTGGAGTCCCAAGAAGAAGTTGAGTTCTCCTATGAGGGACATCTCAAACTCACTACTCATCAAGTTCTTGAATTCCTCTACAAATTTCATGTTAGTGCTTCCAAAGACTATGTCATCGACATAGACTTGGACAATTAAGACATCTTTAAGAACTTTCTTTAAGAACAGGGTTTTATCAATGTTACCTCGTGTGTACCCGTTGGACAAGAGGAAGGACGCAAACCTATTGTACCATGCACGAGGGGCTTGCTTGAGTCCATAGAGTGCCTTGTCCAAGAAGTACACATGATCTGGGTGATCAGCGTCCTCAAATCCTGGAGGTTGAGCGACATACACTTCTTCTTTGAGCTTGCCGTTGAGAAAGGCTGTCTTGACGTCCATTTGAAAAAGCTTGAACCCTTTGTGAGCGGCAAAGGCGATGAGGAGGCGAATGGCTTCAATCCTGGCGACAGGAGCGAAGGTTTCATCATAATCAATCCCTTCCTCTTGCCTATAGCCTTGAGCCACAAGCCTTGCTTTGTTTCTTGACACGCGACCATTCTCATCAAGCTTGTTCCTGTAGACCCATCTCGTCCCTATTATGTTTTTGTTTCTCGGACGAGGGACGAGGGTCCAAACCTTATTTCTTTCGAATTGATTAAGTTCCTCTTGCATGGCCTGAATCCAATCAGCGTCCTGGAGTGCTTCCTTTATGTTCTTAGGTTCAACCAAGGACACAAAGGCGTTGAAGGCACAGAACGCTATGTTAGCATTAAGGGACTGATTCACGGCTGATCTTGTTTGAACTCCTTTTGACATATCTGAGATGATTTGATCCGTTGAATGAAGTCTCGAAAGATGGGATCCCTTATGAGTATCGTCCCTTACAGGAGTACATCTAGGGTCCGTCCAATCAGATTCATCTGAGTCAAACCCGTCGTCTTCATTGAGAGTTTCATAGAGTTCCCCCTCAGGTTGAGCGTCCTCTTCTTGACGCTGTTCTCCTTGTAGGCTTGATTCAGCGACCTCATGTTGAGCTGGAGATTCACTTTGAGATGGAACTTCCTGAACAACACTGGGAACTTCTACTGAGACTTCTTCAGGATTTTGAGTAGCGTCCTTAGGAACATAGTATTTTCCAGAGGACCCGAAATCAACTTCATCATCGGAGTCATCCTGCTGCAGAGGAGATGAGCGTTCTTTCTTACTTGGTTTATCTTTGTGAGAAGAACTTTCTTTGAACACAACATGAATGCTCTCCTCAAGCTTTAGAGTTCGTTTATTGAAAACTCTATACGCTTTACTAGTGAGGGAGTATCCAAGGAATATGGTTTTGTCACTTCTTGCGTCAAACTTTCCAAGTCTTTCTTTATCATTGTTGTGAACAAAGCACTTGCATCCAAAGACTCTGAGATAGTCGATGCGAGGCTTTCTTCCATTCAGCAACTCATAGGACGTCTTCTTCAGCGAAGGACGGATCATGGCTCGATTGATAATGTAGCACGCTGTAGCAATAGCTTCAGCCCAGAAGTACTTGGGGACGCTATTGGCTAAGAGCATAGTCCTTGCCATATCCTCCAGCGTCCTATTCTTTCTTTCCACCACTCCATTTTGTTGAGGAGTCCTTGGAGCTGAGAAGTTGTGAGAGACTCCATGTTGATCACAGTAGGCCACGAACTCTGAGTTTTGAAACTCCGTCCCATGGTCTAATCTTATGGATTTGAGAGGCGTCTCAAGCGCAACTTCCACTTGTTTGATGAAGACTTTGAATGCGTTGAAGCAATCTGTTTTTGAAGCTAAGAAAAGAACCCAGGTGAATCGAGAAAAGTCATCTACAAGGACATAGATATACCTCTTTCCACCATAGCTTAACGTCTTCATTGGTCCACAAAGATCCATATGGAGAAGTTCCAAAGGTTTCTTTGTGCTGACATCGTTCTTTGACTTAAAGGACGTTCTTGTCTGCTTCCCTTTGATACATGCTTCACACTGTTCAATTTTCTCAGGATCAATTTGGGGAAGACCTTTCACAAGATTTCTTTGATGAAGCTTGAGGATTGTGCTTGGTCCAGCATGGCCAAGTCGGCGATGCCAGAGGTCAGCGTCCTCCTTTGACACAGATAAGCACAACTCAGATTTTGGCTTGAACTCCTGATTGAAGATGTAGACATTGTTCTTTCGGACTCCTTTGAGGACGACTTTGTTGGATTTCTTGTTGATGACGAGGCACTCCTTTGAGTCAAATGTGACTAAGTTTTCACCTTGATCACACATTTGAGAGACGCTTAGGAGGTTGAAGCCAAGTCCTTCAACAAGGCTAACATTTGTCGCTTTGATAGACGGATTGAGAATAGCAGTTCCCGTCCCTTTGATCTTTCCTTTGCCCTTGTTGCCAAACGAGACAGTTCCTCCCGTGGCGCTACTTTGGATAGAAGTGAGATGGATCTGGCTTCCTGTCATATGGTTTGAGGCGCCACTATCAATGATCCATGGGCGTCCCCTCACTTCCACCTGCCAAAACAAGGTTAGTGTATGGCGACCCAGGCAAGGTGTTCCTTACCTGGTTCGTTACAGAAATAGAACTCTGGTTCTGGCATGTAGTCACTTATATTCACATCATTTGAAATAGCATGCTTTCTGAAAGAACTCTTAGATCGTCTAGGACGTCTAGGGTTAGCCTTAGGGACGGACTTATCATTTTCAATGTTATTCCTAGCAGCTTTGCCACTTTCAATGTCGTTCTTCAGTTTCAGGCAATCATATTTGAAGTGATCTCCTTTTCCACAGTACCAACACGTCCTATAGTAAGTACCAAGGTAGTACTTCTTGTTGGGACGTTGGATTTTGTTCTTTTTCATCTTTTGAGGGTTACAAACTTTTGAACCTTCCCCCTTAGCAATCTTCTTATAGATCCTATGACTAGTGGAGTTAGTGTAATAGTCCCTTTGACCTTTCTCTCCACTCTCTAGGACTCGAATTCTTTCAAGAAGGTTCTTGGTCTTTTCCCTTTCTAATTCAAGTTCTGAGGTTTTGCTAGCCTCAAAGTCACTAGGGAGAGAGTTCCTAGTGTCAGACTCGTATCCTAGTCCTCTTTTGGCTGGGACAAACACCATTGGTTGAACTACCTCAGTTACCGGGCTCTTCCCTAACATTTTCACCTCTTCCCTAAGCTTAGCGTTCTCTAGCTTAAGGCACATCACTTCAGTTTTCAGGGATTTAACTTCGACATACGAGGACTCTAGTTGTAACGAAACTGTAGCACAGTTCTCACATTCAACTAGCCTATTTTCACTTTCAAGTTCAAGTTCATCCATTCTATGTTGCATAACAACGCTTTCTTCCATGATTCTTTTAATGAGCTTAATAAGTTTGGTTTTGGAACAATTCTCTAAGGAGTTCATCATGGATTCACGAGTTACCTCTTGTTCCTTTTCAGAAGCGTCCTCTTCAAGGACTGGGGCGTCCTCCACAGCCATGTACGCCACTTGCTCATCATCTGAGGCGTCCTCTACGGCTATGTACGCCACTGGTCCTTTTGGTTCTTCATCATCAGAACTCACATTATCCCATGCGGCTTCGCACGCTCCCAAGAGAGCTTTCATCTTTATTTCTTTTGAGTTTAGTCCCGTAGTACACCTTTTAACAAAGTGTCCTTTCTTGTTACATTTGTAGCAAGTAAGTTCCTTCATCTCTGCCTCTGTATACTTGGGACTCTCCTTTTTGTAAGGCATCTTGTGTTTCTTGGAATCTCTGGCCTTTTTACCCCATAAGCGAGCAACTTTGTGTAGAAGGGCAATCTCTTCCTCTTCTTCCAGCTGTTCCTTAGTCTTGCTTTCTTTTTCTTTCAAAGCTTGAGCACGCATCCTTTCACGATTCTCATTTTTATTTGCTTCCACTATTAGGGCAATATCTCTTTGGTGGCGCAGATACTCAGCGTACTCTGGAGTTGACGTCATCAAAGCAAGATCTGTCTGGGGGTTTCTAGCCAATTCAGCCATATCAGCTTCCCTTCTCGCTTCATAGCCTCTCAGCTTCCCATAGATCTCTTCCATATCCAGGGTTTTGTTGGCTGTGTTCTCCTTGAACGTAGTCCTATCAAAATTCCATTTTCCTGTAAGCCCATCAATGACTACTCCGACTCTGTTTCTCATTGAGACTTCAGCTTCTGGGATGCCTAAATTTCGCATCTTGGTCACAAGAGCTTCAAAGCGGTATGAGTAGTCCTTGACAGATTCGTTAGGAAGCATTCTGAAGGCATAGAACTCTCGTTTGATTTCAAGCTTGACGTCTTCCTTCATCTCTGCCGTACCCACATGGTACTTCTCAACAGCTTCCCATTGTAGTTTGGCTGTTGCTAAATTGCTAACTCGGGTGGCGTCCCTTTCGCAGAGGGACGCTTGAAGGAAGCATATAGCCTTAGCGTTTGTTTCCAAAAGCTTGAATTCGTCAGGACCCCACTCGTCCTCTTTGTCTTTCTTGTCATCAGGGATGGTAAGGTCACCCTTCATGATCACTCTCCAGCATTGATAATTCTGACTTCTGCAAAAGTTCTCGAAGCGGATCTTCCAGCGGTTGAAGTTGCTGTCTGTCAGACGAGGAGGCTTTACAAAAGAGATTCCAATAGGTTCCATGTCCATCTTGTACCTGCAACTCAACAAAAATCTAGAGCGCCTGCTCTGATACCAATTGATGGATCGTAAGTCAGTTAATGAGGGCGTCCTTAACTGGGTTAAGGGCGTCCTTTAGTGCAGCGGAAGATAGACTTAACAGAATACAAGATAAGTGGACACGAGTATTTATAGAGGAACCCCACTAAGACCAACTAGTCTTATGGGTAAACCTCTACCTCCGTTGGAGGATTTTCAATAGCCGTCCCTTATCTTATTAAGAGCGAGTCCTTACAACTTAGGCGAGTCGTTACACTTCTCTGAGCTAAGCGTCCGTCCTTAGCCTCACTAGTAACACTCCTTTCAACCTAACAAGTAACCTAACACTCTTAGCTATAAGGAAGCTATCACTCACGTCTCTCACGGTTCGTTGTGAGAGACAAACTACAACTCTAATTGATTTGTGGTTTGTTTTGGATTTGATGTGGTTGGACTTTCTTTCTCTTGCTTCAAGCTCACTTGATCTTCTTGATCTTCGTTCGTGTTCTTGAATGCTTCGGGAGAGCTTGAGAGAAATTCTTCAAAGTCCACTCTTGCACACACATGCCGCTATGCATACTCCTTGGAGAGTATTTATAGCGGAAGTGATTCTTGTCCTCTAGCGTCCTCTGAGACTTGGCAGGATCCTCGATCTTTGATCAACGGTACGATGAGCGTCTTGAGGAGGTCAACTCTGTTGACGCTTGGGAAGCCTCCGCGTGGGTAGGGGACCATTGCTGGGAAAGCGACGTCTTTGGCATTGTCTACACGTGCCCAGACAAAGGAAGCTTCCTTCTGAGGACTAAGGCCGGACGATTATGTAATCATGTTGGGGCGGCCTTGATTTGAATTTGAACTTCGTCCGTATTTTGGCGCGCGTCCCTTCTTGATGAGGACTCCGTCCTATCTTGCGCAGGGACTCCGCCAATTACGTTTAGCTTTGGAAGTTCTGGTAACATGCGTCCCTACAGCATAGGGACTGCTGTTCACTTGTTGTCCTTTTCGCTCATGTGCGTCCACTGGACTTACCTGAGATCAAAACTTGGACAACTTATCAAATACATTTGAGTTTGTCATTATCAAAACAAGGGACGATTATTATTGGTTTAGATATTAACGACTGACGTCCTTAATATCGTCCCAACACGTTGGTTTCCATTCTTTTTCTCGTCAAAAAATCTTTGAACTAATAGAACTTGATAGAAAGATCACCAAACAACACCAACACAAGCATACGAATCATGCGATTCCGAATGTTTCTCAAATTCTCATTAATACAACCTTTCTTATTGATTGGTTTGATTTGCCTAGGCTATGATTTGGGAACCGTTGGTTTCCATTCTTTTTCTCGTCAAAAAATCTTTGAACTAATAGAACTTGATAGAAAGATCACCAAACAACACCAACACAAGCATACGAATCATGCGATTCCAAATGTTTCTCGAATTCTCAATAACACAACCTTTCTTATTGATTGGTTTGATTTGCCTAGGCTATGGTTTAGGAACCGTTGGTTTCCATTCTTTTTCTAGTCCAAAAATCTTTGAACTAATAGAACTTGATAGAAAGATCACCAAACAACACAAACACAAGCATACGAATCATGCGAATCCGAATGTTTCTCAAATTCTCAATAATACAACCTTTCTTATTGATTGGTTTGATTTTCCTAAGCTATGGTTTGGGAACTGTTGGTTTCCATTCATTTTTTCGTCCAAAAATCTTTGAACTAACAGAACTTGATAGAAAGATCACCAAACAAAACCAACACAAGCATACGAATCATGCGATTCCAAATGTTTCTCGAATTCTCAATAACACAACATTTCTTATTGATTGGTTTGATTTCCCTATGCTATGGTTTGGGAACCGTTGGTTTCCATTCTTTTTCTAGTCCAAAAATCTTTGAACTAATAGAACTTGATAGAAAGATCACCAAACAACACAAACACAAGCATACGAATCATGCGAATCCGAATGTTTCTCAAATTCTCAATAATACAACCTTTCTTATTGATTGGTTTGATTTGCCTAGGCTATGGTTTGGGAACCATTGGTTTCCATTCATTTTTTCGTCCAAAAATCTTTGAACTAACAGAACTTGATAGAAAGATCACCAAACAACACCAACACAAGCATACGAATCATGCGATTCCAAATGTTTCTCGAATTCTCAATAACACAACCTTTCTTATTGATAGGTTTGATTTGCCTAGGCTATGGTTTGGGAACCGTTGGTTTCCATTCTTTTTATCGTCAAAAAATATTTGAACTAAAAAAACTTGTTAGAAAGATCACCAAACAACACAAACACAAGCATATGAATGATGCGATTCCGAATGTTTCTCAAATTCTCAATAATACAACCTTTCTTATTGATTGGTTTGATTTGCTTTGGCTATGGTTTGGGAACCGTTGGTTTCCATTCTTTTTCTCGTCAAAAAATCTTTGAACTAATAGAACTTTATAGAAAGATCACCAAACAAAACCAACACAAGCATACGAATCATGCGATTCTGAATGTTTCTCAAATTCTCAATAATACAACCTTTCTTATTGATTGGTTTGATTTGCCTAGGCTATTGTTTGGGAACCGTTGGTATACATTCTTTTTCTCGTCCAGAAATCTTCGAACTAATAGAACTTGATAGAAAGATCCCAAACAACACAAACACAAGGATACGAATCATGCGATTCCGAATGTTTCTCATATTCTCAATAATACAACCTTTCTTATTGATTGGCTTGATTTGCCTAGGCTATGGTTTGGGAACCGTTGGTTTCCATTCTTTTTCTCGTCAAAAAATCTTTGAACTAATAGAACTTGATAGAAAGATCACCAAACAACACCAACACAAGCATACGAATCATGCGCTTCCAAATGTTTCTCGAATTCTCAATAACACAACCTTTCTTATTGATTGGTTTGATTTGCCTACGCTATGGTTTGGGAACCGTTGGTTTCCATTCTTTTTATCGTCAAAAAATATTTGAACTAAAAAAACTTGTTAGAAAGATCACCAAACAACACAAACACAAGCATATGAATGATGCGATTCCGAATGTTTCTCAAATTCTCAATAATACAACCTTTCTTATTGATTGGTTTGATTTGCTTTGGCTATGGTTTGGGAACCGTTGGTTTCCATTCTTTTTCTCGTCAAAAAATCTTTGAACTAATAGAACTTTATAGAAAGATCACCAAACAAAACCAACACAAGCATACGAATCATGCGATTCTGAATGTTTCTCAAATTCTCAATAATACAACCTTTCTTATTGATTGGTTTGATTTGCCTAGGCTATGGTGTCGGGGGTATTGGTTTCCATTCTATTACTAGTCCAAAAATCTTTGAACTAATAGAACTTGATAGAAAGATCACCAAACAACACAAACACAAGCATATGAATCATGCGATTCCGAATGTTTCTCAAATTCTCAATAATACAACCTTTTTTATTGATTGGTTTGATTTGCCTAGGCTATGGTTTGGGAATCGTTGGTTTCCATTATTTTTCTCGTCAAAAAATCTTTGAACTAATAGAACTTGATAGAAAGATGACCAAACAACACCAATACAAGCATACGAATCATGCGATTCCAAATTTTTTCGAATTCTCAATAACACAACCTTTCTTATTGATTGGTTTGATTTGCCTAGGCTATGGTTTGGGAACCGTTGGTTTCCATTCTTTTTCTAGTCCAAAAATCTTTGAACTAATAGAACATGATAGAAAGATCCCAAACAACACAAACACAAGCATACGAATCATGCGATACCGAATGTTTCTCAAATTCTCAATAATACAACCTTTCTTATTGATTGGTTTGATTTGCCTAGGCTATGGTTTGGGAACCGTTGGTTTCCATTCTTTTTCTCGTAAAAAAATCTTTGAAGTAATAGAACTTGATAGAAAGATCACCAAACAACACGAACACAAGCATACGAATCATGCGATTCCAAATGTTTCTCGAATTCTCAATAACACAACCTTTCTTATTGATTGGTTTGATTTGCCTAGGCTATGGTTTGGGAACCGTTGGTTTCCATTCTTTTTCTAGTCCAAAAATCTTTGAACTAGTAGAACTTGATAGAAAGGTCCCAAACAACACAAACACAAGCATACGAATCATGCGATTCCGAATGTTTCTCATATTCTCAATAATACAACCTTTCTTATTGATTGGTTTGATTTGCCTAGGCTATGGTTTGGGAACCGTTGGTTTCCATTCTTTTTCTCGTCACAAAATCTTTGAACTAATAGAACTTTATAGAAAGATCAGCAAACAACACCAACACAAGCATACGAATCATGCGATACCGAATGTTTCTCAAATTCTCAATAATACAACCTTTCTTATTGATTGGTTTGATTTGCCTAGGCTATGGTTTGGGAACCGTTGGTTTCCATTCTTTTTCTCGTAAAAAAATCTTTGAAGTAATAGAACTTGATAGAAAGATCACCAAACAACACCAACACAAGCATACGAATCATGCGATTCCAAATGTTTCTCGAATTCTCAATAACACAACCTTTCTTATTGATTGGTTTGATTTGCCTAGGCTATGGTTTGGGAACCGTTGGTTTCCATTCTTTTTATCGTCAAAAAATATTTGAACTAAAAAAACTTGTTAGAAGGATCACCAAACAACACAAACACAAGCATATGAATCATGCGATTTTGAATGTTTCTCAAATTCACAATAATACAACCTTTCTTATTGATTGGTTTGATTTGCTTTGGCTATGGTTTGGGAACCGTTGGTTTCCATTCTTTTTCTCGTCACAAAATTTTTGAACTAATAGAACTTTATAGAAAGATCACCAAACAAAACCAACACAAGCATACGAATCATGCGATTCTGAATGTTTCTCAAATCTCAATAATACAACCTTTCTTATTGATTGGTTTGATTTGCCTAGGCTATTGTTTGGGAACCGTTGGTTTACATTCTTTTTCTCGTCCAAAAATCTTTGAACTAATAGAACTTCGTAGAAAGATCACCAAACAACACCAACACAAGAATACGAATCATGCGATTCCGAATGTTTCTCATATTCTCAATAATACAACCTTTCTTATTGATTGGTTTGATTTGCCTAGGCTATGGTTTCGGAACCGTTGGTTTCCATTCTTTTTCTCGTCAAAAAATCTTTGAACTAACAGAACTTGATAGAAAGATCACCAAACAACACCAACACAAGCATACGAATCATGCGATTCCAAATGTTTCTCGAATTCTCAATAACACAACGTTTGTTATTGATTGGTTTGATTTGCCTAGGCTATGGTTTGGGAACCGTTGGTTTCCATTCTTTTTCTAGTCCAATAATCTTTGAATTAATAGAACTTGATAGAAAGATCCCAAACAAAACAAACACAAGCATACGAATCATGCGATTCCGAATGTTTCTCATATTCTCAATAATACAACCTTTCTTATTGATTGGTTTGATTTGCCTAGGCTATGGTTTGGGAACCGTTGGTTTCCATTCTTTTTCTCGTCAAAAAATCTTTGAACTAATAGAACTTATAGAAAGATCACAAAACAACACCAACACAAGCATACGAATCATGCGATTCCAAATGTTTCTCGAATTCTCAATAACACAACCTTTCTTATTGATTGGTTTGATTTGCCTAGGATATGGTTTGGGAACCGTTGGTTTCCATTCTTTTTATCGTCAAACATTATTTGAACTAAAAAAACTTGTTAGAAAGATCACCAAACAACACAAACACATGCATATGAATCATGCGATTTCGAATGTTTCTCAAATTCTCAATAATACAACCTTTCTTATTGATTGGTTTGATTTGCCTAGGCTATGGTTTGGGAACCGTTGGTTTCCATTCTTTTTCTCGTAAAAAAATCTTTGAAGTAATAGAACTTGATAGAAAGATCACCAAACAACACGAACACAAGCATACGAATCATGCGATTCCAAATGTTTCTCGAATTCTCAATAACACAATCTTTCTTATTGATTGGTTTGATTTGCCTAGGCTATGGTTTGGGAACCGTTGGTTTCCATTCTTTTTCTAGTCCAAAAATCTTTGAACTAGTAGAACTTGATAGAAAGGTCCCAAACAACACAAACACAAGCATACGAATCATGCGATTCCGAATGTTTCTCATATTCTCAATAATACAACCTTTCTTATTGATTGGTTTGATTTGCCTAGGCTATGGTTTGGGAACTGTTGGTTTCCATTCTTTTTCTCGTCCAAAAATCTTTGAACTAAGAGAACTTGATAGAAAGATCAACAAACAACACCAACACAAGCATACGAATCATGCGATTCCGAATGTTTCTCAAATTGTCAATAACACAACCTTTCTTATTGATTGGATTGATTTGCCTAGGCTATGGTGTCGGGGGTATTGGTTTCCATTCTTTTACTAGTCCAAAAATCTTTGAACTAATAGAACTTGATAGAAAGATCACCAAACAACACAAACACAAGCATATGAATCATGCGATTCCGAATGTTTCTCAAATTCTCAATAATACAACCTTTCTTATTGATTGGTTTGATTTGCCTAGGCTATGGTTTGGGAACCGTTGGTTTCCATTCTTTTTCTCGTCACAAAATCTTTGAACTAATAGAACTTTATAGAAAGATCAGCAAACAACACCAACACAAGCATACGAATCATGCGATACTGAATGTTTCTCAAATTCTCAATAATACAACCTTTCTTATTGATTGGTTTGATTTGCCTAGGCTATGGTTTGGGAACCGTTGGTTTCCATTCTTTTTCTCGTAAAAAAATCTTTGAAGTAATAGAACTTGATAGAAAGATCACCAAACAACACCAACACAAGCATACGAATCATGCGATTCCAAATGTTTCTCGAATTCTCAATAACACAACCTTTCTTATTGATTGGTTTGATTTGCCTAGGCTATGGTTTGGGAACCGTTGGTTTCCATTCTTTTTATCGTCAAAAAATATTTGAACTAAAAAAACTTGTTAGAAGGATCACCAAACAACACAAACACAAGCATATGAATCATGCGATTTTGAATGTTTCTCAAATTCACAATAATACAACCTTTCTTATTGATTGGTTTGATTTGCTTTGGCTATGGTTTGGGAACCGTTGGTTTCCATTCTTTTTCTCGTCACAAAATTTTTGAACTAATAGAACTTTATAGAAAGATCACCAAACAACACCAACACAAGCATACGAATCATGCGATTCTGAATGTTTCTCAAATCTCAATAATACAACCTTTCTTATTGATTGGTTTGATTTGCCTAGGCTATTGTTTGGGAACCGTTGGTTTACATTCTTTTTCTCGTCCAAAAATCTTTGAACTAATAGAACTTCGTAGAAAGATCACCAAACAACACCAACACAAGCATACGAATCATGCGATTCCGAATGTTTCTCATATTCTCAATAATACAACCTTTCTTATTGATTGGTTTGATTTGCCTAGGCTATGGTTTGGGAACCGTTGGTTTCCATTCTTTTTCTCGTCAAAAAATCTTTGAACTAACAGAACTTGATAGAAAGATCACCAAACAACACCAACACAAGCATACGAATCATGCGATTCCAAATGTTTCTCGAATTCTCAATAACACAACGTTTGTTATTGATTGGTTTGATTTGCCTAGGCTATGGTTTGGGAACCGTTGGTTTCCATTCTTTTTCTAGTCCAATAATCTTTGAATTAATAGAACTTGATAGAAAGATCCCAAACAAAACAAACACAAGCATACGAATCATGCGATTCCGAATGTTTCTCATATTCTCAATAATACAACCTTTCTTATTGATTGGTTTGATTTGCCTAGGCTATGGTTTGGGAACCGTTGGTTTCCATTCTTTTTCTCGTCAAAAAATCTTTGAACTAATAGAACTTGATAGAAAGATCACAAAACAACACCAACACAAGCATACGAATCATGCGATTCCAAATGTTTCTCGAATTCTCAATAACACAACCTTTCTTATTGATTGGTTTGATTTGCCTAGGATATGGTTTGGGAACCGTTGGTTTCCATTCTTTTTATCGTCAAACAATATTTGAACTAAAAAAACTTGTTAGAAAGATCACCAAACAACACAAACACATGCATATGAATCATGCGATTTCGAATGTTTCTCAAATTCTCAATAATACAACCTTTCTTATTGATTGGTTTGATTTGCCTAGGCTATGGTTTGGGAACCGTTGGTTTCCATTCTTTTTCTCGTAAAAAAATCTTTGAAGTAATAGAACTTGATAGAAAGATCACCAAACAACACGAACACAAGCATATGAATCATGCGATTCCAAATGTTTCTCGAATTCTCAATAACACAACCTTTCTTATTGATTGGTTTGATTTGCCTAGGCTATGGTTTGGGAACCGTTGGTTTCCATTCTTTTTCTAGTCCAAAAATCTTTGAACTAGTAGAACTTGATAGAAAGGTCCCAAACAACACAAACACAAGCATACGAATCATGCGATTCCGAATGTTTCTCATATTCTCAATAATACAACCTTTCTTATTGATTGGTTTGATTTGCCTAGGCTATGGTTTGGGAACTGTTGGTTTCCATTCTTTTTCTCGTCCAAAAATCTTTGAACTAAGAGAACTTGATAGAAAGATCAACAAACAACACCAACACAAGCATACGAATCATGCGATTCCGAATGTTTCTCAAATTGTCAATAACACAACCTTTCTTTTTGATTGGATTGATTTGCCTAGGCTATGGTGTCGGGGGTATTGGTTTCCATTCTTTTACTAGTCCAAAAATCTTTGAACTAATAGAACTTGATAGAAAGATCACCAAACAACACAAACACAAGCATATGAATCATGCGATTCCGAATGTTTCTCAAATTCTCAATAATACAACCTTTCTTATTGATTGGTTTGATTTGCCTAGGCTATGGTTTGGGAACCGTTGGTTTCCATTCTTTTTCTCGTAAAAAAATCTTTGAAGTAATAGAACTTGATAGAAAGATCACCAAACAACACCAACACAAGCATACGAATCATGCGATTCCAAATGTTTCTCGAATTCTCAATAACACAACCTTTCTTATTGATTGGTTTGATTTGCCTAGGCTATGGTTTGGGAACCGTTGGTTTCCATTCTTTTTATCGTCAAAAAATATTTGAACTAAAAAAACTTGTTAGAAGGATCACCAAACAACACAAACACAAGCATATGAATCATGCGATTTTGAATGTTTCTCAAATTCACAATAATACAACCTTTCTTATTGATTGGTTTGATTTGCTTTGGCTATGGTTTGGGAACCGTTGGTTTCCATTCTTTTTCTCGTCACAAAATTTTTGAACTAATAGAACTTTATAGAAAGATCACCAAACAACACCAACACAAGCATACGAATCATGCGATTCTGAATGTTTCTCAAATCTCAATAATACAACCTTTCTTATTGATTGGTTTGATTTGCCTAGGCTATTGTTTGGGAACCGTTGGTTTACATTCTTTTTCTCGTCCAAAAATCTTTGAACTAATAGAACTTCGTAGAAAGATCACCAAACAACACCAACACAAGCATACGAATCATGCGATTCCGAATGTTTCTCATATTCTCAATAATACAACCTTTCTTATTGATTGGTTTGATTTGCCTAGGCTATGGTTTGGGAACCGTTGGTTTCCATTCTTTTTCTCGTCAAAAAATCTTTGAACTAACAGAACTTGATAGAAAGATCACCAAACAACACCAACACAAGCATACGAATCATGCGATTCCAAATGTTTCTCGAATTCTCAATAACACAACGTTTGTTATTGATTGGTTTGATTTGCCTAGGCTATGGTTTGGGAACCGTTGGTTTCCATTCTTTTTCTAGTCCAATAATCTTTGAATTAATAGAACTTGATAGAAAGATCCCAAACAAAACAAACACAAACATACGAATCATGCGATTCCGAATGTTTCTCATATTCTCAATAATACAACCTTTCTTATTGATTGGTTTGATTTGCCTAGGCTATGGTTTGGGAACCGTTGGTTTCCATTCTTTTTCTCGTCAAAAAATCTTTGAACTAATAGAACTTGATAGAAAGATCACAAAACAACACCAACACAAGCATACGAATCATGCGATTCCAAATGTTTCTCGAATTCTCAATAACACAACCTTTCTTATTGATTGGTTTGATTTGCCTAGGATATGGTTTGGGAACCGTTGGTTTCCATTCTTTTTATCGTCAAACAATATTTGAACTAAAAAAACTTGTTAGAAAGATCACCAAACAACACAAACACATGCATATGAATCATGCGATTTCGAATGTTTCTCAAATTCTCAATAATACAACCTTTCTTATTGATTGGTTTGATTTGCTTTGGCTATGGTTTGGGAACCGTTGGTTTCCATTCTTTTTCTCGTCACAAAATCTTTGAACTAATAGAACTTTGTAGAAAGATCACCAAACAACACAAACACAAGCATATGAATCATGCGATTTCGAATGTTTCTCAAATTCTCAATAATACAACCTTTCTTTTTGATTGGTTTGATTTGCTTTGGCTATGGTTTGGGAACCGTTGGTTTCCATTCTTTTTCTCGTCACAAAATCTTTGAACTAATAGAACTTTATAGAAAGATCACCAAACAACACCAACACAAGCATACGAATCATGCGATTCTGAATGTTTCTCAAATCTCAATAATACAACCTTTCTTATTGATAGGTTTGATTTGCCTAGGCTATTGTTTGGGAACCGTTGGTTTACATTATTTTTCTCGTCCAAAAATCTTTGAACTAATAGAATTTGATAAAAAGATCCCAAAAAACACAAACACAAGAATACGAATCATGCGATTCCGAATGTTTCTCATATTCTCAATAATACAACCTTTCTTATTGATTGGTTTGATTTGCCTAGGCTATGGTTTGGGAACCGTTGGTTTCCATTCTTTTTCTCGTCAAAAAATCTTTGAACTAACAGAACTTGATAGAAAGATCACCAAACAACACCAACACAAGTATACGAATCATGCGATTCCAAATGTTTCTCGAATTCTCAATAACACAACCTTTCTTATTGATTGGTTTGATTTGCCTAGGCTATGGTTTGGGAACCGTTGGTTTCCATTCTTTTTCTAGTCCAAAAATCTTTGAATTAATAGAACTTGATAAAAAGATCCCAAATAACACAAACACAAGCATACGAATCATGCGATTCCGAATGTTTCTCATATTCTCAATAATACAACCTTTCTTATTGATTGGTTTGATTTGCCTAGGCTATGGTTTGGGAACTGTTAGCTTCCATTCTTTTTCTCGTCCAAAAATCTTTGAACTAAGAGGACTTGATAGAAAGATCAACAAATAACACCAACACAAGCATACGAATCATGCGATTCCGAATGTTTCTCAAATTGTCAATAACACAACCTTTCTTATTGATTGGATTGATTTGCCTAGGCTATGGTGTCGGGGGTATTGGTTTCCATTCTTTTACTAGTCCAAAAATCTTTGAACTAATAGAACTTGATACAAAGATCACCAAACAACACAAACACAAGCATATGAATCATGCGATTCCGAATGTTTCTCAAATTCTCAATAATACAACATTTCTTATTGATTGGTTTGATTTGCCTAGACTATGGTTTGGGAACCGTTGGTTTCCATTCTTTTTCTCGTCAAAAAATCTTTGAACTAATAGAACTTGATAGAAAGATCACCAAACAACACCAATACAAGCATACGAATCATGCGATTCCAAATTTTCTCGAATTCTCAATAACACAACCTTTCTAATTGATTGGTTTGATTTGCCTAGGCTATGATTTGGGAACCGTTGGTTTCCATTCTTTTTCTAGTCCAAAAATCTTTGAATTAATAGAACTTGATAGAAAGATCCCAAACAACACAAACACAAGCATACGAATCATGCGATACCGAATGTTTCTCAAATTCTCAATAATACAACCTTTCTTATTGATTGGTTTCATTTGCCTAGGCTATGGTTTGGGAACCGTTGGTTTCCATTCTTTTTCTCGTAAAAAAATCTTTGAAGTAATAGAACTTCATAGAAAGATCACCAAACAACACGAACACAAGCATACGAATCATGCGATTCCAAATGTTTCTCGAATTCTGAATAACACAACCTTTCTTATTGTTTGGTTTGATTTGCCTAGGCTATGGTTTGGGAACCGTTGGTTTCCATTCTTTTTCTAGTCCAAAAATCTTTGAACTAGTAGAACTTGAAAGAAAGGCCCCAAACAACACAAACACAAGCATACGAATCATGCGATTCCGAATGTTTCTCATATTCTCAATAATACAACCTTTCTTATTGATTGGTTTGATTTGCCTAGGCTATGGTTTGGGAACTGTTGGTTTCCATTCTTTTTCTCGTCCAAAATTCTTTGAAGTAAGAGAACTTGATAGATAGATCACCAAACAACACCAACACAAGCATACGAATCATGCGATTCTGAATGTTTCTCAAATCTCAATAATACAACCTTTCTTATTGATTGGTTTGATTTGCCTAGACTATTGTTTGGGAACCGTTGGTTTACATTCTTTTTCTCGTCCAAAAATCTTTGAACTAATAGAACTTCATAGAAAGATCACCAAACAACACCAACACAAGCATACGAATCATGCGATTCCGAATGTTTCTCATATTCTCAATAATACAACCTTTCTTATTGATTGGTTTGATTTGCCTAGGCTATGGTTTGGGAACCGTTGGTTTCCATTCTTTTTCTCGTCAAAAAATCTTTGAACTAACAGAACTTGATAGAAAGATCACCAAACAACACCAACACAAGCATACGAATCATGCGATTCCAAATGTTTCTCGAATTCTCAATAACACTACCTTTCTTATTGATTGGTTTGATTTGCCTAGGCTATGGTTTGGGAACCGTTGGTTTCCAATTTTTTCTAGTCCAAAAATCTTTGAATTAATAGAACTTGATAGAAAGATCCCAAACAACACAAACACAAGCATACGAATCATGCGATTCCGAATGTTTCTCATATTCTCAATAATACAACCTTTCTTATTGATTGGTTTGATTTGCCTAGGCTATGGTTTGGGAACCGTTGGTTTCCATTCTTTTTCTCGTCAAAAAATCTTTGAACTAATAGAACTTGATAGAAAGATCACAAAACAACACCAACACAAGCATACGAATCATGCGATTCCAAATGTTTCTCGAATTCTCAATAACACAACCTTTCTTATTGATTGGTTTGATTTGCCTAGACTATGGTTTGGGAACCGTTGGTTTCCATTCTTTTTCTAGTCCAAAAATCTTTGAACTAATAGAACTTGATAGAAAGATCCCAAACAACACAAACACAAGCATACGAATCATGCGATACCGAATGTTTCTCAAATTCTCAATAATACAACCTTTCTTATTGATTGGTTTGATTTGCCTAGGCTATGGTTTGGGAACCGTTAGTTTCCATTCTTTTTCTCGTAAAAAAATCTTTGAAGTAATAGAACTTGATAGAAAGATCACCAAACAACACCAACACAAGCATACGAATCATGCGATTCCAAATGTTTCTCGAATTCTCAATAACACAACCTTTCTTATTGATTGGTTTGATTTGCCTAGGCTATGGTTTGGGAACCGTTGGTTTCCATTCTTTTTATCGTCAAACAATATTTGAACTAAAAAAACTTGTTAGAAAGATCACCAAACAACACAAACACAAGCATATGAATCATGCGATTTCGAATGTTTCTCAAATTCTCAATAATACAACCTTTCTTATTGATTGGTTTGATTTGCGTTGGCTATGGTTTGGGAACCGTTGGTTTCCATTCTTTTTCTCGTCACAAAATCTTTGAACTAATAGAACTTTATAGAAAGATCACCAAACAACACCAACACAAGCATACGAATCATGCGATTCTGAATGTTTCTCAAATCTCAATAATACAACCTTTCTTATTGATTGGTTTGATTTGCCTAGGCTATTGTTTGGGAACCGTTGGTTTACATTCTTTTTCTCGTCCAAAAATCTTTGAACTAATAGAACTTGATAGAAAGATCCCAAACAACACAAACACAAGGATACGAATCATGCGATTCCGAATGTTTCTCATATTCTCAATAATACAACCTTTCTTATTGATTGGTTTGATTTGCCTAGGCTATGGTTTGGGAACTGTTGGTTTCCATTCTTTTTCTCGTCACAAAATCTTTGAACTAATATAACTTTATAGAAAGATCACCAAACAACACCAACACAAGCATACGAATCATGCGATTCTTAAAGTTTCTCAAATCTTAATAATACAACCTTTCTTATTGATTGGTTTGATTTGCCTAGGCTATTGTTTGGGAACCGTTGGTTTACATTCTTTTTCTCGTCCAAAAATCTTTGAACTAATAGAACGCGATAAAAAGATCCCAAAAAACACAAACACAAGGATACGAATCATGCGATTCCGAATGTTTCTCATATTCTCAATAATACAACCTTTCTTATTGATTGGTTTGATTTGCCTAGGCTATGGTTTGGGAACCGTTGGTTTCCATTCTTTTTCTCGTAAAAAAATCTTTGAAGTAATAGAACTTGATAGAAAGATCACCAAACAACACGAACACAAGCATACGAATCATGCGATTCCAAATGTTTCTCGAATTCTCAATAACACAACCTTTCTTATTGATTGGATTGATTTGCCTAGGCTATGGTGTCGGGGGTATTGGTTTCCATTCTTTTACTAGTCCAAAAATCTTTGAACTAATAGAACTTGATAGAAAGATCACCAAACAACACAAACACAAGCATATGAATCTTGCGATTCCGAATGTTTCTCAAATTCTCAATAATACAACCTTTCTTATTGATTGGTTTGATTTGCCTAGGCTATGCTTTGGGACCCGTTGGTTTCCATTCTTTTTCTCGTCAAAAAATCTTTGAACTAATAGAACTTGATAGAAAGATGACCAAACAACACCAATACAAGCATACGAATCATGCGATTCCAAATTTTTTCGAATTCTCAATAACACAACCTTTCTTATTGATTGGTTTGATTTGCCTAGGCTATGGTTTGGGAACCGTTGGTTTCCATTCTTTTTGTAGTCCAAAAATCTTTGAACTAATAGAACATGATAGAAAGATCCCAAACAACACAAACACAAGCATACGAATCATGCGATACCGAATGTTTCTCAAATTCTCAATAATACAACCTTTCTTATTGATTGGTTTGATTTGCCTAGGCTATGGTTTGGGAACCGTTGGTTTCCATTCTTTTTCTCGTAAAAAAATCTTTGAAGTAATAGAACTTGATAGAAAGATCACCAAACAACACGAACACAAGCATACGAATCATGCGATTCCAAATGTTTCTCGAATTCTCAATAACACAACCTTTCTTATTGATTGGTTTGATTTGCCTAGGCTATGGTTTGGGAACCGTTGGTTTCCATTCTTTTTCTAGTCCAAAAATCTTTGAACTAGTAGAACTTGATAGAAAGGTCCCAAACAACACAAACACAAGCATACGAATCATGCGATTCCGAATGTTTCTCATATTCTCAATAATACAACCTTTCTTATTGATTGGTTTGATTTGCCTAGGCTATGGTTTGGGAACTGTTGGTTTCCATTCTTTTTCTCGTCCAAAAATCTTTGAACTAAGAGAACTTGATAGAAAGATCAACAAACAACACCAACACAAGCATACGAATCATGCGATTCCGAATGTTTCTCAAATTGTCAATAACACAACCTTTCTTATTGATTGGATTGATTTGCCTAGGCTATGGTGTCGGGGGTATTGGTTTCCATTCTTTTACTAGTCCAAAAATCTTTGAACTAATAGAACTTGATAGAAAGATCACCAAACAACACAAACACAAGCATATGAATCATGCGATTCCGAATGTTTCTCAAATTCTCAATAATACAACCTTTCTTATTGATTGGTTTGATTTGCCTAGGCTATGGTTTGGGAACCGTTGGTTTCCATTCTTTTTCTCGTCACAAAATCTTTGAACTAATAGAACTTTATAGAAAGATCAGCAAACAACACCAACACAAGCATACGAATCATGCGATACCGAATGTTTCTCAAATTCTCAATAATACAACCTTTCTTATTGATTGGTTTGATTTGCCTAGGCTATGGTTTGGGAACCGTTGGTTTCCATTCTTTTTCTCGTAAAAAAATCTTTGAAGTAATAGAACTTGATAGAAAGATCACCAAACAACACCAACACAAGCATACGAATCATGCGATTCCAAATGTTTCTCGAATTCTCAATAACACAACCTTTCTTATTGATTGGTTTGATTTGCCTAGGCTATGGTTTGGGAACCGTTGGTTTCCATTCTTTTTATCGTCAAAAAATATTTGAACTAAAAAAACTTGTTAGAAGGATCACCAAACAACACAAACACAAGCATATGAATCATGCGATTTTGAATGTTTCTCAAATTCACAATAATACAACCTTTCTTATTGATTGGTTTGATTTGCTTTGGCTATGGTTTGGGAACCGTTGGTTTCCATTCTTTTTCTCGTCACAAAATTTTTGAACTAATAGAACTTTATAGAAAGATCACCAAACAACACCAACACAAGCATACGAATCATGCGATTCTGAATGTTTCTCATATTCTCAATAATACAACCTTTCTTATTGATTGGTTTGATTTGCCTAGGCTATTGTTTGGGAACCGTTGGTTTACATTCTTTTTCTCGTCCAAAAATCTTTGAACTAATAGAACTTCGTAGAAAGATCACCAAACAACACCAACACAAGCATACGAATCATGCGATTCCGAATGTTTCTCATATTCTCAATAATACAACCTTTCTTATTGATTGGTTTGATTTGCCTAGGCTATGGTTTGGGAACCGTTGGTTTCCATTCTTTTTCTCGTCAAAAAATCTTTGAACTAACAGAACTTGATAGAAAGATCACCAAACAACACCAACACAAGCATACGAATCATGCGATTCCAAATGTTTCTCGAATTCTCAATAACACAACGTTTGTTATTGATTGGTTTGATTTGCCTAGGCTATGGTTTGGGAACCGTTGGTTTCCATTCTTTTTCTAGTCCAATAATCTTTGAATTAATAGAACTTGATAGAAAGATCCCAAACAAAACAAACACAAGCATACGAATCATGCGATTCCGAATGTTTCTCATATTCTCAATAATACAACCTTTCTTATTGATTGGTTTGATTTGCCTAGGCTATGGTTTGGGAACCGTTGGTTTCCATTCTTTTTCTCGTCAAAAAATCTTTGAACTAATAGAACTTGATAGAAAGATCACAAAACAACACCAACACAAGCATACGAATCATGCGATTCCAAATGTTTCTCGAATTCTCAATAACACAACCTTTCTTATTGATTGGTTTGATTTGCCTAGGATATGGTTTGGGAACCGTTGGTTTCCATTCTTTTTATCGTCAAACAATATTTAAACTAAAAAAACTTGTTAGAAAGATCACCAAACAACACAAACACATGCATATGAATCATGCGATTTCGAATGTTTCTCAAATTCTCAATAATACAACCTTTCTTATTGATTGGTTTGATTTGCTTTGGCTATGGTTTGGGATCCGTTGGTTTCCATTCTTTTTCTCGTCACAAAATCTTTGAACTAATAGAACTTTGTAGAAAGATCACCAAACAACACTAACACAAGCATATGAATCATGCGATTTCGAATGTTTCTCAAATTCTCAATAATACAACCTTTCTTTTTGATTGGTTTGATTTGCTTTGGCGATGGTTTGGGAACCGTTGGTTTCCATTCTTTTTCTCGTCACAAAATCTTTGAACTAATAGAACTTTATAGAAAGATCACCAAACAACACCAACACAAGCATACGAATCATGCGATTCTGAATGTTTCTCAAATCTCAATAATACAACCTTTCTTATTGATTGGTTTGATTTGCCTAGGCTATTGTTTGGGAACCGTTGGTTTACATTCTTTTTCTCGTCCAAAAATCTTTGAACTAATAGAATTTGATAAAAAGATCCCAAAAAACACAAACACAAGAATACGAATCATGCGATTCCGAATGTTTCTCATATTCTCAATAATACAACCTTTCTTATTGATTAGTTTGATTTGCCTAGGCTATGGTTTGGGAACCGTTGGTTTCCATTCTTTTTCTCGTGAAAAAATCTTTGAACTAACAGAACTTGATAGAAAGATCACCAAACAACACCAACACAAGTATACGAATCATGCGATTCCAAATGTTTCTCGAATTCTCAATAACACAACCTTTCTTATTGATTGGTTTGATTTGCCTAGGCTATGGTTTGGGAACCGTTGGTTTCCATTCTTTTTCTAGTCCAAAAATCTTTGAATTAATAGAACTTGATAAAAAGATCCCAAACAACACAAACACAAGCATACGAATCATGCGATTCCGAATGTTTCTCATATTCTCAATAATACAACCTTTCTTATTGATTGGTTTGATTTGCCTAGGCTATGGTTTGGGAACTCTTGGCTTCCATTCTTTTTCTCGTCCAAAAATCTTTGAACTAAGAGGACTTGATAGAAAGATCAACAAACAACACCAACACAAGCATACGAATCATGCGATTCCGAATGTTTCTCAAATTGTCAATAACACAACCTTTCTTATTGATTGGATTGATTTACCTAGGCTATGGTGTCGGGGGTATTGGTTTCCATTCTTTTACTAGTCCAAAAATCTTTGAACTAATAGAACTTGATACAAAGATCACCAAACAACACAAACACAAGCATATGAATCATGCGATTCCGAATGTTTCTCAAATTCTCAATAATACAACATTTCTTATTGATTGGTTTGATTTGCCTAGACTATGGTTTGGGAACCGTTGGTTTCCATTCTTTTTCTCGTCAAAAAATCTTTGAACTAATAGAACTTGATAGAAAGATCACCAAACAACACCAATACAAGCATACGAATCATGCGATTCCAAATTTTCTCGAATTCTCAATAACACAACCTTTCTTATTGATTGGTTTGATTTGCCTAGGCTATGGTTTGGGAACCGTTGGTTTCCATTCTTTTTCTAGTCCAAAAATCTTTGAATTAATAGAACTTGATAGAAAGATCCCAAACAACACAAACACAAGCATACGAATCATGCGATACCGAATGTTTCTCAAATTCTCAATAATACAACCTTTCTTATTGATTGGTTTCATTTGCCTAGGCTATGGTTTGGGAACCGTTGGTTTCCATTCTTTTTCTCGTAAAAAAATCTTTGAAGTAATAGAACTTCATAGAAAGATCACCAAACAACACGAACACAAGCATACGAATCATGCGATTCCAAATGTTTCTCGAATTCTGAATAACACAACCTTTCTTATTGTTTGATTTGATTTGCCTAGGCTATGGTTTGGGAACCGTTGGTTTCCATTCTTTTTCTAGTCCAAAAATCTTTGAACTAGTAGAACTTGAAAGAAAGGCCCCAAACAACACAAACACAAGCATACGAATCATGCGATTCCGAATGATTCTCATATTCTCAATAATACAACCTTTCTTATTGATTGGTTTGATTTGCCTAGGCTATGGTTTGGGAACTGTTGGTTTCCATTCTTTTTCTCGTCCAAAATTCTTTGAACTAAGAGAACTTGATAGATAGATCACCAAACAACACCAACACAAGCATACGAATCATGCGATTCTGAATGTTTCTCAAATCTCAATAATACAACCTTTCTTATTGATTGGTTTGATTTGCCTAGACTATTGTTTGGGAACCGTTGGTTTACATTCTTTTTCTCGTCCAAAAATCTTTGAACTAATAGAACTTCATAGAAAGATCACCAAACAACACCAACACAAGCATACGAATCATGCGATTCCGAATGTTTCTCATATTCTCAATAATACAACCTTTCTTATTGATTGGTTTGATTTGCCTAGGCTATGGTTTGGGAACCGTTGGTTTCCATTCTTTTTCTCGTCAAAAAATCTTTGAACTAACAGAACTTGATAGAAAGATCACCAAACAACACCAACACAAGCATACGAATCATGCGATTCCAAATGTTTCTCGAATTCTCAATAACACTACCTTTCTTATTGATTGGTTTGATTTGCCTAGGCTATGGTTTGGGAACCGTTGGTTTCCAATCTTTTTCTAGTCCAAAAATCTTTGAATTAATAGAACTTGATAGAAAGATCCGAAACAACACAAACACAAGCATACGAATCATGCGATTCCGAATGTTTCTCATATTCTCAATAATACAACCTTTCTTATTGATTGGTTTGATTTTCCTAGGCTATGGTTTGGGAACCGTTGGTTTCCATTCTTTTTCTCGTCAAAAAATCTTTGAACTAATAGAACTTGATAGAAAGATCACAAAACAACACCAACACAAGCATACGAATCATGCGATTCCAAATGTTTCTCGAATTCTCAATAACACAACCTTTCTTATTGATTGGTTTGATTTGCCTAGACTATGGTTTGGGAACCGTTGGTTTCCATTATTTTTCTAGTCCAAAAATCTTTGAACTAATAGAACTTGATAGAAAGATCCCAAACAACACAAACACAAGCATACGAATCATGCGATACCGAATGTTTCTCAAATTCTCAATAATACAACCTTTCTTATTGATTGGTTTGATTTGCCTAGGCTATGGTTTGGGAACCGTTAGTTTCCATTCTTTTTCTCGTAAAAAAATCTTTGAAGTAATAGAACTTGATAGAAAGATCACCAAACAACACCAACACAAGCATACGAATCATGCGATTCCAAATGTTTCTCGAATTCTCAATAACACAACCTTTCTTATTGATTGGTTTGATTTGCCTAGGCTATGGTTTGGGAACCGTTGGTTTCCATTCTTTTTATCGTCAAACAATATTTGAACTAAAAAAACTTGTTAGAAAGATCACCAAACAACACAAACACAAGCATATGAATCATGCGATTTCGAATGTTTCTCAAATTCTCAATAATACAACCTTTCTTATTGATTGGTTTGATTTGCTTTGGCTATGGTTTGGGAACCGTTGGTTTCCATTCTTTTTCTCGTCACAAAATCTTTGAACTAATAGAACTTTATAGAAAGATCACCAAACAACACCAACACAAGCATACGAATCATGCGATTCTGAATGTTTCTCAAATCTCAATAATACAACCTTTCTTATTGATTGGTTTGATTTGCCTAGGCTATTGTTTGGGAACCGTTGGTTTACATTCTTTTTCTCGTCCAAAAATCTTTGAACTAATAGAACTTGATAGAAAGATCCCAAACAACATAAACACAAGGATACGAATCATGCGATTCCGAATGTTTCTCATATTCTCAATAATACAACCTTTCTTATTGATTGGTTTGATTTGCCTAGGCTATGTTTTGGGAACCGTTGGTTTCCATTCTTTTTCTCGTTAAAAAATCTTTGAACTAACAGAACTTGATAGAAAGATCACCAAACAACACCAACACAAGCATACGAATCATGCGATTCCAAATGTTTCTCGAATTCTCAATAACACAACCTTTCTTATTGATTGGTTTGATTTGCCTAGGCTATGGTTTGGGAACCGTTGGTTTCCAATCTTTTTCTAGTCCAAAAATCTTTGAACTAATAGAACTTGATAGAAAGATCCCAAACAACACCAACACAAGCATACGAATCATGCGATTCCAAATGTTTCTCGAATTCTCAATAACACAACCTTTCTTATTGATTGGTTTGATTTTCCTAGACTATGGTTTAGGAACCGTTGGTTTCAATTCTTTTTCTAGTCCAAAAATCTTTGAACTAATAGAACTTGATAGAAAGATCCCAAACAACACAAACACAAGCATACGAATCATGCGATACCGAATGTTTCTCAAATTCTCAATAAAACAACCTTTCTTATTGATTGGTTTGATTTGCCTAGGCTATGGTTTGGGAACCGTTAGTTTCCATTCTTTTTCTCGTAAAAAAATCTTTGAAGTAATAGAACTTGATAGAAAGATCACCAAACAACACCAACACAAGCATACGAATCATGCGATTCCAAATGTTTCTCGAATTCTCAATAACACAACCTTTCTTATTGATTGGTTTGATTTGCCTAGGCTATGGTTTGGGAACCGTTGGTTTCCATTCTTTTTATCGTCAAACAATATTTGAACTAAAAAAACTTGTTAGAAAGATCACCAAACAACACAAACACAAGCATATGAATCATGCGATTTCGAATGTTTCTCAAATTCTCAATAATACAACCTTTCTTATTGATTGGTTTGATTTGCGTTGGCTATGGTTTGGGAACCGTTGGTTTCCATTCTTTTTCTCGTCACAAAATCTTTGAACTAATAGAACTTTATAGAAAGATCACCAAACAACACCAACACAAGCATACGAATCATGCGATTCTGAATGTTTCTCAAATCTCAATAATACAACCTTTCTTATTGATTGGTTTGATTTGCCTAGGCTATTGTTTGGGAACCGTTGGTTTACATTCTTTTTCTTGTCCAAAAATCTTTGAACTAATAGAACTTGATAGAAAGATCCCAAACAACACAAACACAAGGATACGAATCATGCGATTCCGAATGTTTCTCATATTCTCAATAATACAACCTTTCTTATTGATTGGTTTGATTTGCCTAGGCTATGTTTTGGGAACTGTTGGTTTCCATTCTTTTTCTCGTCACAAAATCTTTGAACTAATAGAACTTTATAGAAAGATTACCAAACAACACCAACACAAGCATACGAATCATGCGATTCTTAATGTTTCTCAAATCTTAATAATACAACCTTTCTTATTGATTGGTTTGATTTGCCTAGGCTATTGTTTGGGAACCGTTGGTTTACATTCTTTTTCTCGTCCAAAAATCTTTGAACTAATAGAACTTGATAAAAAGATCCCAAAAAACACAAACACAAGGATACGAATCATGCGATTCCGAATGTTTCTCATATTCTCAATAATACAACCTTTCTTATTGATTGGTTTGATTTGCCTAGGCTATGGTTTGGGAACCGTTGGTTTCCATTCTTTTTCTCGTCAAAAAATCTTTGAACTAACAGAACTTGATAGAAAGATCACCAAACAACACCAACACAAGTATACGAATCATGCGATTCCAAATGTTTCTCGAATTCTCAATAACACAACCTTTCTTATTGATTGGTTTGATTTGCCTAGGCTATGGTTTGGGAACCGTTGGTTTCCATTCTTTTTCTAGTCCAAAAATCTTTGAATTAACAGAACTTGATAGAAAGATCCCAAACAACACAAACACAAGCATACGAATCATGCGATTCCGAATGTTTCTCATATTCTCAATAATACAACCTTTCTTATTGATTGGTTTGATTTGCCTAGGCTATGGTTTGGGAAACTGTTGGCTTCCATTCTTTTTCTTGTCCAAAAATCTTTGAACTAAGAGGACTTGATAGAAAGATCAACAAACAACACCAACACAAGCATACGAATCATGCGATTCCGAATGTTTCTCAAATTGTCAATAACACAACCTTTCTTATTGATTGGATTGATTTGCCTAGGCTATGGTGTCGGGGGTATTGGTTTCCATTCTTTTACTAGTCCAAAAATCTTTGAACTAATAGAACTTGATAGAAAGATCACCAAACAACACAAACACAAGCATATGAATCTTGCGATTCCGAATGTTTCTCAAATTCTCAATAATACAACCTTTCTTATTGATTGGTTTGATTTGCCTAGGCTATGCTTTGGGACCCGTTGGTTTCCATTCTTTTTCTCGTCAAAAAATCTTTGAACTAATAGAACTTGATAGAAATATCACCAAACAACACCAATACAAGCATACGAATCATGCGATTCCAAATTTTCTCGAATTCTCAATAACACAACCTTTCTTATTGATCTGTTTGATTTGCCTAGGCTATGGTTTGGGAACCGTTGGTTTCCATTCTTTTTATCGTCAAACAATATTTGAACTAAAAAAACATGTTAGAAAGATCACCAAACAACACAAACACAAGCATATGAATCATGCGATTTCGAATGTTTCTCAAATTCTCAATAATACAACCTTTCTTATTGATTGGTTTGATTTGCTTTGGCTATGGTTTGGGAACCGTTGTTTTCCATTCTTTTTCTCGTCACAAAATCTTTGAACTAATAGAACTTTATAGAAAGATCACCAAACAACACCAACACAAGCATACGAATCATGCGATTCTGAATGTTTCTCAAATCTCAATAATACAACCTTTCTTATTGATTGGTTTGATTTGCCTAGGCTATTGTTTGGGAACCGTTGGTTTACATTCTTTTTCTCGTCCAAAAATCTTTGAACTAATAGAACTTGATAGAAAGATCCCAAACAACACAAACACAAGGATACGAATCATGCGATTCCGAATGTTTCTCATATTCTCAATAATACAACCTTTCTTATTGATTGGTTTGATTTGCCTAGGCTATGATTTGGGAACCGTTGGTTTCCATTCTTTTTCTCGTCAAAAAATCTTTGAACTAACAGAACTTGATAGAAAGATCACCAAACAACACCAACACATGCATACGAATCATGCGATTCCAAATGTTTCTCGAATTCTCAATAACACAACCTTTCTTATTGATTGGTTTGATTTGCCTAGGCTATGGTTTGGGAACCGTTGGTTTCCATTCTTTTTCTAGTCCAAAAATCTTTGAACTAATAGAACTTGATAGAAAGATCCCAAACAACACCAACACAAGCATACGAATCATGCGATTCCAAATGTTTCTCGAATTCTCAATAACACAACCTTTTTTATTGATTGGTTTGATTTGCCTAGACTATGGTTTGGGAACCGTTGGTTTCCATTCTTTTTCTAGTCCAAAAATCTTTGAACTAATAGAACTTGATAGAAAGATCCCAAACAACACAAACACAAGCATACGAATCATGCGATACCGAATGTTTCTCAAATTCTCAATAATACAACCTTTCTTATTGATTGGTTTGATTTGCCTAGGCTATGGTTTGTGAACCGTTAGTTTCCATTCTTTTTCTCGTAAAAAAATCTTCGAAGTAATAGAACTTGATAGAAAGATCACCAAACAACACCAACACAAGCATACGAATCATGCGATTCCAAATGTTTCTCGAATTCTCAATAACACAACCTTTCTTATTGATTGGTTTGATTTGCCTAGGCTATGGTTTGGGAACCGTTGGTTTCCATTCTTTTTATCGTCAAACAATATTTGAACTAAAAAAACTTGTTAGAAAGATCACCAAACAACACAAACACAAGCATATGAATCATGCGATTCCGAATGTTTCTCAAATTCTCAATAATACAACCTTTCTTATTGATTGGTTTGATTTGCCTAGGCTATGCTTTGGGAACCGTTGGTTTCCATTCTTTTTCTCGTCAAAAAATCTTTGAACTAATAGAACTTGATAGAAATATCACCAAACAACACCAATACAAGCATACGAATCATGCGATTCCAAATTTTCTCGAATTCTCAATAACACAACCTTTCTTATTGATTGGTTTGATTTGCCTAGGCTATGGTTTGGGAACCGTTGGTTTCCATTCTTTTTATCGTCAAACAATATTTGAACTAAAAAAACTTGTTAGAAAGATCACCAAACAACACAAACACAAGCATATGAATCATGCGATTTCGAATGTTTCTCAAATTCTCAATAATACAACCTTTCTTATTGATTGGTTTGATTTGCTTTGTCTATGGTTTAAGAACCGTTGTTTTCCATTCTTTTTCTCGTCACAAAATCTTTGAACTAATAGAACTTTATAGAAAGATCACCAAACAACACCAACACAAGCATACGAATCATGCGATTCTGAATGTTTCTCAAATCTCAATAATACAACCTTTCTTATTGATTGGTTTGATTTGCCTAGGCTATTGTTTGGGAACCGTTGGTTTACATTCTTTTTCTCGTCCAAAAATCTTTGAACTAATAGAACTTGATAGAAAGATCCCAAACAACACAAACACAAGGATACGAATCATGCGATTCCGAATGTTTCTCATATTCTCAATAATACAACCTTTCTTATTGATTGGTTTGATTTGCCTAGGCTATGGTTTGGGAACTGTTGGTTTCCATTCTTTTTCTCGTCACAAAATCTTTGAACTAATAGAACTTTATAGAAAGATCACCAAACAACACCAACACAAGCATACGAATCATGCGATTCTGAATGTTTCTCAAATCTCAATAATACAACCTTTCTTATTGATTGGTTTGATTTGCCTAGGCTATTGTTTGGGAACCGTTGGTTACATTCTTTTTCTCGTCCAAAAATCTTTGAACTAATAGAACTTGATAAAAAGATCCCAAAAAACACAAACACAAGGATACGAATCATGCGATTCCGAACGTTTCTCATATTCTCAATAATACAACCTTTCTTATTGATTGGTTTGATTTGCCTAGGCTATGGTTTGGGAACCGTTGGTTTCCATTCTTTTTCTCGTCAAAACATCTTTGAACTAACAGAACTTGATAGAAAGATCACCAAACAACACCAACACAAGCATACGAATCATGCGATTCCAAATGTTTCTCGAATTCTCAATAACACAACCTTTCTTATTGATTGGTTTGATTTGCCTAGGCTATGGTTTGGGAACCGTTGGTTTCCATTCTTTTTCTAGTCCAAAAATCTTTGAACTAGTAGAACTTGATAGAAAGGCCCCAAACAACACAAACACAAGCATACGAATCATGCGATTCCGAATGTTTCTCATATTCTCAATAATACAACCTTTCTTATTGATTGGTTTGATTTGCCTAGGCTATGGTTTGGGAACTGTTGGCTTCCATTCTTTTTCTCGTCCAAAATTCTTTGAACTAAGAGAACTTGTTAGATAGATCACCAAACAACACCAACACATGCATACGAATCATGCGATTTTGAATGTTTCTCAAATCTCAATAATACAACCTTTCTTATTGATTGGTTTGATTTGCCTAGGCTATTGTTTGGGAACCGTTGGTTTACATTCTTTTTCTCGTCCAAAAATCTTTGAACTAATAGAACTTCATAGAAAGATCACCAAACAACACCAACACAAGCATACGAATCATGCGATTCCGAATGTTTCTCATATTCTCAATAATACAACCTTTCTTATTGATTGGTTTGATTTGCCTAGGCTATGGTTTGGGGACCGTTGGTTTCCATTCTTTTTCTCGTCAAAAAATCTTTGAACTAACAGAACTTGATAGAAAGATCACCAAACCACACCAACACAAGCATATGAATCATGCGATTCCGAATGTTTCTCAAATTCTCAATAATACAACCTTTCTTATTGATTGGTTTGATTTGCCTAGGCTATGCTTTGGGAACCGTTGGTTTCCATTCTTTTTCTCGTCAAAAAATCTTTGAACTAATAGAACTTGATAGAAATATCACCAAACAACACCAATACAAGCATACGAATCATGCGATTCCAAATTTTCTCGAATTCTTAATAACACAACCTTTCTTATTGATTGGTTTGATTTGCCTAGGCTATGGTTTGGGAACCGTTGGTTTCCATTCTTTTTATCGTCAAACAATATTTGAACTAAAAAAACTTGTTAGAAAGATCACCAAACAACACAAACACAAGCATATGAATCATGCGATTTCGAATGTTTCTCAAATTCTCAATAATACAACCTTTCTTATTGATTGGTTTGATTTGCTTTGTCTATGGTTTGAGAACCGTTGTTTTCCATTCTTTTTCTCGTCACAAAATCTTTGAACTAATAGAACTTTATAGAAAGATCACCAAACAACACCAACACAAGCATACGAATCATGCGATTCTGAATGTTTCTCAAATCTCAATAATACAACCTTTCTTATTGATTGGTTTGATTTGCCTAGGCTATTGTTTGGGAACCGTTGGTTTACATTCTTTTTCTCGTCCAAAAATCTTTGAACTAATAGAACTTGATAGAAAGATCCCAAACAACACAAACACAAGGATACGAATCATGCGATTCCGAATGTTTCTCATATTCTCAATAATACAACCTTTCTTATTGATTGGTTTGATTTGCCTAGGCTATGGTTTGGGAACTGTTGGTTTCCATTCTTTTTCTCGTCACAAAATCTTTGAACTAATAGAACTTTATAGAAAGATCACCAAACAACACCAACACAAGCATACGAATCATGCGATTCTGAATGTTTCTCAAATCTCAATAATACAACCTTTCTTATTGATTGGTTTGATTTGCCTAGGCTATTGTTTGGGAACCGTTGGTTTACATTCTTTTTCTCGTCCAAAAATCTTTGAACTAATAGAACTTGATAAAAAGATCCCAAAAAACACAAACACAAGGATACGAATCATGCGATTCCGAACGTTTCTCATATTCTCAATAATACAACCTTTCTTATTGATTGGTTTGATTTGCCTAGGCTATGGTTTGGGAACCGTTGGTTTCCATTCTTTTTCTCGTCAAAACATCTTTGAACTAACAGAACTTGATAGAAAGATCACCAAACAACACCAACACAAGCATACGAATCATGCGATTCCAAATGTTTCTCGAATTCTCAATAACACAACCTTTCTTATTGATTGGTTTGATTTGCCTAGGCTATGGTTTGGGAACCGTTGGTTTCCATTCTTTTTCTAGTCCAAAAATCTTTGAACTAGTAGAACTTCATAGAAAGGCCCCAAACAACACAAACACAAGCATACGAATCATGCGATTCCGAATGTTTCTCATATTCTCAATAATACAACCTTTCTTATTGATTGGTTTGATTTGCCTAGGCTATGGTTTGGGAACTGTTGGCTTCCATTCTTTTTCTCGTCCAAAATTCTTTGAACTAAGAGAACTTGTTAGATAGATCATCAAACAACACCAACACATGCATACGAATCATGCGATTTTGAATGTTTCTCAAATCTCAATAATACAACCTTTCTTATTGATTGGTTTGATTTGCCTAGGCTATTGTTTGGGAACCGTTGGTTTACATTCTTTTTCTCGTCCAAAAATCTTTGAACTAATAGAACTTCATAGAAAGATCACCAAACAACACCAACACAAGCATACGAATCATGCGATTCCGAATGTTTCTCATATTCTCAATAATACAACCTTTCTTATTGATTGGTTTGATTTGCCTAGGCTATGGTTTGGGGACCGTTGGTTTCCATTCTTTTTCTCGTCAAAAAATCTTTGAACTAACAGAACTTGATAGAAAGATCACCAAACAACACCAACACAAGCATACGAATCATCCGATTCCAAATGTTTCTCGAATTCTCAATAACACTACCTTTCTTATTGATTGGTTTGATTTGCCTAGGCTATGGTTTGGCAACCATTGGTTTCCATTCTTTTTCTAGTCCCAAAATCTTTGAATTAATAGAACTTGATAGAAAGATCCCAAACAACACAAACACAAGCATACGAATCATGCGATTCCGAATGTTTCTCATATTCTCAATAATACAACCTTTCTTATTGATTGGTTTGATTTGCTTAGGCTATGGTTGGGAACCGTTGGTTTCCATCCTTTTTCTCGTCAAAAAATCTTTGAACTAATAGAACTTGATAGAAAGATCACAAAACAACACCAACACAAGCATACGAATCATGCGATTCCAAATGTTTCTCGAATTCTCAATAACACAACCTTTCTTATTGATTGGTTTGATTTGCCTAGACTATGGTTTGGGAACCGTTGGTTTCCATTCTTTTTCTAGTCCAAAAATCTTTGAACTAATAGAACTTGATAGAAAGATCCCAAACAACACAAACACAAGCATACGAATCATGCGATACCGAATGTTTCTCAAATTCTCAATAATACAACCTTTCTTATTGATTGGTTTGATTTGCCTAGGCTATGGTTTGGGAACCGTTAGTTTCCATTCTTTTTCTCGTAAAAAAATCTTTGAAGTAATAGAACTTGATAGAAAGATCACCAAACAACACCAACACAAGCATACCAATCATGCGATTCCAAATGTTTCTCGAATTCTTAATAACACAACCTTTCTTATTGATTGGTTTGATTTGCCTAGGCTACGGTTTGGGAACCGTTGGTTTCCATTCTTTTTATCGTCAAACAATATTTGAACTAAAAAAACTTGTTAGAAAGATCACCAAACAACACAAACACAAGCATATGAATCATGCGATTTCGAATGTTTCTCAAATTCTCAATAATACAACCTTTCTTATTGATTGGTTTGATTTGCTTTGGCTATGGTTTGGGAACCGTTGGTTTCCATTCTTTTTCTCGTCACAAAATCTTTGAACTAATAGAACTTTATAGAAAGATCACCAAACAACACCAACACAAGCATACGAATCATGCGATTCTGAATTTTTCTCAAATCTCAATAATACAATCTTTCTTATTGATTGGTTTGATTTGCCTAGGCTATTGTTTGGGAACCGTTGGTTTACATTCTTTTTCTCGTCCAAAAATATTTGAACTATTAGAACTTGATAGAAAGATCCCAAACAACACAAACACAAGGATACGAATCATGTGATTCCGAATGTTTCTCATATTCTCAATAATACAACCTTTCTTATTGATTGGTTTGATTTGCCTAGGCTATGGTTTGGGAACCGTTGGTTTCCATTCTTTTTCTCGTCAAAAAATCTTTGAACTAACAGAACTTGATAGAAAGATCACCAAGCAACACCAACACAAGCATACGAATCATGCAATTCCAAATGTTTCTCGAATTCTCAATAACACAACCTTTCTTATTGATTGGTTTGATTTGCCTAGGCTATGGTTTGGGAACCGTTGGTTTCCATTCTTTTTCTAGTCCAAAAATCTTTGAACTAGTAGAACTTGATAGAAAGATCCCAAACAACACAAACACAAGCATACGAATCATGCGATTCCGAATGTTTCTTATATTCTCAATAATACAACCTTTCTTATTGATTGGTTTGATTTGCCTAGGCTATGGTTTGGGAACTGTTGGTTTCTATTCTTTTTTTCGTCGAAAAATCTTTGAACTAAGAGAACTTGATAGAAAGATCAACAAACAACACCAACACAAGCACACGAATCATGCGATTCCGAATGTTTCTCAAATTGTCAATAACACAACCTTTCTTATTGATTGGATTGATTTGCCTAGGCTATGGTGTCGGGGGTATTGGTTTCCATTATTTTACTAGTCCAAAAATCTTTGAACTAATAGAACTTGATATAAAGATCACCAAACAACACAAACACAAGCATATGAATCATGCGATTCCGAATGTTTCTCAAATTCTCAATAATACAACCTTTCTTATTGATTGCTTTGATTTGCCTAGGCTATGGTTTGGGAACCGTTGGTTTCCATTCTTTTTCTCGTCAAAAAATCTTTGAACTAATAGAACTTGATAGAAAGATCACCAAACAACACCAACACAAGCATACGAATCTTGCGATTCCAAATGTTTCTCGAATTCTCAATAACACAACCTTTCTTATTGATTGGTTTGATTTGCCTAGGCTATGGTTTGGGAACCGTTGGTTTCCATTCTTTTTCTAGTCCAAAAATCTTTGAACTAATAGAACTTGATAGAAAGATCCCAAACAACACAAACACAAGCATACGAATCATGCGATACCGAATGTTTCTCAAATTGTTAATAATACAACCTTTCTTATTGATTGGTTTGATTTGCCTAGGCTATGGTTTGGGAACCGTTGGTTTCCATTCTTTTTCTAGTCCAAAAATCTTTGAACTAGTAGAACTTCATAGAAAGGCCCCAAACAACACAAACACAAGCATACGAATCATGCGATTCCGAATGTTTCTCATATTCTCAATAATACAACCTTTCTTATTGATTGGTTTGATTTGCCTAGGCTATGGTTTGGGAACTGTTGGCTTCCATTCTTTTTCTCGTCCAAAATTCTTTGAACTAAGAGAACTTGTTAGATAGATCACCAAACAACACCAACACATGCATACGAATCATGCGATTTTGAATGTTTCTCAAATCTCAATAATACAACCTTTCTTATTGATTGGTTTGATTTGCCTAGGCTATTGTTTGGGAACCGTTGGTTTACATTCTTTTTCTCGTCCAAAAATCTTTGAACTAATAGAACTTCATAGAAAGATCACCAAACAACACCAACACAAGCATACGAATCATGCGATTCCGAATGTTTCTCATATTCTCAATAATACAACCTTTCTTATTGATTGGTTTGATTTGCCTAGGCTATGGTTTGGGGACCGTTGGTTTCCATTCTTTTTCTCGTCAAAAAATCTTTGAACTAACAGAACTTGATAGAAAGATCACCAAACAACACCAACACAAGCATACGAATCATCCGATTCCAAATGTTTCTCGAATTCTCAATAACACTACCTTTCTTATTGATTGGTTTGATTTGCCTAGGCTATGGTTTGGCAACCATTGGTTTCCATTCTTTTTCTAGTCCCAAAATCTTTGAATTAATAGAACTTGATAGAAAGATCCCAAACAACACAAACACAAGCATACGAATCATGCGATTCCGAATGTTTCTCATATTCTCAATAATACAACCTTTCTTATTGATTGGTTTGATTTGCTTAGGCTATGGTTGGGAACCGTTGGTTTCCATCCTTTTTCTCGTCAAAAAATCTTTGAACTAATAGAACTTGATAGAAAGATCACAAAACAACACCAACACAAGCATACGAATCATGCGATTCCAAATGTTTCTCGAATTCTCAATAACACAACCTTTCTTATTGATTGGTTTGATTTGCCTAGACTATGGTTTGGGAACCGTTGGTTTCCATTCTTTTTCTAGTCCAAAAATCTTTGAACTAATAGAACTTGATAGAAAGATCCCAAACAACACAAACACAAGCATACGAATCATGCGATACCGAATGTTTCTCAAATTCTCAATAATACAACCTTTCTTATTGATTGGTTTGATTTGCCTAGGCTATGGTTTGGGAACCGTTAGTTTCCATTCTTTTTCTCGTAAAAAAATCTTTGAAGTAATAGAACTTGATAGAAAGATCACCAAACAACACCAACACAAGCATACCAATCATGCGATTCCAAATGTTTCTCGAATTCTTAATAACACAACCTTTCTTATTGATTGGTTTGATTTGCCTAGGCTACGGTTTGGGAACCGTTGGTTTCCATTCTTTTTATCGTCAAACAATATTTGAACTAAAAAAACTTGTTAGAAAGATCACCAAACAACACAAACACAAGCATATGAATCATGCGATTTCGAATGTTTCTCAAATTCTCAATAATACAACCTTTCTTATTGATTGGTTTGATTTGCTTTGGCTATGGTTTGGGAACCGTTGGTTTCCATTCTTTTTCTCGTCACAAAATCTTTGAACTAATAGAACTTTATAGAAAGATCACCAAACAACACCAACACAAGCATACGAATCATGCGATTCTGAATTTTTCTCAAATCTCAATAATACAATCTTTCTTATTGATTGGTTTGATTTGCCTAGGCTATTGTTTGGGAACCGTTGGTTTACATTCTTTTTCTCGTCCAAAAATATTTGAACTATTAGAACTTGATAGAAAGATCCCAAACAACACAAACACAAGGATACGAATCATGTGATTCCGAATGTTTCTCATATTCTCAATAATACAACCTTTCTTATTGATTGGTTTGATTTGCCTAGGCTATGGTTTGGGAACCGTTGGTTTCCATTCTTTTTCTCGTCAAAAAATCTTTGAACTAACAGAACTTGATAGAAAGATCACCAAGCAACACCAACACAAGCATACGAATCATGCAATTCCAAATGTTTCTCGAATTCTGAATAACACAACCTTTCTTATTGATTGGTTTGATTTGCCTAGGCTATGGTTTGGGAACCGTTGGTTTCCATTCTTTTTCTAGTCCAAAAATCTTTGAACTAGTAGAACTTGATAGAAAGATCCCAAACAACACAAACACAAGCATACGAATCATGCGATTCCGAATGTTTCTTATATTCTCAATAATACAACCTTTCTTATTGATTGGTTTGATTTGCCTAGGCTATGGTTTGGGAACTGTTGGTTTCTATTCTTTTTTTCGTCGAAAAATCTTTGAACTAAGAGAACTTGATAGAAAGATCAACAAACAACACCAACACAAGCACACGAATCATGCGATTCCGAATGTTTCTCAAATTGTCAATAACACAACCTTTCTTATTGATTGGATTGATTTGCCTAGGCTATGGTGTCGGGGGTATTGGTTTCCATTATTTTACTAGTCCAAAAATCTTTGAACTAATAGAACTTGATATAAAGATCACCAAACAACACAAACACAAGCATATGAATCATGCGATTCCGAATGTTTCTCAAATTCTCAATAATACAACCTTTCTTATTGATTGCTTTGATTTGCCTAGGCTATGGTTTGGGAACCGTTGGTTTCCATTCTTTTTCTCGTCAAAAAATCTTTGAACTAATAGAACTTGATAGAAAGATCACCAAACAACACCAACACAAGCATACGAATCTTGCGATTCCAAATGTTTCTCGAATTCTCAATAACACAACCTTTCTTATTGATTGGTTTGATTTGCCTAGGCTATGGTTTGGGAACCGTTGGTTTCCATTCTTTTTCTAGTCCAAAAATCTTTGAACTAATAGAACTTGATAGAAAGATCCCAAACAACACAAACACAAGCATACGAATCATGCGATACCGAATGTTTCTCAAATTGTTAATAATACAACCTTTCTTATTGATTGGTTTGATTTGCCTAGGCTATGGTTTGGGAACCGTTGGTTTCCATTCTTTTTCTCGTAAAAAAATCCTTGAAGTAATAGAACTTGATTGAAAGATCACCAAACAACACCAACACAAGCATACGAATCATGCGATTCCAAATGTTTCTCGAATTCTCAATAACACAACCTTTCTTATTGATTGGTTTGATTTGCCTAGGCTATGTTTTGGGAACCGTTGGTTTCCATTCTTTTTATTGTCAAAAAATATTTGAACTAAAAAAACTTGTTAGAAAGATCACCAAACAACACAAACACAAGCATATGAATCATGCGATTTCGAATGTTTCTCAAATTCTCAATAATACAACCTTTCTTATTGATTGGTTTGATTTGCTTTGGCTACGGTCTGGGAACCGTTGGTTTCCATTCTTTTTCTCGTCAAAAAATCTTTGAACTAATAGAACTTTATAGAAAGATCACCAAACAACACCAACACAAGCATACGAATCATGCGATTCTGAATGTTTCTCATATCTCAATAATACAACCTTTCTTATTGATTGGTTTGATTTGCCTAGGCTATTGTTTGGGAACCGTTGGTTTACATTCTTTTTCTCGTCCAAAAATCTTTGAACTAATAGAACTTGATAGAAAGATCCCAAACACCACAAACACAAGGATACGAATCATGCGATTCCGAATGTTTCTCATATTCTCAATAATACAACCTTTCTTATTGATTGGTTTGATTTGCCTAGGCTATGGTTTGGGAACCGTTGGTTTCCATTCTTTTTCTCGTCAAAAAACCTTTGAACTAATAGAACTTGATAGAAAGATCAGCAAACCACACTAACACAAGCATACGAATCATGCGATTCCGAATGTTTCTCAAATCCTCAATAACACAACCTTTCTTATTGATTGGTTTGATTTGCCTAGGCTATGGTGTCGGGGGTTTTGGTTTACATTCTTTTTCTCGTCCAAAAATCTTTGAACTAATAGAACTTGATAGAAAGATGACCAAGCACCACAAACACAAGTATACGAATCATGCGATTCCGAATGTTTCTCATATTCTCAATAATACTACCTTTCTTATTGATTGGTTTGATTTGCTTGGGCTATGGTTTGGGAACCGTTGGTTTCCATTCTTTTTATCGTCAAAAAATCTTTGAACTAATAGAACTTGTTAGAAAGATCACCAAACCACACAAACATAAGCATATGAATCATGCGATTTCGAATGTTTCTCAAATTCTCAATAATACAACCTTTCTTATTGATTGGTTTGATTTGCTTTGGCTATGGTTTGGGAACCATTGGTTTCCATTATTTTTTTCGTCAAAAAATCTTTGAAGTAATAGAACTTGATAGAAAGATCACCAAACAACACCAACACAAGCATACGAATCATGCGATTCCAAATGTTTCTCAAATTCTCAATAATACAACCTTTCTTGTTGATTGGTTTGATTTTGCCTAGGCTATTGTTTGGGAATAGTTGGTTTCCATTCTTTTTCTCGTCAAAAAATCTTTGAACTAATAGAACTTGATAGAAAGATCACCAAACAATACAAACACAAGCATACGAATCATGCGATTTCGAATGTTTCTCAAATACTCAATAATACAACCTTTCTTATTGATTGGTTTGATTTGCCTAGGCTATGGTTTGGGAACCGTTGGTTTCCATTCTTTTTCTCGTCAAAAAATCTTTGAACTAATAGAACTTGATAGAAAGATCACCAAACAACACCAGCACAAGCATACGAATCATGCGATTCCAAATGTTTCTCGAATTCTCAATAACACAACCTTTCTTATGGATTGGTTTGATTTGCCTAGGCTATGGTTTGGGAACCGTTGGTTTCCATTCTTTTTCTAGTCCAAAAATCTTTGAACTAATAGAACTTGATAGAAAGATCACCAAACAACACAAACTCAAGCATACGAATCATGCGAATCCGAATGTTTCTCAAATTCTCAGTAATACAACCTTTCTTATTGATTGGTTTGATTTGCCTAGGATATGGTTTGGGAACCGTTGGTTTCCATTCATTTTTTCGTCCAAAAATCTTTGAACTAACTGAACTTGATAGAAAGATCACCAAACAACACCAACACAAGCATACGAATCATGCGATTCCAAATGTTTCTCGAATTCTCAATAACACAACCTTTCTTATTGATTGGTTTGATTTGCCTAGGCTATGGTTTGGGAACCGTTGGTTTCCATTCTTTTTATCGTCAAAAAATATTTGAACTAAAAAAACTTGTTAGAAAGATCACCAAACAACACAAACACAAGCATATGAATCATGCGATTTCGAATGTTTCTCAAATTCTCAATAATACAACCTTTCTTATTGATTGGTTTGATTTGCTTTGGCTATGGTTTGGGAACCGTTGGTTTCCATTCTTTTTCTCGTCAAAAAATCTTTGAACTAATAGAACTTTATAGAAAGATCACCAAACAACACCAACACAAGCAAACGAATCATGCGATTCTGAATGTTTCTCAAATCTCAATAATACAACCTTTCTTATTGATTGGTTTGATTTGCCTAGGCTATTGTTTGGGAACCGTTGGTTTACATTCTTTTTCTCGTCCAAAAATCTTTGAACTAATACAACTTGATAGAAAGATCCCAAACAACACTAACACAAGGATACGAATCATGCGATTCCGAATGTTTCTCATATTCTCAATAATACAACCTTTCTTATTGATTGGTTTGATTTGCCTAGGCTATGGTTTGGGAACCGTTGGTTTCCATTCTTTTTCTCGTCAAAAAATCTTTGAACTAATAGAACTTGATAGAAAGATCACCAAACAACACCAACACAAGCATACGAATCATGCGATTCCAAATGTTTCTCGAATTCTCAATAACACAACCTTTCTTATTGATTGGTTTGATTTGCCTAGGCTATGGTTTGGGAACCGTTGGCTTCCATTCTTTTTCTAGTCCAAAAATCGTTGAACTAATAGAACTTGATAGAAAGATCCCAAACAACACAAACACAAGCATACGAATCATGCGATACCGAATGTTTCTCAAATTCTCAATAATACAACCTTTCTTATTGATTGGTTTGATTTGCCTAGGCTATGGTTTGGGAACCGTTGGTTTCCATTCTTTTTCTCGTAAAAAAATCTTTGAAGTAATAGAACTTGATAGAAAGATCACCAAACAACACCAACACAAGCATACGAATCATACGATTCCAAATGTTTGTCGAATTCTCAATAACACAACCTTTCTTATTGATTGGTTTGATTTGACTAGGCTATGGTTTGGGAACCGTTGGTTTCCATTCTTTTTCTAGTCCAAAAATCTTTGAACTAGTAGAACTTGATAGAAAGATCCCAAACAACACAAACACAAGCATACGAATCATGCGATACCGAATGTTTCTCAAATTCTCAATAATACAACCTTTCTTATTGATTGGTTTGATTTGCCTAGGCTATGGTTTGGGAACCGTTGGTTTCCATTCTTTTTCTCGTCAAAAAATCTTTGAACTAATAGAACTTGATAGAAAGATCACCAAACAACACCAACACAAGCATACGAATCATGCGATTCCAAATGTTTCTCGAATTCTCAATAACACAACCTTTCTTATTGATTGGTTTGATTTGCCTAGGCTATGGTTTGGGAACCGTTGGTTTCCATTCTTTTTCTAGTCCAAAAATCTTTGAACTAGTAGAACTTGATAGAAAGATCCCAAACAACACAAACACAAGCATACGAATCATGCGATTCCGAATGTTTCTCATATTCTCAATAATACAACCTTTCTTATTGATTGGTTTGATTTGCCTAGGCTATGGTTTGGGAACCGTTGGTTTCCATTCTTTTTCTCGTAAAAAAATCTTTGAAGTAATAGAACTTGATAGAAAGATCACCAAACAACACCAACACAAGCATACGAATCATGCGATTCCAAATGTTTCTCGAATTCTCAATAACACAACCTTTCTTATTGATTGGTTTGATTTGCCTAGGCTATGGTTTGGGAACCGTTGGTTTCCATTCTTTTTCTAGTCCAAAAATCTTTGAACTAATAGAACTTGATAGAAAGATCCCAAACAACACAAACACAAGCATACGAATCATGCGATACCGAATGTTTCTCAAATTCTCAATAATACAACCTTTCTTATTGATTGGTTTGATTTGCCTAGGCTATGTTTTGGGAACCGTTGGTTTCCATTCTTTTTATCGTCAAAAAATATTTGAACTAAAAAAACTTGTTAGAAAGATCACCAAACAACACAAACACAAGCATATGAATCATGCGATTTCGAATGTTTCTCAAATTCTCAATAATACAACCTTTCTTATTGATTGGTTTGATTTGCTTTTGCTATGGTCTGGGAACCGTTGGTTTCCATTCTTTTTCTCGTCAAAAAATCTTTGAACTAATAGAACTTTATAGAAAGATCACCAAACAACACCAACACAAGCATACGAATCATGCGATTCTGAATGTTTCTCATATCTCAATAATACAACCTTTCTTATTGATTGGTTTGATTTGCCTAGGCTATTGTTTGGGAACCGTTGGTTTACATTCTTTTTCTCGTCCAAAAATCTTTGAACTAATAGAACTTGATAGAAAGATCCCAAACAACACAAACACAAGGATACGAATCATGCGATTCCGAATGTTTCTCATATTCTCAATAATACAACCTTTGTTATTCATTGTTTTGATTTGCCTAGGCTATGGTTTGGGAACCGTTGGTTTCTATTCTTTTTCTCGTCAAAAAACCTTTGAACTAATAGAACTTGATAGAAAGATCAGCAAACCACACTAACACAAGCATACGAATCATGCGATTCCGAATGTTTCTCAAATCCTCAATAACACAACCTTTCTTATTCATTGGTTTGATTTGCCTATGCTGTGATTTGGCAAGTGTTGGCTCCCATTCTTTTTCTAGTTCAAAACTCTTTGAACTAATAGAAATTGATAGAAAGATCACCAAACAACACCAACACAAGCATACGAATCATGCAATTCCGAATGTTTCTCAAATTCTCAATAACACAACCTTTCTTATTGATTGGTTTGATTTGCCTAGGCTATGGTGTCGGGGGTTTTGGTTTACATTCTTTTTCTCGTCCAAAAATCTTTGAACTAATAGAACTTGATAGAAAGATGACCAAGCAACACAAACACAAGCATACGAATCATGCGATTCCGAATGTTTCTCATATTCTCAATAATACTACCTTTCTTATTGATTGGTTTGATTTGCCTGGGCTATGGTTTGGGAACCGTTGGTTTCCATTCTTTTTATCGTCAAAAAATCTTTGAACTAATATAACTTGTTAGAAAGATCACCAAACCACACAAACACAAGCATATGAATCATGCGATTTCGAATGTTTCTCAAATTCTCAATAATACAACCTTTCTTATTGATTGATTTGATTTGCTTAGGCTATGGTTTGGGAACCGTTGGTTTCCATTCTTTTTCTCGTCAAAAAATCTTTGAAGTAATAGAACTTGATAGAAAGATCACCAAACAACACCAACACAAGCATACGAATCATGCGATTCCGAATGTTTCTCAAATTCTCAATAATACAACCTTTCTTATTGATTGGTTTGATTTTGCCTAGGCTATTGTTTGGGAATAGTTGGTTTCCATTCTTTTTCTCATCAAAAAATCTTTGAACTAATAGAACTTGATAGAAAGATCACCAAACAATACAAACACAAGCATACGAATCATGCGATTTCGAATGTTTCTCAAATACTCAATAATACAACCTTTCTTATTGATTGGTTTGATTTGCTTAGGCAATGGTTTGGGAACCGTTGGTTTCCATTCTTTTTCTCGTCAAAAAATCTTCGAACTAATAGAACTTGATAGAAAGATCACCAAACAACACCAACACAAGCATACGAATCATGCGATTCCGAATGTTTCTCAAATTCTCATTAATACAACCTTTCTTATTGATTGGTTTGATTTGCCTAGGCTATGGTTTGGGAACCGATGGTTTCCATTCTTTTTCTCGTCAAAAAATCTTTGAACTAATAGAACTTGATAGAAAGATCACCAAACAACACCAGCACAAGCATACGAATCATGCGATTCCAAATGTTTCTCGAATTCTCAATAACACAACCTTTCTTATTGATTGGTTTGATTTGCCTAGGCTATGGTTTGGGAACCGTTGGCTTCCATTCTTTTTCTAGTCCAAAAATCGTTGAACTAATAGAACTTGATAGAAAGATCCCAAACAACACAAACACAAGTATACGAATCATGCGATACCGAATGTTTCTCAAATTCTCAATAATACAACCTTTCTTATTGATTGGTTTGATATGCCTAGGCTATGGTTTGGGAACCGTTGGTTTCCATTCTTTTTCTCGTAAAAAAATCTTTGAAGTAATAGAACTTGATAGAAAGATCACCAAACAACACCAACACAAGCATACGAATCATACGATTCCAAATGTTTCTCGAATTCTCAATAACACAACCTTTCTTATTGATTGGTTTGATTTGCCTAGGCTATGGTTTGGGAACCGTTGGTTTCCATTCTTTTTCTAGTCCAAAAATCTTTGAACTAGTAGAACTTGATAGAAAGATCCCAAACAACACAAACACAAGCATACGAATCATGCGATTCCGAATGTTTCTCAAATTCTCAATAATACAACCTTTCTTATTGATTGGTTTGATTTTGCCTAGGCTATTGTTTGGGAATAGTTGGTTTCCATTCTTTTTCTCATCAAAAAATCTTTGAACTAATAGAACTTGATAGAAAGATCACCAAACAATACAAACACAAGCATACGAATCATGCGATTTCGAATGTTTCTCAAATACTCAATAATACAACCTTTCTTATTGATTGGTTTGATTTGCTTAGGCTATGGTTTGGGAACCGTTGGTTTCCATTCTTTTTCTCGTTAAAAAATCTTTGAACTAATAGAACTTGATAGAAAGATCACCAAACAACACCAACACAAGCATACGAATCATGCGATTCCGAATGTTTCTCAAATTCTCATTAATACAACCTTTCTTATTGATTGGTTTGATTTGCCTAGGCTATGGTTTGGGAACCGTTGGCTTTCCATTCTTTTTCTCGTAAAAAAATCTTTGAAGTAATAGAACTTGATAGAAAGATCACCAAACAACACCAACACAAGCATACGAATCATGCGATTCCAAATGTTTCTCGAATTCTCAATAACACAACCTTTCTTATTGACTGGTTTGATATGCCTAGGCTATGGTTTGGGAACCGTTGGTTTCCATTCTTTTTCTAGTCCAAATACCTTTGAACTAATAGAACTTGATAGAAAGATCACCAAACAACACAAACACAAGCATACGAATCATGCGAATCCGAATGTTTCTCAAATTCTCAATAATACAACCTTTCTTATTGATTGGTTTGATTTGCCTAGGCTATGGTTTCGGAACCGTTGGTTTGCATTCATTTTTTCGTCCAAAAATCTTTGAACTAACAGAACTTGATAGAAAGATCACCAAACAACACCAACACAAGCATACGAATCATGCGATTCCAAATGTTTCTCGAATTCTCAATAACACAACCTTTCTTATTGTTTGGTTTGATTTGCCTAGGATATGGTTTGGGAACCGTTGGTTTCCATTCTTTTTATCGTCAAAAAATATTTGAACTAAAAAAACTTGTTAGAAAGATCACCAAACAACACAAACACAAGCATATGAATCATGCGATTCCGAATGTTTCTCAAATTCTCAATAATACAACCTTTCTTATTGATTGGTTTGATTTGCTTTGGCTATGGTTTGGGAACCGTTGGTTTCCATTCTTTTCCTCGTCAAAAAATCTTTGAACTAATAGAACTTTATAGAAAGATCACCAAACAACACCAACACAAGCATACGAATCATGCGATTCTGAATGTTTCTCAAATTCTCAATAATACAACCTTTCTTATGGATTGGTTTGATTTGCCTAGGCTATTGTTTGGGAACCGTTGGTTACATTCTTTTTCTCGTCCAAAAATCTTTGAACTAATAGAACTTGATAGAAAGATCCCAAACAACACAAACACAAGGATAAGAATCATGGGATTCCGAATGTTTCTCATCTTCTCAATAATACAACCTTTCTTATTGATTGGTTTGATTTGCCTAGGCTATGGTTTGGGAACCGTTGGTTTCCATTCTTTTTCTCCTCAAAAAATCTTTGAACTAATAGAACTTGATAGAAAGATCACCAAACAACACCAACACAAGCATACGAATCATGCGATTCCAAATGTTTCTCAAATTCTCAATAACACAACCTTTCTTATTGATTGGTTTGATTTGCCTAGGCTATGGTTTGGGAACCGTTGGTTTCCATTCTTTTTATCGTCAAAAAATATTTGAACTATAAAAACTTGTTAGAAAGATCACCAAACAACACAAACACAAGCATATGAATCATGCGATTCCGAATGTTTCTCAAATTCTCAATAATACAACCTTTCTTATTGATTGGTTTGATTTGCTTTGGCTATGGTTTGGGAACCGTTGGTTTCCATTCTTTTCCTCGTCAAAAAATCTTTGAACTAAGAGAACTTGATAGAAAGATCACCAAACAATACCAACACAAGCATACGAATCATGCGATTCCAAATGTTTCTCAAATTCTCAATAACACAACCTTTCTTATTGATTGGTTTGATTTGCCTAGGCTATGGTTTGGGAACCGTTGGTTTCCATTCTTTTTATCGTCAAAAAATATTTGAACTATAAAAACTTGTTAGAAAGATCACCAAACAACACAAACACAAGCATATGAATCATGCGATTCCGAATGTTTCTCAAATTTTCAATAATACAACCTTTCTTATTGATTGGTTTGATTTGCTTTGGCTATGGTTTGGGAACCGTTGGTTTCCATTCTTTTCCTCGTCAAAAAATCTTTGAACTAATAGAACTTTATAGAAAGATCACCAAACAACACCAACACAAGCATACGAATCATGCGATTCTGAATGTTTCTCAAATTCTCAATAATACAACCTTTCTTATGGATTGGTTTGATTTGCCTAGGCTATTGTTTGGGAACCGTTGGTTACATTCTTTTTCTCGTCCAAAAATCTTTGAACTAATAGAACTTGATAGAAAGATCCCAAACAACACAAACACAAGGATAAGAATCATGGGATTCCGAATGTTTCTCATCTTCTCAATAATACAACCTTTCTTATTGATTGGTTTGATTTGCCTAGGCTATGGTTTGGGAACCGTTGGTTTCCATTCTTTTCCTCCTCAAAAAATCTTTGAACTAATAGAACTTGATAGAAAGATCACCAAACAACACCAACACAAGCATACGAATCATGCGATTCCAAATGTTTCTCGAATTCTCAATAACACAACCTTTCTTATTGATTGGTTTGATTTGCCTAGGCTATGGTTTGGGAACCGTTGGTTTCCATTCTTTTTCTAGTCCAAAAATCTTTGAATTAGTAGAACTTGATAGAAAGATCCCAAACAACACAAACACAAGCATACGAATCATGTGATTCCGAATGTTTCTCATATTCTCAATAATACAACGTTTCTTATTGATTGGTTTGATTTGCCTAGGCTATGGTTTGGGAACTGTTGGTTTCCATTCTTTTTCTCGTCCAAAAATCTTTAAACTAAGAGAACTTGATAGAAAGATCAACAAACAACACCAACACAAGCATAAGAATCATGCGATTCCGAATGTTTCTCAAATTGTCAATAACACAACCTTTCTTATTGATTGGATTGATTTGCCTAGGCTATGGTGTCGGGGGTATTGGTTTCCATTCTTTTACTAGTCCAAAAATCTTTGAACTAATAGAACTTGATTGAAAGATCACCAAACAACACAAACACAAGCATATGAGTCATGCGATTCCGAATGTTTCTCAAATTCTCAATAATAAAACCTTTCTTATTGATTCGTTTGATTTGCCTAGGCTATGGTTTGGGAACTGTTGGTTTCCATTCTTTTTCTCGTCAAAAAATCTTTGAACTAATAGAACTTGATAGAAAGATCACCAAACAACACCAACACAAGCATACGAATCATGCGATTCCAAATGTTTCTCGAATTCTCAATAACACAACCTTTCTTATTGATTGGTTTGATTTGCCTAGGCTATGGTTTGGGAACCGTTGGTTTCCATTCTTTTTCTAGTCCAAAAATCTTTGAACTAATAGAACTTGATAGAAAGATCCCAAACAACACAAACACAAGCATACGAATCATGCGATACCGAATGTTTCTCAAATTCTCAATAATACAACCTTTCTTATTGATTGGTTTGATTTGCCTAGGCTATGGTTTGGGAACCGTTGGTTTCCATTCTTTTTCTAGTCCAAAAATCTTTGAACTAGTAGAACTTGATAGAAAGATCCCAAACAACACAAACACAAGCATACGAATCATGCGATTCCAAATGTTTCTCAAATTCTCAATAACACAACCTTTCTTATTGATTGGTTTGATTTGCCGAGGCTATGGTGTCGGGGGTGTTGGTTTCCATTCTTTTTCTCGTCCAAAAACCTTTGAACTAATAGAACTTGATAGAACGATGACCAAGCAACACAAACACAAGCATACGAATCATGCGATTCCGAATGTTTCTCATATTCTCAATAATACAACCTTTCTTATTGATTGGTTTGATTTGCCTGGGCTATGGTTTGGGAACCGTTGGTTTCCATTCTTTTTATCGTCAAAAAATCTTTGAACTAATAGAACTAGTTAGAAAGATCACCAAACCAGACAAACACAAGCATATGAATCATGCGATTTCGAATGTTTCTCAAATTCTCAATAATACAACCTTTCTTATTGATTGGTTTGATTTTGTTTGGCTATGGTTTGGGAACCGTTGGTTTCCATTCTTTTTCTCGTCTAAAAATCTTTGAACTAATAGAACTTGATAGAAAGATCACCAAACAACACCAACACAAGCATACGAATCATGCGATTCCAAATATTTCTCGAATTCTCAATAACACAAGCTTTCTTATTGATTAGTTTGATTTGCCTAGGCTATGGTTTGGGAACCGTTGGTTTCCATTCTTTTTATCGTCAAAAAATATTTGAACTAAAAAAACTTGTTAGAAAGATCACCAAACAACACAAACACAAGCATATGAATCATGCGATTCCGAATGTTTCTCAAATTCTCAATAATACAACCTTTCTTATTGATTGGTTTGATTTGCTTTGGCTATGGTTTGGGAACCGTTGGTTTCCATTCTTTTCCTCGTCAAAAAATCTTTGAACTAAGAGAACTTGATAGAAAGATCACCAAACAATACCAACACAAGCATACGAATCATGCGATTCCAAATGTTTCTCAAATTCTCAATAACACAACCTTTCTTATTGATTGGTTTGATTTGCCTAGGCTATGGTTTGGGAACCGTTGGTTTCCATTCTTTTTATCGTCAAAAAATATTTGAACTATAAAAACTTGTTAGAAAGATCACCAAACAACACAAACACAAGCATATGAATCATGCGATTCCGAATGTTTCTCAAATTTTCAATAATACAACCTTTCTTATTGATTGGTTTGATTTGCTTTGGCTATGGTTTGGGAACCGTTGGTTTCCATTCTTTTCCTCGTCAAAAAATCTTTGAACTAATAGAACTTTATAGAAAGATCACCAAACAACACCAACACAAGCATACGAATCATGCGATTCTGAATGTTTCTCAAATTCTCAATAATACAACCTTTCTTATGGATTGGTTTGATTTGCCTAGGCTATTGTTTGGGAACCGTTGGTTACATTCTTTTTCTCGTCCAAAAATCTTTGAACTAATAGAACTTGATAGAAAGATCCCAAACAACACAAACACAAGGATAAGAATCATGGGATTCCGAATGTTTCTCATCTTCTCAATAATACAACCTTTCTTATTGATTGGTTTGATTTGCCTAGGCTATGGTTTGGGAACCGTTGGTTTCCATTCTTTTCCTCCTCAAAAAATCTTTGAACTAATAGAACTTGATAGAAAGATCACCAAACAACACCAACACAAGCATACGAATCATGCGATTCCAAATGTTTCTCGAATTCTCAATAACACAACCTTTCTTATTGATTGGTTTGATTTGCCTAGGCTATGGTTTGGGAACCGTTGGTTTCCATTCTTTTTCTAGTCCAAAAATCTTTGAATTAGTAGAACTTGATAGAAAGATCCCAAACAACACAAACACAAGCATACGAATCATGTGATTCCGAATGTTTCTCATATTCTCAATAATACAACGTTTCTTATTGATTGGTTTGATTTGCCTAGGCTATGGTTTGGGAACTGTTGGTTTCCATTCTTTTTCTCGTCCAAAAATCTTTAAACTAAGAGAACTTGATAGAAAGATCAACAAACAACACCAACACAAGCATAAGAATCATGCGATTCCGAATGTTTCTCAAATTGTCAATAACACAACCTTTCTTATTGATTGGATTGATTTGCCTAGGCTATGGTGTCGGGGGTATTGGTTTCCATTCTTTTACTAGTCCAAAAATCTTTGAACTAATAGAACTTGATTGAAAGATCACCAAACAACACAAACACAAGCATATGAGTCATGCGATTCCGAATGTTTCTCAAATTCTCAATAATAAAACCTTTCTTATTGATTCGTTTGATTTGCCTAGGCTATGGTTTGGGAACTGTTGGTTTCCATTCTTTTTCTCGTCAAAAAATCTTTGAACTAATAGAACTTGATAGAAAGATCACCAAACAACACCAACACAAGCATACGAATCATGCGATTCCAAATGTTTCTCGAATTCTCAATAACACAACCTTTCTTATTGATTGGTTTGATTTGCCTAGGCTATGGTTTGGGAACCGTTGGTTTCCATTCTTTTTCTAGTCCAAAAATCTTTGAACTAATAGAACTTGATAGAAAGATCCCAAACAACACAAACACAAGCATACGAATCATGCGATACCGAATGTTTCTCAAATTCTCAATAATACAACCTTTCTTATTGATTGGTTTGATTTGCCTAGGCTATGGTTTGGGAACCGTTGGTTTCCATTCTTTTTCTAGTCCAAAAATCTTTGAACTAGTAGAACTTGATAGAAAGATCCCAAACAACACAAACACAAGCATACGAATCATGCGATTCCAAATGTTTCTCAAATTCTCAATAACACAACCTTTCTTATTGATTGGTTTGATTTGCCGAGGCTATGGTGTCGGGGGTGTTGGTTTCCATTCTTTTTCTCGTCCAAAAACCTTTGAACTAATAGAACTTGATAGAACGATGACCAAGCAACACAAACACAAGCATACGAATCATGCGATTCCGAATGTTTCTCATATTCTCAATAATACAACCTTTCTTATTGATTGGTTTGATTTGCCTGGGCTATGGTTTGGGAACCGTTGGTTTCCATTCTTTTTATCGTCAAAAAATCTTTGAACTAATAGAACTAGTTAGAAAGATCACCAAACCAGACAAACACAAGCATATGAATCATGCGATTTCGAATGTTTCTCAAATTCTCAATAATACAACCTTTCTTATTGATTGGTTTGATTTTGTTTGGCTATGGTTTGGGAACCGTTGGTTTCCATTCTTTTTCTCGTCTAAAAATCTTTGAACTAATAGAACTTGATAGAAAGATCACCAAACAACACCAACACAAGCATACGAATCATGCGATTCCAAATATTTCTCGAATTCTCAATAACACAAGCTTTCTTATTGATTAGTTTGATTTGCCTAGGCTATGGTTTGGGAACCGTTGGTTTCCATTCTTTTTATCGTCAAAAAATATTTGAACTAAAAAAACTTGTTAGAAAGATCACCAAACAACACAAACACAAGCATATGAATCATGCGATTCCGAATGTTTCTCAAATTCTCAATAATACAACCTTTCTTATTGATTGGTTTGATTTGCTTTGGCTATGGTTTGGGAACCGTTGGTTTCCATTCTTTTCCTCGTCAAAAAATCTTTGAACTAAGAGAACTTGATAGAAAGATCACCAAACAACACCAACACAAGCATACGAATCATGCGATTCCAAATGTTTCTCAAATTCTCAATAACACAACCTTTCTTATTGATTGGTTTGATTTGCCTAGGCTATGGTTTGGGAACCGTTGGTTTCCATTCTTTTTATCGTCAAAAAATATTTGAACTATAAAAACTTGTTAGAAAGATCACCAAACAACACAAACACAAGCATATGAATCATGCGATTCCGAATGTTTCTCAAATTCTCAATAATACAACCTTTCTTATTGATTGGTTTGATTTGCTTTGGCTATGGTTTGGGAACCGTTGGTTTCCATTCTTTTCCTCGTCAAAAAATCTTTGAACTAAGAGAACTTGATAGAAAGATCACCAAACAACACCAACACAAGCATACGAATCATGCGATTCCAAATGTTTCTCAAATTCTCAATAACACAACCTTTCTTATTGATTGGTTTGATTTGCCTAGGCTATGGTTTGGGAACCGTTGGTTTCCATTCTTTTTATCGTCAAAAAATATTTGAACTATAAAAACTTGTTAGAAAGATCAACAAACAACACCAACACAAGCATAAGAATCATGCGATTCCGAATGTTTCTCAAATTGTCAATAACACAACCTTTCTTATTGATTGGATTGATTTGCCTAGGCTATGGTGTCGGGGGTATTGGTTTCCATTCTTTTACTAGTCCAAAAATCTTTGAACTAATAGAACTTGATTGAAAGATCACCAAACAACACAAACACAAGCATATGAGTCATGCGATTCCGAATGTTTCTCAAATTCTCAATAATAAAACCTTTCTTATTGATTCGTTTGATTTGCCTAGGCTATGGTTTGGGAACTGTTGGTTTCCATTCTTTTTCTCGTCAAAAAATCTTTGAACTAATAGAACTTGATAGAAAGATCACCAAACAACACCAACACAAGCATACGAATCATGCGATTCCAAATGTTTCTCGAATTCTCAATAACACAACCTTTCTTATTGATTGGTTTGATTTGCCTAGGCTATGGTTTGGGAACCGTTGGTTTCCATTCTTTTTCTAGTCCAAAAATCTTTGAACTAATAGAACTTGATAGAAAGATCCCAAACAACACAAACACAAGCATACGAATCATGCGATACCGAATGTTTCTCAAATTCTCAATAATACAACCTTTCTTATTGATTGGTTTGATTTGCCTAGGCTATGGTTTGGGAACCGTTGGTTTCCATTCTTTTTCTAGTCCAAAAATCTTTGAACTAGTAGAACTTGATAGAAAGATCCCAAACAACACAAACACAAGCATACGAATCATGCGATTCCAAATGTTTCTCAAATTCTCAATAACACAACCTTTCTTATTGATTGGTTTGATTTGCCGAGGCTATGGTGTCGGGGGTGTTGGTTTCCATTCTTTTTCTCGTCCAAAAACCTTTGAACTAATAGAACTTGATAGAACGATGACCAAGCAACACAAACACAAGCATACGAATCATGCGATTCCGAATGTTTCTCATATTCTCAATAATACAACCTTTCTTATTGATTGGTTTGATTTGCCTGGGCTATGGTTTGGGAACCGTTGGTTTCCATTCTTTTTATCGTCAAAAAATCTTTGAACTAATAGAACTAGTTAGAAAGATCACCAAACCAGACAAACACAAGCATATGAATCATGCGATTTCGAATGTTTCTCAAATTCTCAATAATACAACCTTTCTTATTGATTGGTTTGATTTTGTTTGGCTATGGTTTGGGAACCGTTGGTTTCCATTCTTTTTCTCGTCTAAAAATCTTTGAACTAATAGAACTTGATAGAAAGATCACCAAACAACACCAACACAAGCATACGAATCATGCGATTCCAAATATTTCTCGAATTCTCAATAACACAAGCTTTCTTATTGATTAGTTTGATTTGCCTAGGCTATGGTTTGGGAACCGTTGGTTTCCATTCTTTTTATCGTCAAAAAATATTTGAACTAAAAAAACTTGTTAGAAAGATCACCAAACAACACAAACACAAGCATATGAATCATGCGATTCCGAATGTTTCTCAAATTCTCAATAATACAACCTTTCTTATTGATTGGTTTGATTTGCTTTGGCTATGGTTTGGGAACCGTTGGTTTCCATTCTTTTCCTCGTCAAAAAATCTTTGAACTAAGAGAACTTGATAGAAAGATCACCAAACAATACCAACACAAGCATACGAATCATGCGATTCCAAATGTTTCTCAAATTCTCAATAACACAACCTTTCTTATTGATTGGTTTGATTTGCCTAGGCTATGGTTTGGGAACCGTTGGTTTCCATTCTTTTTATCGTCAAAAAATATTTGAACTATAAAAACTTGTTAGAAAGATCACCAAACAACACAAACACAAGCATATGAATCATGCGATTCCGAATGTTTCTCAAATTTTCAATAATACAACCTTTCTTATTGATTGGTTTGATTTGCTTTGGCTATGGTTTGGGAACCGTTGGTTTCCATTCTTTTCCTCGTCAAAAAATCTTTGAACTAATAGAACTTTATAGAAAGATCACCAAACAACACCAACACAAGCATACGAATCATGCGATTCTGAATGTTTCTCAAATTCTCAATAATACAACCTTTCTTATGGATTGGTTTGATTTGCCTAGGCTATTGTTTGGGAACCGTTGGTTACATTCTTTTTCTCGTCCAAAAATCTTTGAACTAATAGAACTTGATAGAAAGATCCCAAACAACACAAACACAAGGATAAGAATCATGGGATTCCGAATGTTTCTCATCTTCTCAATAATACAACGTTTCTTATTGATTGGTTTGATTTGCCTAGGCTATGGTTTGGGAACTGTTGGTTTCCATTCTTTTTCTCGTCCAAAAATCTTTAAACTAAGAGAACTTGATAGAAAGATCAACAAACAACACCAACACAAGCATAAGAATCATGCGATTCCGAATGTTTCTCAAATTGTCAATAACACAACCTTTCTTATTGATTGGATTGATTTGCCTAGGCTATGGTGTCGGGGGTATTGGTTTCCATTCTTTTACTAGTCCAAAAATCTTTGAACTAATAGAACTTGATTGAAAGATCACCAAACAACACAAACACAAGCATATGAGTCATGCGATTCCGAATGTTTCTCAAATTCTCAATAATAAAACCTTTCTTATTGATTCGTTTGATTTGCCTAGGCTATGGTTTGGGAACTGTTGGTTTCCATTCTTTTTCTCGTCAAAAAATCTTTGAACTAATAGAACTTGATAGAAAGATCACCAAACAACACCAACACAAGCATACGAATCATGCGATTCCAAATGTTTCTCGAATTCTCAATAACACAACCTTTCTTATTGATTGGTTTGATTTGCCTAGGCTATGGTTTGGGAACCGTTGGTTTCCATTCTTTTTCTAGTCCAAAAATCTTTGAACTAATAGAACTTGATAGAAAGATCCCAAACAACACAAACACAAGCATACGAATCATGCGATACCGAATGTTTCTCAAATTCTCAATAATACAACCTTTCTTATTGATTGGTTTGATTTGCCTAGGCTATGGTTTGGGAACCGTTGGTTTCCATTCTTTTTCTAGTCCAAAAATCTTTGAACTAGTAGAACTTGATAGAAAGATCCCAAACAACACAAACACAAGCATACGAATCATGCGATTCCAAATGTTTCTCAAATTCTCAATAACACAACCTTTCTTATTGATTGGTTTGATTTGCCGAGGCTATGGTGTCGGGGGTGTTGGTTTCCATTCTTTTTCTCGTCCAAAAACCTTTGAACTAATAGAACTTGATAGAACGATGACCAAGCAACACAAACACAAGCATACGAATCATGCGATTCCGAATGTTTCTCATATTCTCAATAATACAACCTTTCTTATTGATTGGTTTGATTTGCCTGGGCTATGGTTTGGGAACCGTTGGTTTCCATTCTTTTTATCGTCAAAAAATCTTTGAACTAATAGAACTAGTTAGAAAGATCACCAAACCAGACAAACACAACCATATGAATCATGCGATTTCGAATGTTTCTCAAATTCTCAATAATACAACCTTTCTTATTGATTGGTTTGATTTTGTTTGGCTATGGTTTGGGAACCGTTGGTTTCCATTCTTTTTCTCGTCTAAAAATCTTTGAACTAATAGAACTTGATAGAAAGATCACCAAACAACACCAACACAAGCATACGAATCATGCGATTCCAAATATTTCTCGAATTCTCAATAACACAAGCTTTCTTATTGATTAGTTTGATTTGCCTAGGCTATGGTTTGGGAACCGTTGGTTTCCATTCTTTTTATCGTCAAAAAATATTTGAACTAAAAAAACTTGTTAGAAAGATCACCAAACAACACAAACACAAGCATATGAATCATGCGATTCCGAATGTTTCTCAAATTCTCAATAATACAACCTTTCTTATTGATTGGTTTGATTTGCTTTGGCTATGGTTTGGGAACCGTTGGTTTCCATTCTTTTCCTCGTCAAAAAATCTTTGAACTAAGAGAACTTGATAGAAAGATCACCAAACAACACCAACACAAGCATACGAATCATGCGATTCCAAATGTTTCTCAAATTCTCAATAACACAACCTTTCTTATTGATTGGTTTGATTTGCCTAGGCTATGGTTTGGGAACCGTTGGTTTCCATTCTTTTTATCGTCAAAAAATATTTGAACTATAAAAACTTGTTAGAAAGATCACCAAACAACACAAACACAAGCATATGAATCATGCGATTCCGAATGTTTCTCAAATTCTCAATAATACAACCTTTCTTATTGATTGGTTTGATTTGCTTTGGCTATGGTTTGGGAACCGTTGGTTTCCATTCTTTTCCTCGTCAAAAAATCTTTGAACTAAGAGAACTTGATAGAAAGATCACCAAACAACACTAACACAAGCATACGAATCATGCGATTCCAAATGTTTCTCAAATTCTCAATAACACAACCTTTCTTATTGATTGGTTTGATTTGCCTAGGCTATGGTTTGGGAACCGTTGGTTTCCATTCTTTTTATCGTCAAAAAATATTTGAACTATAAAAACTTGTTAGAAAGATCACCAAACAACACAAACACAAGCATATGAATCATGCGATTCCGAATGTTTCTCAAATTCTCAATAATACAACCTTTCTTATTGATTGGTTTGATTTGCTTTGGCTATGGTTTGGGAACCGTTGGTTTCCATTCTTTTCCTCGTCAAAAAATCTTTGAACTAATAGAACTTTATAGAAAGATCACCAAACAACACCAACACAAGCATACGAATCATGCGATTCTGAATGTTTCTCAAATTCTCAATAATACAACCTTTCTTATGGATTGGTTTGATTTGCCTAGGCTATTGTTTGGGAACCGTTGGTTACATTCTTTTTCTCGTCCAAAAATCTTTGAACTAATAGAACTTGATAGAAAGATCCCAAACAACACAAACACAAGGATAAGAATCATGGGATTCCGAATGTTTCTCATCTTCTCAATAATACAACCTTTCTTATTGATTGGTTTGATTTGCCTAGGCTATGGTTTGGGAACCGTTGGTTTCCATTCTTTTTCTCCTCAAAAAATCTTTGAACTAATAGAACTTGATAGAAAGATCACCAAACAACACCAACACAAGCATACGAATCATGCGATTCCAAATGTTTCTCGAATTCTCAATAACACAACCTTTCTTATTGATTGGTTTGATTTGCCTAGGCTATGGTTTGGGAACCGTTGGTTTCCATTCTTTTTCTAGTCCAAAAATCTTTGAATTAGTAGAACTTGATAGAAAGATCCCAAACAACACAAACACAAGCATACGAATCATGTGATTCCGAATGTTTCTCATATTCTCAATAATACAACCTTTCTTATTGATTGGTTTGATTTGCCTAGGCTATGGTTTGGGAACTGTTGGTTTCCATTCTTTTTCTTGTCCAAAAATCTTTAAACTAAGAGAACTTGATAGAAAGATCAACAAACAACACCAACACAAGCATAAGAATCATGCGATTCCGAATGTTTCTCAAATTGTCAATAACACAACCTTTCTTATTGATTGGATTGATTTGCCTAGGCTATGGTGTCGGGGGTATTGGTTTCCATTCTTTTACTAGTCCAAAAATCTTTGAACTAATAGAACTTGATTGAAAGATCACCAAACAACACAAACACAAGCATATGAGTCATGCGATTCCGAATGTTTCTCAAATTCTCAATAATACAACCTTTCTTATTGATTGGTTTGATTTGCCTAGGCTATGGTTTGGGAACTGTTGGTTTCCATTCTTTTTCTCGTCAAAAAATCTTTGAACTAATAGAACTTGATAGAAAGATCACCAAACAACACCAACACAAGCATACGAATCATGCGATTCCAAATGTTTCTCGAATTCTCAATAACACAACCTTTCTTATTGATTGGTTTGATTTGCCTAGGCTATGGTTTGGGAACCGTTGGTTTCCATTCTTTTTCTAGTCCAAAAATCTTTGAACTAATAGAACTTGATAGAAAGATCCCAAACAACACAAACACAAGCATACGAATCATGCGATACCGAATGTTTCTCAAATTCTCAATAATACAACCTTTCTTATTGATTGGTTTGATTTGCCTAGGCTATGGTTTGGGAACCGTTGGTTTCCATTCTTTTTCTAGTCCAAAAATCTTTGAACTAGTAGAACTTGATAGAAAGATCCCAAACAACACAAACACAAGCATACGAATCATGCGATTCCAAATGTTTCTCAAATTCTCAATAACACAACCTTTCTTATTGATTGGTTTGATTTGCCGAGGCTATGGTGTCGGGGGTGTTGGTTTCCATTCTTTTTCTCGTCCAAAAACCTTTGAACTAATAGAACTTGATAGAACGATGACCAAGCAACACAAACACAAGCATACGAATCATGCGATTCCGAATGTTTCTCATATTCTCAATAATACAACCTTTCTTATTGATTGGTTTGATTTGCCTGGGCTATGGTTTGGGAACCGTTGGTTTCCATTCTTTTTATCGTCAAAAAATCTTTGAACTAATAGAACTAGTTAGAAAGATCACCAAACCAGACAAACACAAGCATATGAATCATGCGATTTCGAATGTTTCTCAAATTCTCAATAATACAACCTTTCTTATTGATTGGTTTGATTTTGTTTGGCTATGGTTTGGGAACCGTTGGTTTCCATTCTTTTTCTCGTCTAAAAATCTTTGAACTAATAGAACTTGATAGAAAGATCACCAAACAACACCAACACAAGCATACGAATCATGCGATTCCGAATGTTTCACAAATTCTCTATAATACAACCTTTCTTATTGATTGGTTTGATTTTGCCTAGGCTATTGTTTGGTAATAGTTGATTTCCATTCTTTTTCTCATCAAAAAACCTTTGAACTAATAGAACTTGATAGAAAGATCAGCAAACAACACCAACACAAGCATACGAATCATGCGATTCCGAATGTTTCTCATATTCTCATTAATACAACCTTTCTTATTTATTGGTTTGATTTGCCTAGGCTATGGTTTGGGAACCGTTGGTTTCCATTCTTTTTCTCGTAAAAAAATCTTTGAAGTAATAGAACTTGATAGAAAGATCACCAAACAACACCAACACAAGCATACGAATCATGCGATTCCAAATGTTTCTCGAATTCTCAATAACACAACCTTTCTTATTGACTGGTTTGATTTGCCTAGGCTATGGTTTGGGAACCGTTGGTTTCCATTCTTTTTCTAGTCCAAATATCTTTTAACTAATAGAACTTGATAGAAAGATCACCAAACAACACAAACACAAGCATACGAATCATGCGAATCCGAATGTTTCTCAAATTCTCAATAATACAACCTTTCTTATTGATTGATTTGATTTGCCTAGGCTATGGTTTGGGAACCGTTGGTTTCCATTCATTTTTTCGTCCAAAAATCTTTGAACTAACAGAACTTGATAGAAAGATCACCAAACAACACCAACATAAGCATACGAATCATGCGATTCCAAATGTTTCTCGAATTCTCAATAACACAACCTTTCTTATTGATTGGTTTGATTTGCCTAGGCTATGGTTTGGGAACCGTTGGTTTCCATTCTTTTTATCGTCAAAAAATATTTGAACTAAAAAAACTTGTTAGAAAGATCACCAAACAACACAAACACAAGCATATGAATCATGCGATTCCGAATGTTTCTCAAATTCTCAATAATACAACCTTTCTTATTGATTGGTTTGATTTGCTTTGGCTATGGTTTGGGAACCGTTGGTTTCCATTCTTTTCCTCGTCAAAAAATCTTTGAACTAATAGAACTTTATAGAAAGATCACCAAAAAACACCAACACAAGCATACGAATCATGCGATTCTGAATGTTTCTCAAATTCTCAATAATACAACCTTTCTTATTGATTGGTTTGATTTGCCTAGGATATTGTTTGGGAACCGTTGGTTTACATTCTTTTTCTCGTCCAAAAATCTTTGAACTAATAGAACTTGATAGAAAGATCCCAAACAACACAAACACAAGGATACGAATCATGGGATTCCGAATGTTTCTCATATTCTCAATAATACAACCTTTCTTATTGATTGGTTTGATTTGCCTAGGCTATGGTTTGGGAACCGTTGGTTTCCATTCTTTTTCTCCTCAAAAAATCTTTGAACTAATAGAACTTGATTGAAAGATCACCAAACAACACCAACACAAGCATACGAATCATGCGATTCCAAATGTTTCTCGAATTCTCAATAACACAACCTTTCTTATTGATTGGTTTGATTTGCCTAGGCTATGGTTTGGGAACCGTTGGTTTCCATTCTTTTTCTAGTCCAAAAATCTTTGAATTAGTAGAACTTGATAGAAAGATCCCAAACAACACAAACACAAGCATACGAATCATGCGATTCCGAATGTTTCTCATATTCTCAATAATACAACCTTTCTTATTGATTGGTTTGATTTGCCTAGGCTATGGTTTGGGAACTGTTGGTTTCCATTCTTTTTCTCGTCCAAAAATCTTTGAACTGAGAGAACTTGATAGAAAGACCAACAAACAACACCAACACAAGCATAAGAATCATGCGATTCCGAATGTTTCTCAAATTGTCAATAACACAACCTTTCTTATTGATTGGATTGATTTGCCTAGGCTATGGTGTCGGGGGTATTGGTTTCCATTCTTTTACTAGTCCAAAAATCTTTGAACTAACAGAACTCGATAGAAAGATCACCAAACAACACCAACACAAGCATACGAATCATGCGATTCCAAATGTTTCTCGAATTCTCAATAACACAACCTTTCTTATTGATTAGTTTGATTTGCCTAGGCTATGGTTTGGGAACCGTTGGTTTCCATTCTTTTTACCGTCAAAAAATATTTGAACTAAAAAAACTTGTTAGAAAGATCACCAAACAACACAAACACAAGCATATGAATCATGCGATTCCGAATGTTTCTCAAATTCTCAATAATACAACCTTTCTTATTGATTGGTTTGATTTGCTTTGGCTATGGTTTGGGAACCGTTGGTTTCCATTCTTTTCCTCGTCAAAAAATCTTTGAACTAAGAGAACTTGATAGAAAGATCAACAAACAACACCAACACAAGCATACGAATCATGTGATTCCGAATGTTTCTCAAATTGTCAATAACACAACCTTTCTTATTGATTGGATTGATTTGCCTAGGCTATGGTGTCGGGGGTATTGGTTTCCATTCTTTTAATAGTCCAAAAATCTTTGAACTAATAGAACTTGATAGAAAGATCACCAAACCACACAAACACAAGCATATGAATCATGCGATTCCGAATGTTTCTCAAATTCTCAATAATACAACCTTTCTTATTGATTGGTTTGATTTGCCTAGGCTATGGTTTGGGAACCGTTGGTTTCCATTCTTTTTATCGTCAAAAAATATTTGAACTAAAAAAACTTGTTAGAAAGATCACCAAACAACACAAATACAAGCATATGAATCATGCGATTCCGAATGTTTCTCAAATTCTCAATAATACAACCTTTCTTATTGATTGGTTTGATTTGCTTTGGCTATGGTTTGGGAACCGTTGGTTTCCATTCTTTTCCTCGTCAAAAAATCTTTGAACTAAGAGAACTTGATAGAAAGATCAACAAACAACACAAACACAAGCATATGAATCATGCGATTTCGAATGTTTCTCAAATTCTCAATAATACAACCTTTCTTATTGATAGGTTTGATTTGCTTTGGCTATGGTTTGGGAACCGTTGGTTTCCATTCTTTTTCTCGTCAAAAAATCTTTGAAGTAATAGAACTTGATAGAAAGATCACCAAACAACACCAACACAAGCATACGAATCATGCGATTCCAAATGTTTCTCAAATTCTCAATAACACAACCTTTCTTATTGATTGGTTTGATTTGCGTAGGCTATGGTGTCGGGGGTGTTGGTTTACATTCTTTTTCTCGTCCAAAAATCTTTGAACTTATAGAACTTGATAGAAAGATGACCAAGCAACACAAACACAAGCATACGAATCATGCGATTCCGAATGTTTCTCATATTCTCAATAATACTACCTTTCTTATTGATTGGTTTGATTTGCCTGGGCTATGGTTTGGGAACCGTTGGTTTCCATTCCTTTTATCGTCAAAAAATCTTTGAACTAATAGAACTTGTTAGAAAGATCACCAAACCACACAAACACAAGAATATGAATCATGCGATTTCGAATGTTTCTCAAATTCTCCATAATACAACCTTTCTTATTGATAGGTTTGATTTGCTTTGGCTATGGTTTGGGAACCGTTGGTTTCCATTCTTTTTCTCGTCAAAAAATCTTTGAAGTAATAGAACTTGATAGAAAGATCACCAAACAACACCAACACAAGCATACGAATCATGCGATTCCGAATGTTTCTCAAATTCTCAATAATACAACCTTTCTTATTGATTGCTTTGATTTTGCCTAGGCTATTGTTTGGGAATAGTTGGTTTCCATTCTTTTTCTCATCAAAAAATCTTTGAACTAATAGAACTTGATAGAAAGATCAACAAATAATACAAACACAAGCATACGAATCATGCGATTTCGAATGTTTCTCAAATACTCAATAATACAACCTTTCTTATTGATTGGTTTGATTTGCCTAGGCTATGGTTTGGGAACCGTTGGTTTCCATTCTTTTTCTCGTAAAAAAATCTTTGAAGTAATAGAACTTGATAAAAGATCACCAAACAACACCAACACAAGCATACGAATCATGCGATTCCAAATGTTTCTCGAATTCTCAATAACACAACCTTTCTTATTGATTGGTCTGATCTGCCTAGGCTATGGTTTGGGAACCGTTGGCTTCCATTATTTTTCTAGTCCAAAAATCGTTGAACTAATAGAACTTGATAGAAAGATCCCAAACAACACAAACACAAGCATACGAATCATGCGATACCGAATGTTTCTCAAATTCTCAATAATACAACCTTTCTTATTGATTGGTTTGATTTGCCTAGGCTATGGTTTGGGAACCGTTGGTTTCCATTCTTTTTCTCGTAAAAAAATCCTTGAAGTAATAGAACTTGATAGAAAGATCACCAAACAACACCAACACAAGCGTACGAATCATACGATTCCAAATGTTTCTCGAATTCTCAATAACACAACCTTTCTTATTGATTGGTTTGATTTGCCTAGGCTATGGTTTGGGAACCGTTGGTTTCCATTCTTTTTCTAGTCCAAAAATCTTTGAACTAGTAGAACTTGATAGAAAGATCCCAAACAACACAAACACAAGCATACGAATCATGCGATTCCGAATGTTTCTCATATTCTCAATAATACAACCTTTCTTATTGATTGCTTTGATTTGCCTAGGCTATGGTTTGGGAACCGTTGGTTTCCATTCTTTTTCTCGTAAAAAAATCTTTGAAGTAATAGAACTTGATAGAAAGATCACCAAACAACACCAACACAAGCATACGAATCATGCGATTCCAAATGTTTCTCGAATTCTCTATAACACAACTTTTCTTATTGATTGGTTTGATTTGCCTAGGCTATGGTTTGGGAACCGTTGGTTTCCATTCTTTTTATCGTCAAAAAATATTTGAACTAAAAAAACTTGTTAGAAAGATCACCAAACAACACAAACACAAGCATATGAATCATGCGATTTCGAATGTTTCTCAAATTCTCAATAATACAACCTTTCTTATTGATTGGTTTGATTTGCTTTGGCTATGGTTTGGGAACCGTTGGTTTCCATTCTTTTCCTCGTCAAAAAATCTTTGAACTAATAGAACTTTATAGAAAGATCACCAAACAACACCAACACAAGCATACGAATCATGCGATTCTGAATGTTTCTCAAATCTCAATAATACAACCTTTCTTATTGATTGGTTTGATTTGCCTAGGCTATTGTTTGGGAACCGTTGGTTTACATTCTTTTCTCGTCCAAAAATCTTTGAACTAATAGAACTTGATAGAAAGATCCCAAATAACACAAACACAAGGATACGAATCATGCGATTCCGAATGTTTCTCATATTCTCAATAATACAACCTTTCTTATTGATTGGTTTGATTTGCCTAGGCTATGGTTTGGGAACCGTTGGTTTCCATTCTTTTTCTCGTCAAAAAATCTTTGAACTAATAGAACTTGATAGAAAGATCACCAAACAACACCAACACAAGCTACGAATCATGCGATTCCAAATGTTTCTCGAATTCTCAATAACACAACCTTTCTTATTGATTGGTTTGATTTGCCTAGGCTATGGTTTGGGAACCGTTGGTTTCCATTCTTTTTCTCGTAAAAAAATCTTTGAAGTAATAGAACTTGATAGAAAGATCACCAAACAACACCAACACAAGCGTACGAATCATACGATTCCAAATGTTTCTCGAATTCTCAATAACACAACCTTTCTTATTGATTGGATTGATTTGCCTAGGCTATGGTGTCGGGGGTATTGGTTTCCATTCTTTTACTAGTCCAAAAATCTTTGAACTAATAGAACTTGATAGAAAGATCACTAAACCACACAAACACAAGCATATGAATCATGCGATTCCGAATGTTTCTCAAATTCTCAATAATACAACCTTTCTTATTGATTGGTTTGATTTGCCTAGGCTATGGTTTGGGAACCGTTGGTTTCCATTCTTTTTCTCGTCAAAAAATCTTTGAACTAATAGAACTTGATAGAAAGATCACCAAACAACACCAACACAAGCATACGAATCATGCGATTCCAAATGTTTCTCGAATTCTCAATAACACAACCTTTCTTATTGATTGGTTTGATTTGCCTAGGCTATGGTTTGGGAACCGTTGGTTTCCATTCTTTTTATCGTCAAAAAATATTTGAACTAAAAAAACTTGTTAGAAAGATCACCAAACAACACAAACACAAGCATATGAATCATGCGATTCCGAATGTTTCTCAAATTCTCAATAATACAACCTTTCTTATTGATTGGTTTGATTTGCTTTGGCTATGGTTTGGGAACCGTTGGTTTCCATTCTTTTCCTCGTCAAAAAATCTTTGAACTAATAGAACTTTATAGAAAGATCACCAAACAACACCAACACAAGCATACGAATCATGCGATTCTGAATGTTTCTCAAATCTCAATAATACAACCTTTCTTATTGATTGGTTTGATTTGCCTAGGCTATTGTTTGGGAACCGTTGGTTTACATTCTTTTTCTCGTCCAAAAATCTTTGAACTAATAGAACTTGATAGAAAGATCCCAAATAACACAAACACAAGGATACGAATCATGCGATTCCGAATGTTTCTCATATTCTCAATAATACAACCTTTCTTATTGATTGGTTTGATTTGCCTAGGCTATGGTTTGGGAACCGTTGGTTTCCATTCTTTTTCTCGTCAAAAAATCTTTGAACTAATAGAACTTGATAGGAAGATCACCAAACAACACCAACACAAGCATACGAATCATGCGATTCCAAATGTTTCTCGAATTCTCAATAACACAACCTTTCTTATTGATTGGTTTGATTTGCCTAGGCTATGGTTTGGGAACCGTTGGTTTCCATTCTTTTTCTAGTCCAAAAATCTTTGAATTAACAGAACTTGATAGAAAGATCCCAAACAACACAAACACAAGCATACGAATAATGCGATTCCGAATGTTTCTCATATTCTCAATAATACAACCTTTCTTATTGATTGGTTTGATTTGCCTAGGCTATGGTTTGGGAACTGTTGGTTTCCATTCTTTTTCTCGTCCAAAAATCTTTGAACTAAGAGAACTTGATAGAAAGATCAACAAACAACACCAACACAAGCATACGAATCATGTGATTCCGAATGTTTCTCAAATTGTCAATAACACAACCTTTCTTATTGATTGGATTGATTTGCCTAGGCTATGGTGTCGGGGGTATTGGTTTCCATTCTTTTACTAGTCCAAAAATCTTTGAACTAATAGAACTTGATAGAAAGATCACCAAACCACACAAACACAAGCATATGAATCATGCGATTCCGAATGTTTCTCAAATTCTCAATAATACAACCTTTCTTATTGATTGGTTTGATTTGCCTAGGCTATGGTTTGGGAACCGTTGGTTTCCATTCTTTTTCTCGTCAAAAAATCTTTGAACTAATAGATCTTGATAGAAAGATCACCAAACAACACCAACACAAGCATACGAATCATGCGATTCCAAATGTTTCTCGAATTCTCAATAACACAACCTTTCTTATTGATTGGTTTGATTTGCCTAGGCTATGGTTTGGGAACCGTTGGTTTCCATTCTTTTTATCGTCAAAAAATATTTGAACTAAAAAAACTTGTTAGAAAGATCACCAAACAACACAAACACAAGCATATGAATCATGCGATTCCGAATGTTTCTCAAATTCTCAATAATACAACCTTTCTTATTGATTGGTTTGATTTGCTTTGGCTATGGTTTGGGAACCGTTGGTTTCCATTCTTTTCCTCGTCAAAAAATCTTTGAACTAAGAGAACTTGATATAAAGATCAACAAACAACACCAACACAAGCATACGAATCATGCGATTCCGAATGTTTCTCAAATTGTCAATAACACAACCTTTCTTATTGATTGGATTGATTTGCCTAGGCTATGGTGTCGGGGGTATTGGTTTCCATTCTTTTACTAGTCCAAATATCTTTGAACTAATAGAACTTGATAGAAAGATCACCAAACCACACAAACACAAGCATATGAATCATGCGATTCCGAATGTTTCTCAAATTCTCAATAATACAACCTTTCTTATTGATTGGTTTGATTTGCCTAGGCTATGGTTTGGGAACCGTTAGTTTCCATTCATTTTTTCATCCAAAAATCTTTGAACTAACAGAACTTGATAGAAAGATCACCAAACAACACCAACAAAAGCATACGAATCATGCGATTCCAAATGTTTCTCGAATTCTCAATAACACAACCTTTCTTATTGATTTGTTTGATTTGCCTAGGCTATGGTTTGGGAACCGTTGGTTTCCATTCTTTTTATCGTCAAAAAATATTTGAACTAAAAAAACTTGTTAGAAAGATCACCAAACAACACAAACACAAGCATATGAATCATGCGATTCCGAATGTTTCTCAAATTCTCAATAATACAACCTTTCTTATTGATTGGTTTGATTTGCTTTGGCTATGGTTTGGGAACCGTTGGTTTCCATTATTTTCCTCGTCAAAAAATCTTTGAACTAATAGAACTTTATAGAAAGATCACCAAACAACACCAACACAAGCATACGAATCATGCGATTCTGAATGTTTCTCAAATTCTCAATAATACAACCTTTCTTATGGATTGGTTTGATTTGCCTAGGCTATGGTTTGGGAACCGTTGGTTTCCATTCTTTTTATCGTCAAAAAATATTTGAACTAAAAAAACTTGTTAGAAAGATCACCAAACAACACAAACACAAGCATATGAATCATGCGATTCCGAATGTTTCTCAAATTCTCAATAATACAACCTTTCTTATTGATGGGTTTGATTTGCTTTGGCTAGGGTTTGGGAACCGTTGGTTTCCATTATTTTCCTCGTCAAAAAATCTTTGAACTAAGAGAACTTGATAGAAAGATCAACAAACAACACCAACACAAGCATACGAATCATGCGATTCCGAATGTTTCTCAAATTGTCAATAACACAACCTTTCTTATTGATTGGATTGATTTGCCTAGGCTATGGTGTCGGGGGTATTGGTTTCCATTCTTTTACTAGTCCAAAAATCTTTGAACTAATAGAACTTGATAGAAAGATCACCAAACCACACAAACACAAGCATATGAATCATGCGATTCCGAATGTTTCTCAAATTCTCAATAATACAACCTTTCTTATTGATTGGTTTGATTTGCTTTGGCTATGGTTTGGGAACCGTTGGTTTCCATTCTTTTCCTCGTCAAAAAATCTTTGAACTAATAGAACTTTATAGAAAGATCACCAAACAACACCAACACAAGCATACGAATCATGCGATTCTGAATGTTTCTCAAATTCTCAATAATACAACCTTTCTTATGGATTGGTTTGATTTGCCTAGGCTATGGTTTGGGAACCGTTGGTTTCCATTCTTTTTATCGTCAAAAAATATTTGAACTAAAAAAACTTGTTAGAAAGATCACCAAACAACACAAATACAAGCATATGAATCATGCGATTCCGAATGTTTCTCAAATTCTCAACAATACAACCTTTCTTATTGATTGGTTTGATTTGCTTTGGCTATGGTTTGGGAACCGTTGGTTTCCATTCTTTTCCTCGTCAAAAAATCTTTGAACTAAGAGAACTTGATAGAAAGATCAACAAACAACACCAACACAAGCATACGAACCATGCGATTCCGAATGTTTCTCAAATTGTCAATAACACAACCTTTCTTATTAATTGGATTGATTTGCCTAGGCTATGGTGTCGGGGGTATTGGTTTCCATTCTTTTACTAGTCCAAAAATCTTTGAACTAATAGAACTTGATAGAAAGATCACCAAACCACACAAACACAAGCATATGAATCATGCGATTACGAATGTTTCTCAAATTCTCAATAATACAACCTTTCTTATTGATTGGTTTGATTTGCCTAGGCTATGGTTTGGGAACCGTTGGTTTCCATTCTTTTTCTCGTCAAAAAATCTTTGAACTAATAGAACTTGATAGAAAGATCACCAAACAACACCAACACAAGCATACGAATCATGCGATTCCAAATGTTTCTCGAATTCTATATAACACAACCTTTCTTATTGATTGGTTTGATTTGCCTGGGCTATGGTTTGGGAACCGTTGGTTTCCATTCTTTTTATCGTCAAAAAATATTTGAACTAAAAAAACTTGTTAGAAAGATCACCAAACAACACAAACACAAGCATATGAATCATGCGATTCCGAATGTTTCTCAAATTCTCAATAATACAACCTTTCTTATTGATTGGTTTGATTTGCTTTGGCTATGGTTTGGGAACCGTTGGTTTCCATTCTTTTCCTCGTCAAAAAATCTTTGAACTAATAGAACTTGATAGAAAGATCACGAAACAACACCAACACAAGCATACGAATCATGCGATTCCAAATGTTTCTCGAATTCTCAATAACACAACCTTTCTTATTGATTGGTTTGATTTGCCTAGGCTATGGTTTGGGAACCGTTGGTTTCCATTCTTTTTATCGTCAAAAAATATTTGAACTAAAAAAACTTGTTAGAAAGATCACCAAACAACACAAACACAAGCATATGAATCATGCGATTCCGAATGTTTCTCAAATTCTCAATAATATAACCTTTCTTATTGATTGGTTTGATTTGCCTAGGATATTGTTTGGGAACCGTTGGTTTACATTCTTTTTCTCGTCCAAAAATCTTTGAACTAATAGAACTTGATAGAAAGATCCCAAACAACACAAACACAAGGATACGAATCATGGGATTCCGAATGTTTCTCATCTTCTCAATAATACAACCTTTCTTATTGATTGGTTTGATTTGCCTAGGCTATGGTTTGGGAACCGTTGGTTTCCATTCTTTTTATCGTCAAAAAATATTTGAACTAAAAAAACTTGTTAGAAAGATCACCAAACAACACAAATACAAGCATATGAATCATGCGATTCCGAATGTTTCTCAAATTCTCAATAATACAACCTTTCTTATTGATTGGTTTGATTTGCTTTGGCTATGGTTTGGGAACCGTTGGTTTCCATTCTTTTCCTCGTCAAAAAATCTTTGAACTAAGAGAACTTGATAGAAAGATCAACAAACAACACCAACACAAGCATACGAATCATGCGATTCCGAATGTTTCTCAAATTGTCAATAACACAACCTTTCTTATTGATTGGATTGATTTGCCTAGGCTATGGTGTCGGGGGTATTGGTTTCCATTCTTTTACTAGTCCAAAAATCTTTGAACTAATAGAACTTGATAGAAAGATCACCAAACCACACAAACACAAGCATATGAATCATGCGATTCCGAATGTTTCTCAAATTCTCAATAATACAACCTTTCTTATTGATTGGTTTGATTTGCTTTGGCTATGGTTTGGGAACCGTTGGTTTCCATTCTTTTCCTCGTCAAAAAATCTTTGAACTAATAGAACTTTATAGAAAGATCACCAAACAACACCAACACAAGCATACGAATCATGCGATTCTGAATGTTTCTCAAATTCTCAATAATACAACCTTTCTTATGGATTGGTTTGATTTGCCTAGGCTATGGTTTGGGAACCGTTGGTTTCCATTCTTTTTATCGTCAAAAAATATTTGAACTAAAAAAACTTGTTAGAAAGATCACCAAACAACACAAATACAAGCATATGAATCATGCGATTCCGAATGTTTCTCAAATTCTCAATAATACAACCTTTCTTATTGATTGGTTTGATTTGCTTTGGCTATGGTTTGGGAACCGTTGGTTTCCATTGTTTTCCTCGTCAAAAAATCTTTGAACTAAGAGAACTTGATAGAAAGATCAACAAACAACACCAACACAAGCATACGAGTCATGCGATTCCGAATGTTTCTCAAATTGTCAATAACACAACCTTTCTTATTAATTGGATTGATTTGCCTAGGCTATGGTGTCGGGGGTATTGGTTTCCATTCTTTTACTAGTCCAAAAATCTTTGAACTAATAGAACTTGATAGAAAGATCACCAAACCACACAAACACAAGCATATGAATCATGCGATTCCGAATGTTTCTCAAATTCTCAATAATACAACCTTTCTAATTGATTGGTTTGATTTGCCTAGGCTATGGTTTGGGAACCGTTGGTTTCCATTCTTTTTCTCGTCAAAAAATCTTTGAACTAATAGAACTTGATAGAAAGATCACCAAACAACACCAACACAAGCATACGAATCATGCGATTCCAAATGTTTCTCGAATTCTCAATAACACAACCTTTCTTATTGATTGGTTTGATTTGCCTAGGCTATGGTTTGGGAACCATTGGTTTCCATTCTTTTTATCGTCAAAAAATATTTGAACTAAAAAAACTTGTTAGAAAGATCACCAAACAACACAAACACAAGCATATGAATCATGCGATTCCGAATGTTTCTCAAATTCTCAATAATACAACCTTTCTTATTGATTGGTTTGATTTGCTTTGGCTATGGTTTGGGAACCGTTGGTTTCCATTCTTTTCCTCGTCAAAAAATCTTTGAAGTAATAGAACTTGATAGAAAGATCACCAAACAACACCAACACAAGCATACGAATCATGCGATTCTAAATGTTTCTCGAATTCTCAATAACACAACCTTTCTTATTGATTGGTTTGATTTGCCTAGGCTATGGCTTGGGAACCGTTGGTTTCCATTCTTTTTATCGTCAAAAAATATTTGAACTAAAAAAACTTGTTAGAAAGATCACCAAACAACACAAACACAAGCATATGAATCATGCGATTCCGAATGTTTCTCAAATTCTCAATAATACAACCTTTCTTATTGATTGGTTTGATTTGCTTTGGCTATGGTTTGGGAACCGTTGGTTTCCATTCTTTTCCTCGTCAAAAAATCTTTGAACTAATAGAACTTTATAGAAAGATCACCAAACAACACCAACACAAGCATACGAATCATGCGATTCTGAATGTTTCTCAAATTCTCAATAATACAACCTTTCTTATGGCTTGGTTTGATTTGCCTAGGCTATGGTTTGGGAACCGTTGGTTTCCATTCTTTTTATCGTCAAAAAATATTTGAACTAAAAAAACTTGTTAGAAAGATCACCAAACAACACAAACACAAGCATATGAATCATGTGATTCCGAATGTTTCTCAAATTCTCAATAATACAACCTTTCTTATTGATTGGTTTGATTTGCTTTGGCTATGGTTTGGGAACCGTTGGTTTCCACTCTTTTCCTCGTCAAAAAATCTTTGAACTAATAGAACGTTATAGAAAGATCACCAAACAACACCAACACAAGCATACGAATCATGCGATTCTGAATGTTTCTCAAATTCTCAATAATACAACCTTTCTTATGGATTGGTTTGATTTGCCTAGGCTATTGTTTGGGAACCGTTGGTTTACATTCTTTTTCTCGTCCAAAAATCTTTGAACTAATAGAACTTGATAGAAAGATCCCAAACAACACAAACACAAGGATACGAATCATGGGATTCCGAATGTTTCTCATCTTCTCAATAATACAACCTTTCTTATTGATTGGTTTGATTTGCCTAGGCTATGGTTTGGGAACCGTTGGTTTCCATTCTTTTTCTAGTCCAAAAATCTTTGAACTAATAGAACTTGATAGAAAGATCCCAAACAACACAAACACAAGCATACGAATCATGCGATACCGAATGTTTCTCAAATTCTCAATAATACAACCTTTCTTATTGATTAGTTTGATTTGCCTAGGCTATGGTTTGGGAACCGTTGGTTTCCATTCTTTTTCTAGTCCATAAATCTTTGAACTAGTAGAACTTGATAGAAAGATCCCAAACAACACAAACACAAGCATACGAATCATGCGATTCCAAATGTTTCTCAAATTCTCAATAACACAACCTTTCTTATTGATTGGTTTGATTTGCCGAGGCTATGGTGTCGGGGGTGTTGGTTTCCATTCTTTTTCTCGTCCAAAAATCTTTGAACTAATAGAACTTGATAGAACGATGACCAAATAACACAAACACAAGCATACGAATCATGCGATTCCGAATGTTTCTCATATTCTCAATAATACAACCTTTCTTATTGATTGGTTTGGTTTGCCTGGGCTATGGTTTGGGAACCGTTGGTTTCCATTCTTTTTATCGTCAAAAAATCTTTGAACTAATAGAACTAGTTAGAAAGATCACCAAACCAGACAAACACAAGCATATGAATCATGCGATTTCGAATGTTTCTCAAATTCTCAATAATACAACCTTTCTTATTGATTGGTTTGATTTTCTTTGGCTATGGTTTGCGAACCGTTGGTTTCCATTCTTTTTCTCGTCTAAAAATCTTTGAACTAATAGAACTTGATAGAAAGATCACCAAACAACACCAACACAAGCATACGAATCATGCGATTCCGAATGTTTCTCAAATTCTCTATAATACAACCGTTCTTATTGATTGGTTTGATTTTGCCTAGGCTATTGTTTGGGAATAGTTGATTTCCATTCTTTTTCTCATCAAAAAATCTTTGAACTAATAGAACTTGATAGAAAGATCAGCAAACAACACCAACACAAGCATACGAATAATGCGATTCCGAATGTTTCTCATATTCTCAATAATACAACCTTTCTTATTGATTGGTTTGATTTGCCTAGGCTATGGTTTGGGAACCGTTGGTTTCCATTCTTTTTCTCGTCAAAAAATCTTTGAACTAATAGAACTTGATAGAAAGATCAGCAAACCACACCAACACAAGCATACGAATCATGCGATTCCGAATGTTTCTCAAATTCTCAATAACACAACCTTTCTTATTGATTGGTTTGATTTGCCTAGGCTATGGTGTCGGGGGTGTTGGTTTACATTCTTTTTCTCGTCCAAAAATCTTTGAACTAATAGAACTTGATAGAAAGATGACCAAGCAACACAAACACAAGCATACGAATCATGCGATTCCGAATGTTTCTCATATTCTCAATAATACTACCTTTCTTATTGATTGGTTTGATTTGCCTGGGCTATGGTTTGGGAACCGTTGGTTTCCATTCTTTTTATCGTCAAAAAATCTTTGAACTAATAGAACTTGTTAGAAAGATCACCAAACCACACAAACACAAGCATATGAATCATGCGATTTCGAATGTTTCTCAAATTCTCAATAATACAACCTTTCTTATTGATAGTTTTGATTTGCTTTGGCTATGGTTTGGGAACCGTTGGTTTCCATTCTTTTTCTCGTCAAAAAATCTTTGAAGTAATAGAACTTGATAGAAAGATCACCAAACAACACCAACACAAGCATACGAATCATGCGATTCCAAATGTTTCTCAAATTCTCAATAACACAACCTTTCTTATTGATTGGTTTGATTTGCGTAGGCTATGGTGTCGGGGGTGTTGGTTTACATTCTTTTTCTCGTCCAAAAATCTTTGAACTTATAGAACTTGATAGAAAGATGACCAAGCAACACAAACACAAGCATACGAATCATGCGATTCCGAATGTTTCTCATATTCTCAATAATACTACCTTTCTTATTGATTGGTTTGATTTGCCTGGGCTATGGTTTGGGAACCGTTGGTTTCCATTCCTTTTATCGTCAAAAAATCTTTGAACTAATAGAACTTGTTAGAAAGATCACCAAACCACACAAACACAAGAATATGAATCATGCAATTTCGAATGTTTCTCAAATTCTCCATAATACAACCTTTCTTATTGATAGGTTTGATTTGCTTTGGCTATGGTTTGGGAACCGTTGGTTTCCATTATTTTTCTCGTCAAAAAATCTTTGAAGTAATAGAACTTGATAGAAAGATCACCAAACAACACCAACACAAGCATACGAATCATGCGATTCCGAATGTTTCTAAAATTCTCAATAATACAACCTTTCTTATTGATTGGTTTGATTTTGCCTAGGCTATTGTTTGGGAATAGTTGGTTTCCATTCTTTTTCTCATCAAAAAATCTTTGAACTAATAGAACTTGATAGAAAGATCAACAAATAATACAAACACAAGCATACGAATCATGCGATTTCGAATGTTTCTCAAATACTCAATAATACAACCTTTCTTATTGATTGGTTTGATTTGCCTAGGCTATGGTTTGGGAACCGTTGGTTTCCATTCTTTTTCTCGTAAAAAAATCTTTGAAGTAATAGAACTTGATAAAAGATCACCAAACAACACCAACACAAGCATACGAATCATGCGATTCCAAATGTTTCTCGAATTCTCAATAACACAACCTTTCTTATTGATTGGTCTGATCTGCCTAGGCTATGGTTTGGGAACCGTTGGCTTCCATTCTTTTTCTAGTCCAAAAATCGTTGAACTAATAGAACTTGATAGAAAGATCCCAAACAACACAAACACAAGCATACGAATCATGCGATACCGAATGTTTCTCAAATTCTCAATAATACAACCTTTCTTATTGATTGGTTTGATTTGCCTAGGCTATGGTTTGGGAACCGTTGGTTTCCATTCTTTTTCTCGTAAAAAAATCTTTGAAGTAATAGAACTTGATAGAAAGATCACCAAACAACACCAACACAAGCGTACGAATCATACGATTCCAAATGTTTCTCGAATTCTCAATAACACAACCTTTCTTATTGATTGGTTTGATTTGCCTAGGCTATGGTTTGGGAACCGTTGGTTTCCATTCTTTTTCTAGTCCAAAAATCTTTGAACTAGTAGAACTTGATAGAAAGATCCCAAACAACACAAACACAAGCATACGAATCATGCGATTCCGAATGTTTCTCATATTCTCAATAATACAACCTTTCTTATTGATTGGTTTGATTTGCCTAGGCTATGGTTTGGGAACCGTTGGTTTCCATTCTTTTTCTCGTAAAAAAATCTTTGAAGTAATAGAACTTGATAGAAAGATCACCAAACAACACCAACACAAGCATACGAATCATGCGATTCCAAATGTTTCTCGAATTCTCAATAACACAACTTTTCTTATTGATTGGTTTGATTTGCCTAGGCTATGGTTTGGGAACCGTTGGTTTCCATTCTTTTTATCGGCAAAAAATATTTGAACTAAAAAAACTTGTTAGAAAGATCACCAAACAACACAAACACAAGCATATGAATCATGCGATTTCGAATGTTTCTCAAATTCTCAATAATACAACCTTTCTTATTGATTGGTTTGATTTGCTTTGGCTATGGTTTGGGAACCGTTGGTTTCCATTCTTTTCCTCGTCAAAAAATCATTGAACTAATAGAACTTTATAGAAAGATCACCAAACAACACCAACACAAGCATACGAATCATGCGATTCTGAATGTTTCTCAAATCTCAATAATACAACCTTTCTTATTGATTGGTTTGATTTGCCTAGGCTATTGTTTGGGAACCGTTGGTTTACATTCTTTTTCTCGTCCAAAAATCTTTGAACTAATAGAACTTGATAGAAAGATCCCAAATAACACAAACACAAGGATACGAATCATGCGATTCCGAATGTTTCTCATATTCTCAATAATACAACCTTTCTTATTGATTGGTTTGATTTGCCTAGGCTATGGTTTGGGAACCGTTGGTTTCCATTCTTTTTCTAGTCCAAAAATCTTTGAATCAATAGAACTTGATAGAAAGATCCCAAACAACACAAACACAAGCATACGAATCATGCGATTCCGAATGTTTCTCATATTCTCAATAATACAACCTTTCTTATTGTTTGGTTTGATTTGCCAAGGCTATGGTTTGGGAACTGTTGGTTTCCATTCTTTTTCTCGTCCAAAAATCTTTGAACTAAGAGAACTTGATAGAAAGATCAACAAACAACACCAACACAAGCATACGAATCATGCGATTCCGAATGTTTCTCAAATTGTCAATAACACAACCTTTCTTATTGATTGGATTGATTTGCCTAGGCTATGGTGTCGGGGGTATTGGTTTCCATTCTTTTACTAGTCCAAAAATCTTTGAACTAATAGAACTTGATAGAAAGATCACCAAACCACACAAACACAAGCATATGAATCATGCGATTCCAAATGTTTCTCAAATTCTCAATAATACAACCTTTCTTATTGATTGGTTTGATTTGCCTAGGCTATGGTTTGGGAACCGTTGGTTTCCATTCTTTTTATCGTCAAAAAATCTTTAAACTAATAGAACTTGATAGAAAGATCACCAAACAACACCAACACAAGCATACGAATCATGCGATTCCAAATGTTTCTCGAATTCTCAATAACACAACCTTTCTTATTGATTGGTTTGATTTGCCTAGATTATGGTTTGGGAACCGTTGGTTTCCATTCTTTTTATCGTCAAAAAATATTTGAACTAAAAAAACTTGTTAGAAAGATCACCAAACAACACAAACACAAGCATATGAATCATGCGATTCCGAATGTTTCTCAAATTCTCAATAATACAACCTTTCTTATTGATTGGTTTGATTTGCTTTGGCTATGGTTTGGGAACCGTTGGTTTCCATTCTTTTCCTCGTCAAAAAATCTTTGAACTATTAGAACTTTATAGAAAGATCACCAAACAACACCAACACAAGCATACGAATCATGCGATTCTGAATGTTTCTCAAATCTCAATAATACAACCTTTCTTATTGATTGGTTTGATTTGCCTAGGCTATTGTTTGGGAACCGTTGGTTTACATTCTTTTTCTCGTCCAAAAATCTTTGAACTAATAGAACTTGATAGAAAGATCCCAAATAACACAAACACAAGGATACGAATCATGCGATTCCGAATGTTTCTCATATTCTCAATAATACAACCTTTCTTATTGATTGGTTTGATTTGCCTAGGCTATGGTTTGGGAACCGTTGGTTTCCATTCTTTTTCTCGTCAAAAAATCTTTGAACTAATAGAACTTGATAGAAAGATCACCAAACAACACCAACACAAGCATACGAATCATGCGATTCCAAATGTTTCTCGAACTCTCAATAACACAACCTTTCTTATTGATTGGTTTGATTTGCCTAGGCTATGGTTTGGGAACCGTTGGTTTCCATTCTTTTTCTAGTCCAAAAATCTTTGAATTAATAGAACTTGATAGAAAGATCCCAAACAACACAAACACAAGCATACGAATAATGCGATTCCGAATGTTTCTCATATTCTCAATAATACAACCTTTCTTATTGATTGGTTTGATTTGCCTAGGCTATGGTTTGGGAACTGTTGGTTTCCATTCTTTTTCTCGTCCAAAAATCTTTGAACTAAGAGAACTTGATAGAAAGATCAACAAACAACACCAACACAAGCATACGAATCATGTGATTCCGAATGTTTCTCAAATTGTCAATAACACAACCTTTCTTATTGATTGGATTGATTTGCCTAGGCTATGGTGTCGGGGGTATTGGTTTCCATTCTTTTACTAGTCCAAAAATCTTTGAACTAATAGAACTTGATAGAAAGATCACCAAACCACACAAACACAAGCATATGAATCATGCGATTCCAAATGTTTCTCAAATTCTCAATAATACAACCTTTCTTATTGATTGGTTTGATTTGCCTAGGCTATGGTTTGGGAACCGTTGGTTTCCATTCTTTTTATCGTCAAAAAATCTTTAAACTAATAGAACTTGATAGAAAGATCACCAAACAACACCAACACAAGCATACGAATCATGCGATTCCAAATGTTTCTCGAATTCTCAATAACACAACCTTTCTTATTGATTGGTTTGATTTGCCTAGATTATGGTTTGGGAACCGTTGGTTTCCATTCTTTTTATCGTCAAAAAATATTTGAACTAAAAAAACTTGTTAGAAAGATCACCAAACAACACAAACACAAGCATATGAATCATGCGATTCCGAATGTTTCTCAAATTCTCAATAATACAACCTTTCTTATTGATTGGTTTGATTTGCTTTGGCTATGGTTTGGGAACCGTTGGTTTCCATTCTTTTCCTCGTCAAAAAATCTTTGAACTATTAGAACTTTATAGAAAGATCACCAAACAACACCAACACAAGCATACGAATCATGCGATTCTGAATGTTTCTCAAATCTCAATAATACAACCTTTCTTATTGATTGGTTTGATTTGCCTAGGCTATTGTTTGGGAACCGTTGGTTTACATTCTTTTTCTCGTCCAAAAATCTTTGAACTTATAGAACTTGATAGAAAGATCCCAAATAACACAAACACAAGGATACGAATCATGCGATTCCGAATGTTTCTCATATTCTCAATAATACAACCTTTCTTATTGATTGGTTTGATTTGCCTAGGCTATGGTTTGGGAACCGTTGGTTTCCATTCTTTTTCTCGTCAAAAAATCTTTGAACTAATAGAACTTGATAGAAAGATCACCAAACAACACCAACACAAGCATACGAATCATGCGATTCCAAATGTTTCTCGAACTCTCAATAACACAACCTTTCTTATTGATTGGTTTGATTTGCCTAGGCTATGGTTTGGGAACCGTTGGTTTCCATTCTTTTTCTAGTCCAAAAATCTTTGAATTAATAGAACTTGATAGAAAGATCCCAAACAACACAAACACAAGCATACGAATAATGCGATTCCGAATGTTTCTCATATTCTCAATAATACAACCTTTCTTATTGATTGGTTTGATTTGCCTAGGCTATGGTTTGGGAACTGTTGGTTTCCATTCTTTTTCTCGTCCAAAAATCTTTGAACTAAGAGAACTTGATAGAAAGATCAACAAACAACACCAACACAAGCATACGAATCATGTGATTCCGAATGTTTCTCAAATTGTCAATAACACAACCTTTCTTATTGATTGGATTGATTTGCCTAGGCTATGGTGTCGGGGGTATTGGTTTCCATTCTTTTACTAGTCCAAAAATCTTTGAACTAATAGAACTTGATAGAAAGATCACCAAACCACACAAACACAAGCATATGAATCATGCGATTCCGAATGTTTCTCAAATTCTCAATAATACAACCTTTCTTATTGATTGGTTTGATTTGCCTAGGCTATGGTTTGGGAACCGTTGGTTTCCATTCTTTTTCTCGTCAAAAAATCTTTGAACTAATAGAACTTGATAGAAAGATCACCAAACAACACCAACACAAGCATACGAATCATGCGATTCCAAATGTTTCTCGAATTCTCAATAACACAACCTTTCTTATTGATTGGTTTGATTTGCCTAGGCTATGGTTTGGGAACCGTTGGTTTCCATTCTTTTTATCGTCAAAAAATATTTGAACTAAAAAAACTTGTTAGAAAGATCACCAAACAACACAAACACAAGCATATGAATCCTGCGATTCCGAATGTTTCTCAAATTCTCAATAATACAACCTTTCTTATTGATTGGTTTGATTTGCTTTGGCTATGGTTTGGGAACCGTTGGTTTCCATTCTTTTCCTCGTCAAAAAATCTTTGAACTAAGAGAACTTGATAGAAAGATCAACAAACAACACCAACAAAAGCATACGAATCATGCGATTCCGAATGTTTCTCAAATTGTCAATAACACAACCTTTCTTATTGATTGGATTGATTTGCCTAGGCTATGGTGTCGGGGGTATTGGTTTCCATTCTTTTACTAGTCCAAATATCTTTGAACTAATAGAACTTGATAGAAAGATCACCAAACCACACAAACACAAGCATATGAATCATGCGATTCCGAATGTTTCTCAAATTCTCAATAATACAACCTTTCTTATTGATTGGTTTGATTTGCCTAGGCTATGGTTTGGGAACCGTTGGTTTCCATTCATTTTTTCGTCCAAAAATCTTTGAACTAACAGAACTTGATAGAAAGATCACCAAACAACACCAACACAAGCATACGAATCATGCGATTCCAAATGTTTCTCGAATTCTCAATAACACAACCTTTCTTATTGATTTGTTTGATTTGCCTAGGCTATGGTTTGGGAACCGTTGGTTTCCATTCTTTTTATCGTCAAAAAATATTTGAACTAAAAAAACTTGTTAGAAAGATCACCAAACAACACAAACACAAGCATATGAATCATGCGATTCCGAATGTTTCTCAAATTCTCAATAATACAACCTTTCTTATTGATTGGTTTGATTTGCTTTGGCTATGGTTTGGGAACCGTTGGTTTCAATTATTTTCCTCGTCAAAAAATCTTTAAACTAATAGAACTTTATAGAAAGATCACCAAACAACACCAACACAAGCATACGAATCATGCGATTCCGAATGTTTCTCAAATTCTCAATAATACAACCTTTCTTATTGATTGGTTTGATTTGCCTAGGCTATGGTTTGGGAACCGTTGGTTTCCATTCTTTTTCTCGTCAAAAAATCTTTGAACTAATAGAACTTGATAGAAAGATCACCAAACAACACCAACACAAGCATACGAATCATGCGATTCCAAATGTTTCTCAAATTCTCAATAACACAACCTTTCTTATTGATTGGTTTGATTTGCCTAGGCTATGGTTTGGGAACCGTTGGTTTCCATTCTTTTTATCGTCAAAAAATATTTGAACTAAAAAAACTTGTTAGAAAGATCACCAAACAACACAAACACGAGCATATGAATCATGCGATTCCGAATGTTTCTCAAATTCTCAATAATACAACCTTTCTTATTGATTGGTTTGATTTGCTTTGGCTATGGTTTGGGAACCGTTGGTTTCCATTCTTTTCCTCGTCAAAAAATCTTTGAACTAAGAGAACTTGATAGAAAGATCAACAAACAACACCAACACAAGCATACGAATCATGCGATTCCGAATGTTTCTCAAATTGTCAATAACACAACCTTTCTTATTGATTGGATTGATTTGCCTAGGCTATGGTGTCGGGGGTATTGGTTTCCATTCTTTTACTAGTCCAAATATCTTCGAACTAATAGAACTTGATAGAAAGATCACCAAACCACACTAACACAAGCATATGAATCATGCGATTCCGAATGTTTCTCAAATTCTCAATAATACAACCTTTCTTATTGATTGGTTTGATTTGCCTAGGCTATGGTTTGGGAACCGTTGGTTTCCATTCATTTTTTCGTCCAAAAATCTTTGAACTAACAGAACTTGATAGAAAGATCACCAAACAACACCAACACAAGCATACGAATCATGCGATTCCAAATGTTTCTCGAATTCTCAATAACACAACCTTTGTTATTGATTTGTTTGATTTGCCTAGGCTATGGTTTGGGAACCGTTGGTTTCCATTCTTTTTATCGTCAAAAAATATTTGAACTAAAAAAACTTGTTAGAAAGATCACCAAACAACACAAACACAAGCATATGAATCATGCGATTCCGAATGTTTCTCAAATTCTCAATAATACAACCTTTCTTATTGATTGGTTTAATTTGCTTTGGCTATGGTTTGGGAACCGTTGGTTTCCATTATTTTCCTCGTCAAAAAATCTTTGAACTAATAGAACTTTATAGAAAGATCACCAAACAACACCAACACAAGCATACGAATCATGCGATTTTGAATGTTTCTCAAATTCTCAATAATACAACCTTTCTTGTGGATTGGTTTGATTTGCCTAGGCTATGGTTTGGGAACCGTTGGTTTCCATTCTTTTTATCGTCAAAAAATATTTGAACTAAAAAAACTTGTTAGAAAGATCACCAAACAACACAAACACAAGCATATGAATCATGCGATTCCGAATGTTTCTCAAATTCTCAATAATACAACCTTTCTTATTGATGGGTTTGATTTGCTTTGGCTATGGTTTGGGAACCGTTGGTTTCCATTCTTTTCCTCGTCAAAAAATCTTTGAACTAAGAGAACTTGATAGAAAGATCAACAAACAACACCAACACAAGCATACGAATCATGCGATTCCGAATGTTTCTCAAATTGTCAATAACACAACCTTTCTTATTGATTGGATTGATTTGCAGAGGCTATGGTGTCGGGGGTATTGGTTTCCATTCTTTTACTAGTCCAAAAATCTTTGAACTAATAGAACTTGATAGAAAGATCACCAAACCACACAAACACAAGCATATGAATCATGCGATTCCGAATGTTTCTCAAATTCTCAATAATACAACCTTTCTTATTGATTGGTTTGATTTGCTTTGGCTATGGTTTGGGAACCGTTGGTTTCCATTCTTTTCCTCGTCAAAAAATCTTTGAACTAATAGAACTTTATAGAAAGATCACCAAACAACACCAACACAAGCATATGAATCATGCGATTCTGAATGTTTCTCAAATTCTCAATAATACAACCTTTCTTATGGATTGGTTTGATTTGCCTAGGCTATGGTTTGGGAACCGTTGGTTTCCATTCTTTTTATCGTCAAAAAATATTTGAACTAAAAAAACTTGTTAGAAACATCACCAAACAACACAAATACAAGCATATGAATCATGCGATAACGAATGTTTCTCAAATTCTCAACAATACAACCTTTCTTATTGATTGGTTTGATTTGCTTTGGCTATGGTTTGGGAACCGTTGGTTTCCATTCTTTTCCTCGTCAAAAAATCTTTGAACTAAGAGAACTTGATAGAAAGATCAACAAACAACACCAACACAAGCATACGAATCATGCGATTCCGAATGTTTCTCAAATTGTCAATAACACAACCTTTCTTATTGATTGGATTGATTTGCCTAGGCTATGGTGTCGGGGGTATTGGTTTCCATTCTTTTACTAGTCCAAAAATCTTTGAACTAATAGAACTTGATAGAAAGATCACCAAACCACACAAACACAAGCATATGAATCATGCGATTCCGAATGTTTCTCAAATTCTCAATAATACAACGTTTCTTATTGATTGGTTTGATTTGCTTTGGCTATGGTTTGGGAACCGTTGGTTTCCATTCTTTTCCTCGTCAAAAAATCTTTGAACTATTAGAACTTTATAGAAAGATCACCAAACAACACCAACACAAGCATACGAATCATGCGATTCTGAATGTTTCTCAAATCTCATTAATACAACCTTTCTTATTGATTTGTTTGATTTGCCTAGGCTATTGTTTGGGAACCGTTGGTTTACATTCTTTTTCTCGTCCAAAAATCTTTGAACTAATAGAACTTGATAGAAAGATCCCAAATAACACAAACACAAGGATACGAATCATGCGATTTCGAATGTTTCTCATATTCTCAATAATACAACCTTTCTTATTGATTGGTTTGATTTGCCTAGGCTATGGTTTGGGAACCGTTGGTTTCCATTCTTTTTCTCGTCAAAAAATCTTTGAACTAATAGAACTTGATAGAAAGATCACCAAACAACACCAACACAAGCATACGAATCATGCGATTCCAAATGTTTCTCGAATTCTCAATAACACAACCTTTCTTATTGATTGGTTGTATTTGCCTAGGCTATGGTTTGGGAACCGTTGGTTTCCATTCTTTTTCTAGTCCAAAAATCTTTGAATTAATAGAACTTGATAGAAAGATCCCAAACAACACAAACACAAGCATACGAATCATGCGATTCCGAATGTTTCTCATATTCTCAATAATACAACCTTTCTTATTGATTGGTTTGATTTGCCTAGGCTATGGTTTGGGAACTGTTGGTTTCCATTCTTTTTCTCGTCCAAAAATATTTGAACTAAGAGAACTTGATAGAAAGATCAACAAACAACACCAACACAAGCATACGAATCATGCGATTCCGAATGTTTCTCAAATTGTCAATAACAAAACCTTTCTTATTGATTGGATTGATTTGCCTAGGCTATGGTGTCGGGGGTATTGGTTTCCATTCTTTTACTAGTCCAAAAATCTTTGAACTAATAGAACTTGATAGAAAGATCACTAAACCACACAAACACAAGCATATGAATCATGCGATTCCGAATGTTTCTCAAATTCTCAATAATACAACCTTTCTTATTGATTGGTTTGATTTGCCTAGGCTATGGTTTGGGAACCGTTGGTTTCCATTCTTTTTCTCGTCAAAAAATCTTTGAACTAATAGAACTTGATAGAAAGATCACCAAACAACACCAACACAAGCATAAGAATCATGCGATTCCAAATGTTTCTCGAATTCTCAATAACACAACCTTTCTTATTGATTGGTTTGATTTGCCTAGGCTATGGTTTGGGAACCGTTGGTTTCCATTCTTTTTATCGTCAAAAAATGTTTGAACTAAAGAAACTTGTTAGAAAGATCACCAAACAACACAAACACAAGCATATGAATCATGCGATTCCGAATGTTTCTCAAACTCTCAATAATACAACCTTTCTTATTGATTGTTTTGATTTGCTTTGGCTATGGTTTGGGAACCGTTGGTTTCCATTCTTTTCCTCGTCAAAAAATCTTTGAACTAATAGAACTTTATAGAAAGATCACCAAACAACACCAACACAAGCATACGAATCATGCGATTCTGAATGTTTCTCAAATCTCAATAATACAACCTTTCTTATTGATTGGTTTGATTTGCCTAGGCTATTGTTTGGGAACCGTTGGTTTACATTCTTTTTCTCGTCCAAAAATCTTTGAACTAATAGAACTTGATAGAAAGATCCCAAATAACACAAACACAAGGATACGAATCATGCGATTCCGAATGTTTCTCATATTCTCAATAATACAACCTTTCTTATTGATTGGTTTGATTTGCCTAGGCTATGGTTTGGGAACTGTTGGTTTCCATTCTTTTTCTCGTCAAAAAATCTTTGAACTAATAGAACTTGATAGAAAGATCACCAAACAACACCAACACAAGCATACGAATCATGCGATTCCAAATGTTTCTCGAATTCTCAATAACACAACCTTTCTTATTGATTGGTTTGATTTGCCTAGGCTATGGTTTGGGAACCGTTGGTTTCCATTCTTTTTCTAGTCCAAAAATCTTTGAATTAATAGAACTTGATAGAAAGATCCCAAACAACACAAACACAAGCATACGAATAATGCGATTCCGAATGTTTCTCATATTCTCAATAATACAACCTTTCTTATTGATTGGTTTGATTTGCCTAGGCTATGGTTTGGGAACTGTTGGTTTCCATTCTTTTTCTCGTCCAAAAATCTTTGAACTAAGAGAACTTGATAGAAAGATCAACAAACAACACCAACACAAGCATACGAATCATGTGATTCCGAATGTTTCTCAAATTGTCAATAACACAACCTATCTTATTGATTGGATTGATTTGCGTAGGCTATGGTGTCGGGGGTATTGGTTTCCATTCTTTTACTAGTCCAAAAATCTTTGAACTAATAGAACTTGATAGAAAGATCACCAAACCACACAAACACAAGCATATGAATCATGCGATTCCGAATGTTTCTCAAATTCTCAATAATACAACCTTTCTTATTGATTGGTTTGATTTGCCTAGGCTATGGTTTGGGAACCGTTGGTTTCCATTCTTTTTCTCGTCAAAAAATCTTTGAACTAATAGAACTTGATAGAAAGATCATCAAACAACACCAACACAAGCATACGAATCATGCGATTCCAAATGTTTCTCGAATTCTCAATAACACAACCTTTCTTATTGATTGGTTTGATTTGCCTAGGCTATGGTTTGGGAACCGTTGGTTTCCATTCTTTTTATCGTCAAAAAATATTTGAACTAAAAAAACTTGTTAGAAAGATCACCAAACAACACAAACACAAGCATATGAATCATGCGATTCCGAATGTTTCTCAAATTCTCAATAATACAACCTTTCTTATTGATTGGTTTGATTTGCTTTGGCTATGGTTTGGGAACCGTTGGTTTCCATTCTTTTCCTCGTCAAAAAATCTTTGAACTAAGAGAACTTGATAGAAAGATCAACAAACAACACCAACACAAGCATACGAATCATGCGATTCCGAATGTTTCTCAAATTGTCAATAACACAACCTTTCTTATTGATTGGATTGATTTGCCTAGGCTATGGTGTCGGGGGTATTGGTTTCCATTCTTTTACTAGTCCAAATATCTTTGAACTAATAGAACTTGATAGAAAGATCACCAAACCACACAAACACAAGCATATGAATCATGCGATTCCGAATGTTTCTCAAATTCTCAATAATACAACCTTTCTTATTGATTGGTTTGATTTGCCTAGGCTATGGTTTGGGAACCGTTGGTTTCCATTCATTTTTTCGTCCAAAAATCTTTGAACTAACAGAACTTGATAGAAAGATCACCAAACAACACCAACACAAGCATACGAATCATGCGATTCCAAATGTTTCTCGAATTCTCAATAACACAACCTTTCTTATTGATTTGTTTGATTTGCCTAGGCTATGGTTTGGGAACCGTTGGTTTCCATTCTTTTTATCGTCAAAAAATATTTGAACTAAAAAAACTTGTTAGAAAGATCACCAAACAACACAAACACAAGCATATGAATCATGCGATTCCGAATGTTTCTCAAATTCTCAATAATACAACCTTTCTTATTGATTGGTTTGATTTGCTTTGGCTATGGTTTGGGAACCGTTGGTTTCCATTATTTTCCTCGTCAAAAAATCTTTGAACTAATAGAACTTTATAGAAAGATCACCAAACAACACCAACACAAGCATACGAATCATGCGATTCCGAATGTTTCTCAAATCTCAATAATACAACCTTTCTTATTGATTGGTTTGATTTGCCTAGGCTATTGTTTGGGAACCGTTGGTTTACATTCTTTTTCTCGTCAAAAAATCTTTGAACTAATAGAACTTGATAGAAAGATCACCAAACAACACCAACACAAGCATACGAATCATGCGATTCCAAATGTTTCTCGAATTCTCAATAACACAACATTTCTTATTGATTGGTTTGATTTGCCTAGGCTATGGTTTGGGAACCGTTCGTTTCCATTCTTTTTATCGTCAAAAAATATTTGAACTAAAAAAACTTGTTAGAAAGATCACCAAACAACACAAACACAAGCATATGAATCATGCGATTCCGAATGTTTCTCAAATTCTCAATAATACAACCTTTCTTATTGATTGGTTTGATTTGCTTTGGCTATGGTTTGGGAACCGTTGGTTTCCATTCTTTTCCTCGTCAAAAAATCTTTGAACTAAGAGAACTTGATAGAAAGATCAACAAACAACACCAACACAAGCATACGAATCATGCGATTCCGAATGTTTCTCAAATTGTCAATAACACAACCTTTCTTATTGATTGGATTGATTTGCCTAGGCTATGGTGTCGGGGGTATTGGTTTCCATTCTTTTACTAGTCCAAATATCTTTGAACTAATAGAACTTGATAGAAAGATTACCAAACCATACAAACACAAGCATATGAATCATGCGATTCCGAATGTTTCTCAAATTCTCAATAATACAACCTTTCTTATTGATTGGTTTGATTTGCCTAGGCTATGGTTTGGGAACCGTTGGTTTCCATTCATTTTTTCGTCCAAAAATCTTTGAACTAACAGAACTTGATAGAAAGATCACCAAACAACACCAACACAAGCATACGAATCATGCGATTCCAAATGTTTCCCGAATTCTCAATAACACAACCTTTCTTATTGATTGGTTTGATTTGCCTAGGCTATGGTTTGGGAACCGTTGGTTTCCATTCATTTTTTCGTCCAAAAATCTTTGAACTAACAGAACTTGATAGAAAGATCACCAAACAACACCAACACAAGCATACGAATCATGCGATTCCAAATGTTTCCCGAATTCTCAATAACACAACCTTTCTTATTGATTGGTTTGATTTGCCTAGGCTATGGTTTGGGAACCGTTGGTTTCCATTCTTTTTATCGTCAAAAAATATTTGAACTAAAAAAACTTGTTAGAAAGATCACCAAACAACACAAACACAAGCATATGAATCATGCGATTCCGAATGTTTCTCAAATTCTCAATAATACAACCTTTCTTATTGATTGGTTTGATTTGCTTTGGCTATGGTTTGGGAACCGTTGGTTTCCATTCTTTTCCTCGTCAAAAAATCTTTGAACTAAGAGAACTTGATAGAAAGATCAACAAACAACACCAACACAAGCATACGAATCATGCGATTCCGAATGTTTCTCAAATTGTCAATAACACAACCTTTCTTATTGATTGGATTGATTTGCCTAGGCTATGGTGTCGGGGGTATTGGTTTCCATTCTTTTACTAGTCCAAAAATCTTTGAACTAATAGAACTTGATAGAAAGATCACCAAACCACACAAACACAAGCATATGAATCATGCGATTCCGAATGTTTCTCAAATTCTCAATAATACAACCTTTCTTATTGATTGGTTTGATTTGCTTTGGCTATGGTTTGGGAACCGTTGGTTTCCATTCTTTTCCTCGTCAAAAAATCTTTGAACTAATAGAACTTTATAGAAAGATCACCAAACAACACCAACACAAGCATACGAATCATGCGATTCTGAATGTTTCTCAAATTCTCAATAATACAACCTTTCTTATGGATTGGTTTGATTTGCCTAGGCTATGTATGGTTTGGGAACCGTTGGTTTCCATTCTTTTTATCGTCAAAAAATATTTGAACTAAAAAAACTTGTTAGAAAGATCACCAAACAACACAAATACAAGCATATGAATCATGCGATTCCGAATGTTTCTCAAATTCTCAACAATACAACCTTTCTTATTGATTGGTTTGATTTGCTTTGGCTATGGTTTGGGAACCGTTGGTTTCCATTCTTTTCCTCGTCAAAAAATCTTTGAACTAAGAGAACTTGATAGAAAGATCAACAAACAACACCAACACAAGCATACGAATCATGCGATTCCGAATGTTTCTCAAATTGTCAATAACACAACCTTTCTTATTAATTGGATTGATTTGCCTAGGCTATGGTGTCGGGGGAATTGGTTTCCATTATTTTACTAGTCCAAAAATCTTTGAACTAATAGAACTTGATAGAAAGATCACCAAACCACACAAACACAAGCATATGAATCATGCGATTCCGAATGTTTCTCAAATTCTCAATAATACAACCTTTCTTATTGATTGGTTTGATTTGCCTAGGCTATGGTTTGGGAACCGTTGGTTTCCATTCTTTTTCTCGTCAAAAAATCTTTGAACTAATAGAACTTGATAGAAAGATAGCCAAACAACACCAACACAAGCGTACGAATCATGCGATTCCAAATGTTTCTCGAATTCTATATAACACAACCTTTCTTATTGATTGGTTTGATTTGCCTAGGCTATGGTTTGGGAACCGTTGGTTTCCATTCTTTTTATCGTCAAAAAATATTTGAACTAAAAAAACTTGTTAGAAAGATCACCAAACAACACAAACACAAGCATATGAATCATGCGATTCCGAATGTTTCTCAAATTCTCAATAATACAACATTTCTTATTGATTGGTTTGATTTGCTTTGGCTATGGTTTGGGAACCGTTAGTTTCCATTCTTTTCCTCGTCAAAAAATCTTTGAACTAATAGAACTTGATAGAAAGATCACCAAACAACACCAACACAAGCATACGAATCATGCGATTCCAAATGTTTCTCGAATTCTCAATAACACAACCTTTCTTATTGATTGGTTTGATTTGCCTAGGCTATGGTTTGGGAACCGTTGGTTTCCATTCTTTTTATCGTCAAAAAATATTTGAACTAAAAAAACTTGTTAGAAAGATCACCAAACAACACAAACACAAGCATATGAATCATGCGATTCCGAATGTTTCTCAAATTCTCAGTAATACAACCTTTCTTATTGATTGGTTTGATTTGCTTTGGCTATGGTTTGGGAACCGTTGGTTTCCATTCTTTTCCTCGTCAAAAAATCTTTGAACTAATAGAACTTTATAGAAAGATCACCAAACAACACCAACACAAGCATACGAATCATGCGATTCTGAATGTTTCTCAAATTCTCAATAATACAACCTTTCTTATGGATTGGTTTGATTTGCCTAGGCTATTGTTTGGGAACCGTTGGTTTACATTCTTTTTCTCGTCCAAAAATCTTTGAACTAATAGAACTTGATAGAAAGATCCCAAACAACACAAACACAAGGATACGAATCATGGGATTCCGAATGTTTCTCATCTTCTCAATAATACAACCTTTCTTATTGATTGGTTTGATTTGCCTAGGCTATGGTTTGGGAACCGTTGGTTTCCATTCTTTTTATCGTCAAAAAATATTTGAACTAAAAAAACTTGTTAGAAAGATCACCAAACAACACAAATACAAGCATATGAATCATGCGATTCCGAATGTTTCTCAAATTCTCAATAATACAACCTTTCTTATTGATTGGTTTGATTTGCTTTGGCTATGGTTTGGGAACCGTTGGTTTCCATTCTTTTCCTCGTCAAAAAATCTTTGAACTAAGAGAACTTGATAGAAAGATCAACAAACAACACCAACACAAGCATACGAATTATGCGATTCCGAATGTTTCTCAAATTGTCAATAACACAACCTTTCTTATTGATTGGATTGATTTGCCTAGGCTATGGTGTCGGGGGTATTGGTTTCCATTCTTTTACTAGTCCAAAAATCTTTGAACTAATAGAACTTGATAGAAAGATCACCAAACCACACAAACACAAGCATATGAATCATGCGATTCCGAATGTTTCTCAAATTCTCAATAATACAACCTTTCTTATTGATTGGTTTGATTTGCTTTGGCTATGGTTTGGGAACCGTTGGTTTCCATTCTTTTCCTCGTCAAAAAATCTTTGAACTAATAGAACTTTATAGAAAGATCACCAAACAACACCAACACAAGCATACGAATCATGCGATTCTGAATGTTTCTCAAATTCTCAATAATACAACCTTTCTTATGGATTGGTTTGATTTGCCTAGGCTATGGTTTGGGAACCGTTGGTTTCCATTCTTTTTATCGTCAAAAAATATTTGAACTAAAAAAACTTGTTAGAAAGATCACCAAACAACACAAATACAAGCATATGAATCATGCGATTCCGAATGTTTCTCAAATTCTCAACAACACAACCTTTCTTATTGATTGGTTTGATTTGCTTTGGCTATGGTTTGGGAACCGTTGGTTTCCATTCTTTTCCTCGTCAAAAAATCTTTGAACTAAGAGAACTTGATAGAAAGATCAACAAACAACACCAACACAAGCATACGAATCATGCGATTTCGAATGTTTCTCAAATTGTCAATAACACAACCTTTCTTATTAATTGGATTGATTTGCCTAGGCTATGGTGTCGGGGGTATTGGTTTCCATTCTTTTACTAGTCCAAAAATCTTTGAACTAATAGAACTTGATAGAAAGATCACCAAACCACACAAACACAAGCATATGAATCATGCGATTCCGAATGTTTCTCAAATTCTCAATAATACAACCTTTCTTATTGATTGGTTTGATTTGCCTAGGCTATGGTTTGGGAACCGTTGGTTTCCATTCTTTTTCTCGTCAAAAAATCTTTGAACTAATAGAACTTGATAGAAAGATAGCCAAACAACACCAACACAAGCGTACGAATCATGCGATTCCAAATGTTTCTCGAATTCTATATAACACAACCTTTCTTATTGATTGGTTTGATTTGCCTAGGCTATGGTTTGGGAACCGTTGGTTTCCATTCTTTTTATCGTCAAAAAATATTTGAACTAAAAAAACTTGTTAGAAAGATCACCAAACAACACAAACACAAGCATATGAATCATGCGATTCCGAATGTTTCTCAAATTCTCAATAATACAACATTTCTTATTGATTGGTTTGATTTGCTTTGGCTATGGTTTGGGAACCGTTAGTTTCCATTCTTTTCCTCGTCAAAAAATCTTTGAACTAATAGAACTTGATAGAAAGATCACCAAACAACACCAACACAAGCATACGAATCATGCGATTCCAAATGTTTCTCGAATTCTCAATAACACAACCTTTCTTATTGATTGGTTTGATTTGCCTAGGCTATGGTTTGGGAACCGTTGGTTTCCATTCTTTTTATCGTCAAAAAATATGTGAACTAAAAAAACTTGTTAGAAAGATCACCAAACAACACAAACACAAGCATATGAATCATGCGATTCCGAATGTTTCTCAAATTCTCAGTAATACAACCTTTCTTATTGATTGGTTTGATTTGCTTTGGCTATGGTTTTGGAACCGTTGGTTTCCATTCTTTTCCTCGTCAAAAAATCTTTGAACTAATAGAACTTTATAGAAAGATCACCAAACAACACCAACACAAGCATACGAATCATGCGATTCTGAATGTTTCTCAAATTCTCAATAATACAACCTTTCTTATGGATTGGTTTGATTTGCCTAGGCTATTGTTTGGGAACCGTTGGTTTACATTCTTTTTCTCGTCCAAAAATCTTTGAACTAATAGAACTTGATAGAAAGATCCCAAACAACACAAACACAAGGATACGAATCATGGGATTCCGAATGTTTCTCATCTTCTCAATAATACAACCTTTCTTATTGATTGGTTTGATTTGCCTAGGCTATGGTTCGGGAACCGTTGGTTTCCATTCTTTTTATCGTCAAAAAATATTTGAACTAAAAAAACTTGTTAGAAAGATCACCAAACAACACAAATACAAGCATATGAATCATGCGATTCCGAATGTTTCTCAAATTCTCAACAACACAACCTTTCTTATTGATTGGTTTGATTTGCTTTGGCTATGGTTTGGGAACCGTTGGTTTCCATTCTTTTCCTCGTCAAAAAATCTTTGAACTAAGAGAACTTGATAGAAAGATCAACAAACAACACCAACACAAGCATACGAATCATGCGATTTCGAATGTTTCTCAAATTGTCAATAACACAACCTTTCTTATTAATTGGATTGATTTGCCTAGGCTATGGTGTCGGGGGTATTGGTTTCCATTATTTTACTAGTCCAAAAATCTTTGAACTAATAGAACTTGATAGAAAGATCACCAAACCACACAAACACAAGCATATGAATCATGCGATTCCGAATGTTTCTCAAATTCTCAATAATACAACCTTTCTTATTGATTGGTTTGATTTGCCTAGGCTATGGTTTGGGAACCGTTGGTTTCCATTCTTTTTCTCGTCAAAAAATCTTTGAACTAATAGAACTTGATAGAAAGATAGCCAAACAACACCAACACAAGCGTACGAATCATGCGATTCCAAATGTTTCTCGAATTCTATATAACACAACCTTTCTTATTGATTGGTTTGATTTGCCTAGGCTATGGTTTGGGAACCGTTGGTTTCCATTCTTTTTATCGTCAAAAAATATTTGAACTAAAAAAACTTGTTAGAAAGATCACCAAACAACACAAACACAAGCATATGAATCATGCGATTCCGAATGTTTCTCAAATTCTCAATAATACAACATTTCTTATTGATTGGTTTGATTTGCTTTGGCTATGGTTTGGGAACCGTTAGTTTCCATTCTTTTCCTCGTCAAAAAATCTTTGAACTAATAGAACTTGATAGAAAGATCACCAAACAACACCAACACAAGCATACGAATCATGCGATTCCAAATGTTTCTCGAATTCTCAATAACACAACCTTTCTTATTGATTGGTTTGATTTGCCTAGGCTATGGTTTGGGAACCGTTGGTTTCCATTCTTTTTATCGTCAAAAAATATGTGAACTAAAAAAACTTGTTAGAAAGATCACCAAACAACACAAACACAAGCATATGAATCATGCGATTCCGAATGTTTCTCAAATTCTCAGTAATACAACCTTTCTTATTGATTGGTTTGATTTGCTTTGGCTATGGTTTTGGAACCGTTGGTTTCCATTCTTTTCCTCGTCAAAAAATCTTTGAACTAATAGAACTTTATAGAAAGATCACCAAACAACACCAACACAAGCATACGAATCATGCGATTCTGAATGTTTCTCAAATTCTCAATAATACAACCTTTCTTATGGATTGGTTTGATTTGCCTAGGCTATTGTTTGGGAACCGTTGGTTTACATTCTTTTTCTCGTCCAAAAATCTTTGAACTAATAGAACTTGATAGAAAGATCCCAAACAACACAAACACAAGGATACGAATCATGGGATTCCGAATGTTTCTCATCTTCTCAATAATACAACCTTTCTTATTGATTGGTTTGATTTGCCTAGGCTATGGTTTGGGAACCGTTGGTTTCCATTCTTTTTATCGTCAAAAAATATTTGAACTAAAAAAACTTGTTAGAAAGATCACCAAACAACACAAATACAAGCATATGAATCATGCGATTCCGAATGTTTCTCAAATTCTCAATAATACAACCTTTCTTATTGATTGGTTTGATTTGCTTTGGCTATGGTTTGGGAACCGTTGGTTTCCATTCTTTTCCTCGTCAAAAAATCTTTGAACTAATTGAACTTGATAGAAAGATCAACAAACAACACCAACACAAGCATACGAATCATGCGATTCCGAATGTTTCTCAAATTGTCAATAACACAACCTTTCTTATTGATTGGATTGATTTGCCTAGGCTATGGTGTCGGGGGTATTGGTTTCCATTCTTTTACTAGTCCAAAAATCTTTGAACTAATAGAACTTGATAGAAAGATCACCAAACCACACAAACACAAGCATATGAATCATGCGATTCCGAATGTTTCTCAAATTCTCAATAATACAACCTTTCTTATTGATTGGTTTGATTTGCTTTGGCTATGGTTTGGGAACCGTTGGTTTCCATTCTTTTCCTCGTCAAAAAATCTTTGAACTAATAGAACTTTATAGAAAGATCACCAAACAACACCAACACAAGCATACGAATCATGCGATTCTGAATGTTTCTCAAATTCTCAATAATACAACCTTTCTTATGGATTGGTTTGATTTGCCTAGGCTATTGTTTGGGAACCGTTGGTTTACATTCTTTTTCTCGTCCAAAAATCTTTGAACTAATAGAACTTGATAGAAAGATCCCAAACAACACAAACACAAGGATACGAATCATGGGATTCCGAATGTTTCTCATCTTCTCAATAATACAACCTTTCTTATTGATTGGTTTGATTTGCCTAGGCTATGGTTCGGGAACCGTTGGTTTCCATTCTTTTTATCGTCAAAAAATATTTGAACTAAAAAAACTTGTTAGAAAGATCACCAAACAACACAAATACAAGCATATGAATCATGCGATTCCGAATGTTTCTCAAATTCTCAACAACACAACCTTTCTTATTGATTGGTTTGATTTGCTTTGGCTATGGTTTGGGAACCGTTGGTTTCCATTCTTTTCCTCGTCAAAAAATCTTTGAACTAAGAGAACTTGATAGAAAGATCAACAAACAACACCAACACAAGCATACGAATCATGCGATTTCGAATGTTTCTCAAATTGTCAATAACACAACCTTTCTTATTAATTGGATTGATTTGCCTAGGCTATGGTGTCGGGGGTATTGGTTTCCATTATTTTACTAGTCCAAAAATCTTTGAACTAATAGAACTTGATAGAAAGATCACCAAACCACACAAACACAAGCATATGAATCATGCGATTCCGAATGTTTCTCAAATTCTCAATAATACAACCTTTCTTATTGATTGGTTTGATTTGCCTAGGCTATGGTTTGGGAACCGTTGGTTTCCATTCTTTTTCTCGTCAAAAAATCTTTGAACTAATAGAACTTGATAGAAAGATAGCCAAACAACACCAACACAAGCGTACGAATCATGCGATTCCAAATGTTTCTCGAATTCTATATAACACAACCTTTCTTATTGATTGGTTTGATTTGCCTAGGCTATGGTTTGGGAACCGTTGGTTTCCATTCTTTTTATCGTCAAAAAATATTTGAACTAAAAAAACTTGTTAGAAAGATCACCAAACAACACAAACACAAGCATATGAATCATGCGATTCCGAATGTTTCTCAAATTCTCAATAATACAACATTTCTTATTGATTGGTTTGATTTGCTTTGGCTATGGTTTGGGAACCGTTAGTTTCCATTCTTTTCCTCGTCAAAAAATCTTTGAACTAATAGAACTTGATAGAAAGATCACCAAACAACACCAACACAAGCATACGAATCATGCGATTCCAAATGTTTCTCGAATTCTCAATAACACAACCTTTCTTATTGATTGGTTTGATTTGACTAGGCTATGGTTTGGGAACCGTTGGTTTCCATTCTTTTTATCGTCAAAAAATATGTGAACTAAAAAAACTTGTTAGAAAGATCACCAAACAACACAAACACAAGCATATGAATCATGCGATTCCGAATGTTTCTCAAATTCTCAGTAATACAACCTTTCTTATTGATTGGTTTGATTTGCTTTGGCTATGGTTTTGGAACCGTTGGTTTCCATTCTTTTCCTCGTCAAAAAATCTTTGAACTAATAGAACTTTATAGAAAGATCACCAAACAACACCAACACAAGCATACGAATCATGCGATTCTGAATGTTTCTCAAATCCTCAATAATACAACCTTTCTTATGGATTGGTTTGATTTGCCTAGGCTATTGTTTGGGAACCGTTGGTTTACATTCTTTTTCTCGTCCAAAAATCTTTGAACTAATAGAACTTGATAGAAAGATCCCAAACAACACAAACACAAGGATACGAATCATGGGATTCCGAATGTTTCTCATCTTCTCAATAATACAACCTTTCTTATTGATTGGTTTGATTTGCCTAGGCTATGGTTTGGGAACCGTTGGTTTCCATTCTTTTTATCGTCAAAAAATATTTGAACTAAAAAAACTTGTTAGAAAGATCACCAAACAACACAAATACAAGCATATGAATCATGCGATTCCGAATGTTTCTCAAATTCTCAATAATACAACCTTTCTTATTGATTGGTTTGATTTGCTTTGGCTATGGTTTGGGAACCGTTGGTTTCCATTCTTTTCCTCGTCAAAAAATCTTTGAACTAATTGAACTTGATAGAAAGATCAACAAACAACACCAACACAAGCATACGAATCATGCGATTCCGAATGTTTCTCAAATTGTCAATAACACAACCTTTCTTATTGATTGGATTGATTTGCCTAGGCTATGGTGTCGGGGGTATTGGTTTCCATTCTTTTACTAGTCCAAAAATCTTTGAACTAATAGAACTTGATAGAAAGATCACCAAACCACACAAACACAAGCATATGAATCATGCGATTCCGAATGTTTCTCAAATTCTCAATAATACAACCTTTCTTATTGATTGGTTTGATTTGCTTTGGCTATGGTTTGGGAACCGTTGGTTTCCATTCTTTTCCTCGTCAAAAAATCTTTGAACTAATAGAACTTTATAGAAAGATCACCAAACAACACCAACACAAGCATACGAATCATGCGATTCTGAATGTTTCTCAAATTCTCAATAATACAACCTTTCTTATGGATTGGTTTGATTTGCCTAGGCTATGGTTTGGGAACCGTTGGTTTCCATTCTTTTTATCGTCAAAAAATATTTGAACTAAAAAAACTTGTTAGAAAGATCACCAAACAACACAAATACAAGCATATGAATCATGCGATTCCGAATGTTTCTCAAATTCTCAACAATACAACCTTTCTTATTGATTGGTTTGATTTGCTTTGGCTATGGTTTGGGAACCGTTGGTTTCCATTCTTTTCCTCGTCAAAAAATCTTTGAACTAAGAGAACTTGATAGAAAGATCAACAAACAACACCAACACAAGCATACGAATCATGCGATTTCGAATGTTTCTCAAATTGTCAATAACACAACCTTTCTTATTAATTGGATTGATTTGCCTAGGCTATGGTGTCGGGGGTATTGGTTTCCATTCTTTTACTAGTCCAAAAATCTTTGAACTAATAGAACTTGATAGAAAGATCACCAAACCACACAAACACAAGCATATGAATCATGCGATTCCGAATGTTTCTCAAATTCTCAATAATACAACCTTTCTTATTGATTGGTTTGATTTGACTAGGCTATGGTTTGGGAACCGTTGGTTTCCATTCTTTTTCTCGTCAAAAAATCTTTGAACTAATAGAACTTGATAGAAAGATAGCCAAACAACACCAACACAAGCGTACGAATCATGCGATTCCAAATGTTTCTCGAATTCTATATAACACAACCTTTCTTATTGATTGGTTTGATTTGCCTAGGCTATGGTTTGGGAACCGTTGGTTTCCATTCTTTTTATCGTCAAAAAATATTTGAACTAAAAAAACTTGTTAGAAAGATCACCAAACAACACAAACACAAGCATATGAATCATGCGATTCCGAATGTTTCTCAAATTCTCAATAATACAACATTTCTTATTGATTGGTTTGATTTGCTTTGGCTATGGTTTGGGAACCGTTAGTTTCCATTCTTTTCCTCGTCAAAAAATCTTTGAACTAATAGAACTTGATAGAAAGATCACCAAACAACACCAACACAAGCATACGAATCATGCGATTCCAAATGTTTCTCGAATTCTCAATAACACAACCTTTCTTATTGATTGGTTTGATTTGCCTAGGCTATGGTTTGGGAACCGTTGGTTTCCATTCTTTTTATCGTCAAAAAATATTTGAACTAAAAAAACTTGTTAGAAAGATCACCAAACAACACAAACACAAGCATATGAATCATGCGATTCCGAATGTTTCTCAAATTCTCAGTAATACAACCTTTCTTATTGATTGGTTTGATTTGCTTTGGCTATGGTTTTGGAACCGTTGGTTTCCATTCTTTTCCTCGTCAAAAAATCTTTGAACTAATAGAACTTTATAGAAAGATCACCAAACAACACCAACACAAGCATACGAATCATGCGATTCTGAATGTTTCTCAAATCCTCAATAATACAACCTTTCTTATGGATTGGTTTGATTTGCCTAGGCTATTGTTTGGGAACCGTTGGTTTACATTCTTTTTCTCGTCCAAAAATCTTTGAACTAATAGAACTTGATAGAAAGATCCCAAACAACACAAACACAAGGATACGAATCATGGGATTCCGAATGTTTCTCATCTTCTCAATAATACAACCTTTCTTATTGATTGGTTTGATTTGCCTAGGCTATGGTTTGGGAACCGTTGGTTTCCATTCTTTTTATCGTCAAAAAATATTTGAACTAAAAAAACTTGTTAGAAAGATCACCAAACAACACAAATACAAGCATATGAATCATGCGATTCCGAATGTTTCTCAAATTCTCAATAATACAACCTTTCTTATTGATTGGTTTGATTTGCTTTGGCTATGGTTTGGGAACCGTTGGTTTCCATTCTTTTCCTCGTCAAAAAATCTTTGAACTAATTGAACTTGATAGAAAGATCAACAAACAACACCAACACAAGCATACGAATCATGCGATTCCGAATGTTTCTCAAATTGTCAATAACACAACCTTTCTTATTGATTGGATTGATTTGCCTAGGCTATGGTGTCGGGGGTATTGGTTTCCATTCTTTTACTAGTCCAAAAATCTTTGAACTAATAGAACTTGATAGAAAGATCACCAAACCACACAAACACAAGCATATGAATCATGCGATTCCGAATGTTTCTCAAATTCTCAATAATACAACCTTTCTTATTGATTGGTTTGATTTGCTTTGGCTATGGTTTGGGAACCGTTGGTTTCCATTCTTTTCCTCGTCAAAAAATCTTTGAACTAATAGAACTTTATAGAAAGATCACCAAACAACACCAACACAAGCATACGAATCATGCGATTCTGAATGTTTCTCAAATTCTCAATAATACAACCTTTCTTATGGATTGGTTTGATTTGCCTAGGCTATGGTTTGGGAACCGTTGGTTTCCATTCTTTTTATCGTCAAAAAATATTTGAACTAAAAAAACTTGTTAGAAAGATCACCAAACAACACAAATACAAGCATATGAATCATGCGATTCCGAATGTTTCTCAAATTCTCAACAATACAACCTTTCTTATTGATTGGTTTGATTTGCTTTGGCTATGGTTTGGGAACCGTTGGTTTCCATTCTTTTCCTCGTCAAAAAATCTTTGAACTAAGAGAACTTGATAGAAAGATCAACAAACAACACCAACACAAGTATACGAATCATGCGATTTCGAATGTTTCTCAAATTGTCAATAACACAACCTTTCTTATTAATTGGATTGATTTGCCTAGGCTATGGTGTCGGGGGTATTGGTTTCCATTCTTTTACTAGTCCAAAAATCTTTGAACTAATAGAACTTGATAGAAAGATCACCAAACCACACAAACACAAGCATATGAATCATGCGATTCCGAATGTTTCTCAAATTCTCAATAATACAACCTTTCTTATTGATTGGTTTGATTTGACTAGGCTATGGTTTGGGAACCGTTGGTTTCCATTCTTTTTCTCGTCAAAAAATCTTTGAACTAATAGAAATTGATAGAAAGATAGCCAAACAACACCAACACAAGCGTACGAATCATGCGATTCCAAATGTTTCTCGAATTCTATATAACACAACCTTTCTTATTGATTGGTTTGATTTGCCTAGGCTATGGTTTGGGAACCGTTGGTTTCCATTCTTTTTATCGTCAAAAAATATTTGAACTAAAAAAACTTGTTAGAAAGATCACCAAACAACACAAACACAAGCATATGAATCATGCGATTCCGAATGTTTCTCAAATTCTCAATAATACAACATTTCTTATTGATTGGTTTGATTTGCTTTGGCTATGGTTTGGGAACCGTTAGTTTCCATTCTTTTCCTCGTCAAAAAATCTTTGAACTAATAGAACTTGATAGAAAGATCACCAAACAACACCAACACAAGCATACGAATCATGCGATTCCAAATGTTTCTCGAATTCTCAATAACACAACCTTTCTTATTGATTGGTTTGATTTGCCTAGGCTATGGTTTGGGAACCGTTGGTTTCCATTCTTTTTATCGTCAAAAAATATTTGAACTAAAAAAACTTGTTAGAAAGATCACCAAACAACACAAACACAAGCATATGAATCATGCGATTCCGAATGTTTCTCAAATTCTCAGTAATACAACCTTTCTTATTGATTGGTTTGATTTGCTTTGGCTATGGTTTGGGAACCGTTGGTTTCCATTCTTTTCCTCGTCAAAAAATCTTTGAACTAATAGAACTTTATAGAAAGATCACCAAACAACACCAACACAAGCATACGAATCATGCGATTCTGAATGTTTCTCAAATTCTCAATAATACAACCTTTCTTATGGATTGGTTTGATTTGCCTAGGCTATTGTTTGGGAACCGTTGGTTTACATTCTTTTTCTCGTCCAAAAATCTTTGAACTAATAGAACTTGATAGAAAGATCCCAAACAACACAAACACAAGGATACGAATCATGGGATTCCGAATGTTTCTCATCTTCTCAATAATACAACCTTTCTTATTGATTGGTTTGATTTGCCTAGGCTATGGTTCGGGAACCGTTGGTTTCCATTCTTTTTATCGTCAAAAAATATTTGAACTAAAAAAACTTGTTAGAAAGATCACCAAACAACACAAATACAAGCATATGAATCATGCGATTCCGAATGTTTCTCAAATTCTCAATAATACAACCTTTCTTATTGATTGGTTTGATTTGCTTTGGCTATGGTTTGGGAACCGTTGGTTTCCATTCTTTTCCTCGTCAAAAAATCTTTGAACTAAGAGAACTTGATAGAAAGATCAACAAACAACACCAACACAAGCATACGAATCATGCGATTCCGAATGTTTCTCAAATTGTCAATAACACAACCTTTCTTATTGATTGGATTGATTTGCCTAGGCTATGGTGTCGGGGGTATTGGTTTCCATTCTTTTACTAGTCCAAAAATCTTTGAACTAATAGAACTTGATAGAAAGATCACCAAACCACACAAACACAAGCATATGAATCATGCGATTCCGAATGTTTCTCAAATTCTCAATAATACAACCTTTCTTATTGATTGGTTTGATTTGCTTTGGCTATGGTTTGGGAACCGTTGGTTTCCATTCTTTTCCTCGTCAAAAAATCTTTGAACTAATAGAACTTTATAGAAAGATCACCAAACAACACCAACACAAGCATACGAATCATGCGATTCTGAATGTTTCTCAAATTCTCAATAATACAACCTTTCTTATGGATTGGTTTGATTTGCCTAGGCTATGGTTTGGGAACCGTTGGTTTCCATTCTTTTTATCGTCAAAAAATATTTGAACTAAAAAAACTTGTTAGAAAGATCACCAAACAACACAAATACAAGCATATGAATCATGCGATTCCGAATGTTTCTCAAATTCTCAACAATACAACCTTTCTTATTGATTGGTTTGATTTGCTTTGGCTATGGTTTGGGAACCGTTGGTTTCCATTCTTTTCCTCGTCAAAAAATCTTTGAACTAAGAGAACTTGATAGAAAGATCAACAAACAACACCAACACAAGCATACGAATCATGCGATTCCGAATGTTTCTCAAATTGTCAATAACACAACCTTTCTTATTAATTGGATTGATTTGCCTAGGCTATGGTGTCGGGGGTATTGGTTTCCATTCTTTTACTAGTCCAAAAATCTTTGAACTAATAGAACTTGATAGAAAGATCACCAAACCACACAAACACAAGCATATGAATCATGCGATTCCGAATGTTTCTCAAATTCTCAATAATACAACCTTTCTTATTGATTGGTTTGATTTGCCTAGGCTATGGTTTGGGAACCGTTGGTTTCCATTCTTTTTCTCGTCAAAAAATCTTTGAACTAATAGAACTTGATAGAAAGATAGCCAAACAACACCAACACAAGCGTACGAATCATGCGATTCCAAATGTTTCTCGAATTCTATATAACACAACCTTTCTTATTGATTGGTTTGATTTGCCTAGGCTATGGTTTGGGAACCGTTGGTTTCCATTCTTTTTATCGTCAAAAAATATTTGAACTAAAAAAACTTGTTAGAAAGATCACCAAACAACACAAACACAAGCATATGAATCATGCGATTCCGAATGTTTCTCAAATTCTCAATAATACAACATTTCTTATTGATTGGTTTGATTTGCTTTGGCTATGGTTTGGGAACCGTTAGTTTCCATTCTTTTCCTCGTCAAAAAATCTTTGAACTAATAGAACTTGATAGAAAGATCACCAAACAACACCAACACAAGCATACGAATCATGCGATTCCAAATGTTTCTCGAATTCTCAATAACACAACCTTTCTTATTGATTGGTTTGATTTGCCTAGGCTATGGTTTGGGAACCGTTGGTTTCCATTCTTTTTATCGTCAAAAAATATTTGAACTAAAAAAACTTGTTAGAAAGATCACCAAACAACACAAACACAAGCATATGAATCATGCGATTCCGAATGTTTCTCAAATTCTCAGTAATACAACCTTTCTTATTGATTGGTTTGATTTGCTTTGGCTATGGTTTTGGAACCGTTGGTTTCCATTCTTTTCCTCGTCAAAAAATCTTTGAACTAATAGAACTTTATAGAAAGATCACCAAACAACACCAACACAAGCATACGAATCATGCGATTCTGAATGTTTCTCAAATTCTCAATAATACAACCTTTCTTATGGATTGGTTTGATTTGCCTAGGCTATTGTTTGGGAACCGTTGGTTTACATTCTTTTTCTCGTCCAAAAATCTTTGAACTAATAGAACTTGATAGAAAGATCCCAAACAACACAAACACAAGGATACGAATCATGGGATTCCGAATGTTTCTCATCTTCTCAATAATACAACCTTTCTTATTGATTGGTTTGATTTGCCTAGGCTATGGTTTGGGAACCGTTGGTTTCCATTCTTTTTATCGTCAAAAAATATTTGAACTAAAAAAACTTGTTAGAAAGATCACCAAACAACACAAATACAAGCATATGAATCATGCGATTCCGAATGTTTCTCAAATTCTCAATAATACAACCTTTCTTATTGATTGGTTTGATTTGCTTTGGCTATGGTTTGGGAACCGTTGGTTTCCATTCTTTTCCTCGTCAAAAAATCTTTGAACTAAGAGAACTTGATAGAAAGATCAACAAACAACACCAACACAAGCATACGAATCATGCGATTCCGAATGTTTCTCAAATTGTCAATAACACAACCTTTCTTATTGATTGGATTGATTTGCCTAGGCTATGGTGTCGGGGGTATTGGTTTCCATTCTTTTACTAGTCCAAAAATCTTTGAACTAATAGAACTTGATAGAAAGATCACCAAACCACACAAACACAAGCATATGAATCATGCGATTCCGAATGTTTCTCAAATTCTCAATAATACAACCTTTCTTATTGATTGGTTTGATTTGCTTTGGCTATGGTTTGGGAACCGTTGGTTTCCATTCTTTTCCTCGTCAAAAAATCTTTGAACTAATAGAACTTTATAGAAAGATCACCAAACAACACCAACACAAGCATACGAATCATGCGATTCTGAATGTTTCTCAAATTCTCAATAATACAACCTTTCTTATGGATTGGTTTGATTTGCCTAGGCTATGGTTTGGGAACCGTTGGTTTCCATTCTTTTTATCGTCAAAAAATATTTGAACTAAAAAAACTTGTTAGAAAGATCACCAAACAACACAAATACAAGCATATGAATCATGCGATTCCGAATGTTTCTCAAATTCTCAACAATACAACCTTTCTTATTGATTGGTTTGATTTGCTTTGGCAATGGTTTGGGAACCGTTGGTTTCCATTCTTTTCCTCGTCAAAAAATCTTTGAACTAAGAGAACTTGATAGAAAGATCAACAAACAACACCAACACAAGCATACGAATCATGCGATTCCGAATGTTTCTCAAATTGTCAATAACACAACCTTTCTTATTAATTGGATTGATTTGCCTAGGCTATGGTGTCGGGGGTATTGGTTTCCATTCTTTTACTAGTCCAAAAATCTTTGAACTAATAGAACTTGATAGAAAGATCACCAAACCACACAAACACAAGCATATGAATCATGCGATTCCGAATGTTTCTCAAATTCTCAATAATACAACCTTTCTTATTGATTGGTTTGATTTGCCTAGGCTATGGTTTGGGAACCGTTGGTTTCCATTCTTTTTCTCGTCAAAAAATCTTTGAACTAATAGAACTTGATAGAAAGATCACCAAACAACACCAACACAAGCATACGAATCATGCGATTCCAAATGTTTCTCGAATTCTCAATAACACAACCTTTCTTATTGATTGGTTTGATTTGCCTAGGCTATGGTTTGGGAACCGTTGGTTTCCATTCTTTTTATCGTCAAAAAATATTTGAACTAAAAAAACTTGTTAGAAAGATCACCAAACAACACAAACACAAGCATATGAATCATGCGATTCCGAATGTTTCTCAAATTCTCAATAATACAACCTTTCTTATTGATTGGTTTGATTTGCCTAGGCTATGGTTTGGGAACCGTTGGTTTCCATTCTTTTTCTCGTCAAAAAATCTTTGAACTAATAGAACTTGATAGAAAGATCACCAAACAACACCAACACAAGCATACGAATCATGCGATTCCAAATGTTTCTCGAATTCTCAATAACACAACCTTTCTTATAGATTGGTTTGATTTGCCTAGGCTATGGTTTGGGAACCGTTGGTTTCCATTCTTTTTATCGTCAAAAAATATTTGAACTAAAAAAACTTGTTAGAAAGATCACCAAACAACACAAACACAAGCATATGAATCATGCGATTCCGAATGTTTCTCAAATTCTCAATAATACAACCTTTCTTATTGATTGGTTTGATTTGCTTTGGCTATGGTTTGGGAACCGTTGGTTTCCATTCTTTTCCTCGTCAAAAAATCTTTGAACTAATAGAACTTTATAGAAAGATCACCAAACAACACTAACACAAGCATACGAATCATGCGATTCTGAATGTTTCTCAAATTCTCAATAATACAACCTTTCTTATGGATTGGTTTGATTTGCCTAGGCTATGGTTTAGGAACCGTTGGTTTCCATTCTTTTTATCGTCAAAAAATATTTGAACTAAAAAAACTTGTTAGAAAGATCACCAAACAACACAAATACAAGCATATGAATCATGCGATTCCGAATGTTTCTCAAATTCTCAATAATACAACCGTTCTTATTGATTGGTTTGATTTGCTTTGGCTATGGTTTGGGAACCGTTGGTTTCCATTCTTTTCCTCGTCAAAAAATCTTTGAACTAAGAGAACTTGATAGAAAGATCAACAAACAACACCAACACAAGCATACGAATCATGCGATTCCGAATGTTTCTCAAATTGTCAATAACACAACCTTTCTTATTAATTGGATTGATTTGCCTAGGCTATGGTGTCGGGGGTATTGGTTTCCATTCTTTTACTAGTCCAAAAATCTTTGAACTAATAGAACTTGATAGAAAGATCACCAAACCACACAAACACAAGCATATGAATCATGCGATTCCGAATGTTTCTCAAATTCTCAATAATACAACCTTTCTTATTGATTGGTTTGATTTGCCTAGGCTATGGTTTGGGAACCGTTGGTTTCCATTCTTTTTCTCGTCAAAAAATCTTTGAACTAATAGAACTTGATAGAAAGATCACCAAACAACACCAACACAAGCATACGAATCATGCGATTCCAAATGTTTCTCGAATTCTCAATAACACAACCTTTCTTATTGATTGGTTTGATTTGCCTAGGCTATGGTTTGGGAACCGTTGGTTTCCATTCTTTTTATCGTCAAAAAATATTTGAACTAAAAAAACTTGTTAGAAAGATCACCAAACAACACAAACACAAGCATATGAATCATGCGATTCCGAATGTTTCTCAAATTCTCAATAATACAACCTTTCTTATTGATTGGTTTGATTTGCTTTGGCTATGGTTTGGGAACCGTTGGTTTCCATTCTTTTCCTCGTCAAAAAATCTTTGAACTAATAGAACTTTATAGAAAGATCACCAAACAACACCAACACAAGCATACGAATCATGCGATTCTGAATGTTTCTCAAATTCTCAATAATACAACCTTTCTTATGGATTGGTTTGATTTGCCTAGGCTATTGTTTGGGAACCGTTGGTTTACATTCTTTTTCTCGTCCAAAAATCTTTGAACTAATAGAACTTGATAGAAAGATCCCAAACAACACAAACACAAGGATACGAATCATGGGATTCCGAATGTTTCTCATCTTCTCAATAATACAACCTTTCTTATTGATTGGTTTGATTTGCCTAGGCTATGGTTTGGGAACCGTTGGTTTCCATTCTTTTTCTCCTCAAAAAATCTTTGAACTAATAGAACTTGATAGAAAGATCACCAAACAACACCAACACAATCATACGAATCATGCGTTTCCAAATGTTTCTCGAATTCTCAATAACACAACCTTTCTTATTGATTGGTTTGATTTGCCTAGGATATGGTTTGGGAACCTTTGGTTTCCATTCTTTTTCTAGTCCAAAAATCTTTGAATTAGTAGAACTTGATAGAAAGATCCCAAACAACACAAACACAAGCATACGAATCATGTGATTCCGAATGTTTCTCATATTCTCAATAATACAACCTTTCTTAATGATTGGTTTGTTTTGCCTAGGCTATGGTTTGGGAACTGTTGGTTTCCATTCTTTTTATCGTCCAAAAATCTTTGAACTAAGAGAACTTGATAGAAAGATCAACAAACAACACCAACACAAGCATAAGAATCATGCGATTCCGAATGTTTCTCAAATTGTCAATAACACAACCTTTCTTATTGATTGGATTGATTTGCCTAGGCTATGGTGTCGGGGGTATTGGTTTCCATTCTTTTACTAGTCCAAAAATCTTTGAACTAATAGAACTTGATTGAAAGATCACCAAACAACACAAACACAAGCATATGAGTCATGCGATTCCGAATGTTTCTCAAATTCTCAATAATACAACCTTTCTTATTGATTGGTTTGATTTGCCTAGGCTATGGTTTGGGAACAGTTGGTTTCCATTCTTTTTCTCGTCAAAAAATCTTTGAACTAATAGAACTTGATAGAAAGATCACCAAACAACACCAACACAAGCATACGAATCATGCGATTCCAAATGTTTCTCGAATTCTCAATAACACAACCTTTCTTATTGATTGGTTTGATTTGCCTAGGCTATGGTTTGGGAACCGTTGGTTTCCATTCTTTTTCTAGTCCAAAAATCTTTGAACTAATAGAACTTGATAGAAAGATCCCAAACAACACAAACACAAGCATACGAATCATGCGATACCGAATGTTTCTCAAATTCTCAATAATACAACCTTTCTTATTGATTGGTTTGATTTGCCTAAGCTATGGTTTGGGAACCGTTGGTTTCCATTCTTTTTCTCGTAAAAAAATCTTTGAAGTAATAGAACTTGATAGAAAGATCACCAAACAACACCAACACAAGCATACGAATCATGCGATTCCAAATGTTTCTCGAATTCTCAATAACACAACCTTTCTTATTGATTGGTTTGATTTGCCTAGGCTATGGTTTGGGAACCGTTGGTTTCCATTCTTTTTCTAGTCCAAAAATCTTTGAACTAGTAGAACTTGATAGAAAGATCCCAAACAACACAAACACAAGCATACGAATCATGCGATTCCAAATGTTTCTCAAATTCTCAATAACACAACCTTTCTTATTGATTGGTTTGATTTCCCCAGGCTATGGTGTCGGGGGTGTTGGTTTCCATTCTTTTTCTCGTCCAAAAATCTTTGAACTAATAGAAGTTGATAGAACGATGACCAAGCAACACAAACACAAGCATACGAATCATGCGATTCCGAATGTTTCTCATATTCTCAATAATACAACCTTTCTTATTGATTGGTTTGATTTGCCTGGGCTATGGTTTGGGAACCGTTGGTTTCCATTCTTTTTATCGTCAAAAAATCTTTGAACTAATAGAACTAGTTAAAAAGATCACCAAACCAGACAAACACAAGCATATAAATCATGCGATTTCGAATGTTTCTCAAATTCTCAATAATACAACCTTTCTTATTGATTGGTTTGATTTTCTTTGGCTATGGTTTGGGAACCGTTGGTTTCCATTCTTTTTCTCGTCTAAAAATCTTTGAACTAATAGAACCTGATAGAAAGATCACCAAACAACACCAACACAAGCATACGAATCATGCGATTCCGAATGTTTCTCAAATTCTCTATAATACAACCTTTCTTATTGATTGGTTTGATTTTGCCTAGGCTATTGTTTGGGAATAGTTGATTTCCATTCTTTTTCTCATCAAAAAATCTTTGAACTAATAGAACTTGATAGAAAGATCACCAAACAACACCAACACAAGCATACGAATCATGCGATTCCGAATGTTTCTCATATTCTCAATAATACTACCTTTCTTATTGATTGGTTTGATTTGCCTGGGCTATGGTTTGGGAACCGTTGGTTTCCATTCTTTTTTTCGTCAAAAAATCTTTGAACTAATAGAACTTGTTAGAAAGATCACCAAACCACACAAACACAAGCATATGAATCATACGATTTCGAATGTTTCTCAAATTCTCAATAATACAACCTTTCTTATTGATAGGTTTGATTTGCTTTGGCTATGGTTTGGGAACCGTTGGTTTCCATTCTTTTTCTCGTCAAAAAATCTTTGAAGTAAGAGAACTTGATAGAAAGATCACCAAACAACACCAACACAAGCATACGAATCATGCGATTCCGAATGTTTCTCAAATTCTCAATAACACAACCTTTCTTATTGATTGGTTTGATTTGCGTAGGCTATGGTGTCGGGGGTGTTGGTTTACATTCTTTTTCTCGTCCAAAAATCTTTGAACTTATAGAACTTGATAGAAACATGACCAAGCAACACAAACACAAGCATACGAATCATGCGATTCCGAATGTTTCTCATATTCTCAATAATACTACCTTTCTTATTGATTGGTTTGATTTGCCTGGGCTATGGTGTCGGGGGTATTGGTTTCCATTCTTTTTATCATCAAAAAATCTTTGAACTAATAGAACTTGTTAGAAAGATCACCAAACCACACAAACACAAGAATATGAATCATGCGATTTCGAATGTTTCTCAAATTCTCAATAATACAACCTTTCTTATTGATAGGTTTGATTTGCTTTGGCTATGGTTTGGGAACCGTTGGTTTCCATTCTTTTTCTCGTCAAAAAATCTTTGAAGTAATAGAACTTGATAGAAAGATCACCAAACAACACCAACACAAGCATACGAATCATGCGATTCCGAATGTTTCTCAAATTCTCAATAATACAACCTTTCTTATTGATTGGTTTGATTTTGCCTAGGCTATTGTTTGGGAATAGTTGGTTTCCATTCTTTTTCTCATCAAAAAATCTTTGAACTAATAGAACTTGATAGAAAGATCAACAAACAATACAAACACAAGCATACGAATCATGCGATTTCGAATGTTTCTCAAATACTCAATAATACAACCTTTCTTATTGATTGGTTTGATTTGCCTAGGCTATGGTTTGGGAACCGTTGGTTTCCATTCTTTTTCTCGTAAAAAAATCTTTGAAGTAATAGAACTTGATAAAAGATCACCAAACAACACCAACACAAGCATACGAATCATGCGATTCCAAATGTTTCTCGAATTCTCAATAACACAACCTTTCTTATTGATTGGTTTGATTTGCCTAGGCTATGGTTTGGGAACCGTTGGCTTCCATTCTTTTTCTAGTCCAAAAATCGTTGAACTAATAGAACTTGATAGAAAGATCCCAAACAACACAAACACAAGCATACGAATCATGCGATACCGAATGTTTCTCAAATTCTCAATAATACAACCTTTCTTATTGATTGGTTTGATTTGCCTAGGCTATGGTTTGGGAACCGTTGGTTTCCATTCTTTTTCTCGTAAAAAAATCTTTGAAGTAATAGAACTTGATAGAAAGATCACCAAACAACACCAATACAAGCATACGAATCATACGATTCCAAACGTTTCTCGAATTCTCAATAACACAACCTTTCTTATTGATTGGTTTGATTTGGCTAGGCTATGGTTTGGGAACCGTTGGTTCCATTCTTTTTCTAGTCCAAAAATCTTTGAACTAGTAGAACTTGATAGAAAGATCCCAAACAACACAAACACAAGCATACGAATCATGCGATTCCGAATGTTTCTCATATTCTCAATAATACAACCTTTCTTATTGATTGGTTTGATTTGCCTAGGCTATGGTTTGGGAACGGTTGGTTTCCATTCTTTTTCTCGTAAAAAAATCTTTGAAGTAATATAACTTGATAGAAAGATCACCAAACAACACCAACACAAGCATACGAATCATACGATTCCAAATGTTTCTCGAATTCTCAATAACACAACCTTTCTTATTGATTGGTTTGATTTGCCTAGGATATGGTTTGGGAACCGTTGGTTTCCATTCTTTTTCTAGTCCAAAAATCTTTGAACTAGTAGAACTTGATAGAAAGATCCCAAACAACACAAACACAAGCATACGAATCATGCGATTCCGAATGTTTCTCATATTCTCAATAATACAACCTTTCTTATTGATTGGTTTGATTTGCCTAGGCTATGGTTTGGGAACCGTTGGTTTCCATTCTTTTTCTCGTAAAAAAATCTTTGAAGTAATAGAACTTGATAGAAAGATCACCAAACAACACCAACACAAGCATACGAATCATGCGATTCCAAAGGTTTCTCGAATTCTCAATAACACAACTTTTCTTATTGATTGGTTTGATTTGCCTAGGCTATGGTTTGGGAACCGTTGGTTTCCATTCTTTTTATCGTCAAAAAATATTTGAACTAAAAAAACCTGTTAGAAAGATCACCAAACAACACAAACACAAGCATATGAATCATGCGATTTCGAATGTTTCTCAAATTCTCAATAATACAACCTTTCTTATTGATTGGTTTGATTTGCTTTGGCTATGGTTTGGGAACCGTTGGTTTCCATTCTTTTCCTCGTCAAAAAATCTTTGAACTAATAGAACTTTATAGAAAGATCACCAAACAACACCAACACAAGCATACAAATCATGCGATTCTGAATGTTTCTCAAATCTCAATAATACAACCTTTCTTATTGATTGGTTTGATTTGCCTAGGCTATTGTTTGGGAACCGTTGGTTTACATTCTTTTTCTCGTCCAAAAAGCTTTGAACTAATAGAACTTGATAGAAAGATCCCAAATAACACAAACACAAGGATACGAATCATGCGATTCCGAATGTTTCTCATATTCTCAATAATACAACCTTTCTTATTGATTGGTTTGATTTGCCTAGGCTATGGTTTGGGAACCGTTGGTTTCCATTCTTTTTCTCGTCAAAAAATCTTTGAACTAATAGAACTTGATAGAAAGATCACCAAACAACACCAACACAAGCATACGAATCATGCGATTCCGAATGTTTCTCAAATTCTCAATAATACAACCTTTCTTATTGATTGGTTTGATTTTGCCTAGGCTATTGTTTGGGAATAGTTGGTTTCCATTCTTTTTCTCATCAAAAAATCTTTGAACTAATAGAACTTGATAGAAAGATCAACAAACAATACAAACACAAGCATACGAATCATGCGATTTCGAATGTTTCTCAAATTCTCAATAATACAACCTTTCTTATTGATAGGTTTGATTTGCTTTGGCTATGGTTTGGGAACCGTTGGTTTCCATTCTTTTTCTCGTCAAAAAATCTTTGAAGTAAGAGAACTTGATAGAAAGATCACCAAACAACACCAACACAAGCATACGAATCATGCGATTCCGAATGTTTCTCAAATTCTCAATAACACAACCTTTCTTATTGATTGGTTTGATTTGCGTAGGCTATGGTGTCGGGGGTGTTGGTTTACATTCTTTTTCTCGTCCAAAAATCTTTGAACTTATAGAACTTGATAGAAACATGACCAAGCAACACAAACACAAGCATACGAATCATGCGATTCCGAATGTTTCTCATATTCTCAATAATACTACCTTTCTTATTGATTGGTTTGATTTGCCTGGGCTATGGTGTCGGGGGTATTGGTTTCCATTCTTTTTATCATCAAAAAATCTTTGAACTAATAGAACTTGTTAGAAAGATCACCAAACCACACAAACACAAGAATATGAATCATGCGATTTCGAATGTTTCTCAAATTCTCAATAATACAACCTTTCTTATTGATAGGTTTGATTTGCTTTGGCTATGGTTTGGGAACCGTTGGTTTCCATTCTTTTTCTCGTCAAAAAATCTTTGAAGTAATAGAACTTGATAGAAAGATCACCAAACAACACCAACACAAGCATACGAATCATGCGATTCCGAATGTTTCTCAAATTCTCAATAATACAACCTTTCTTATTGATTGGTTTGATTTTGCCTAGGCTATTGTTTGGGAATAGTTGGTTTCCATTCTTTTTCTCATCAAAAAATCTTTGAACTAATAGAACTTGATAGAAAGATCAACAAACAATACAAACACAAGCATACGAATCATGCGATTTCGAATGTTTCTCAAATACTCAATAATACAACCTTTCTTATTGATTGGTTTGATTTGCCTAGGCTATGGTTTGGGAACCGTTGGTTTCCATTCTTTTTCTCGTAAAAAAATCTTTGAAGTAATAGAACTTGATAAAAGATCACCAAACAACACCAACACAAGCATACGAATCATGCGATTCCAAATGTTTCTCGAATTCTCAATAACACAACCTTTCTTATTGATTGGTTTGATTTGCCTAGGCTATGGTTTGGGAACCGTTGGCTTCCATTCTTTTTCTAGTCCAAAAATCGTTGAACTAATAGAACTTGATAGAAAGATCCCAAACAACACAAACACAAGCATACGAATCATGCGATACCGAATGTTTCTCAAATTCTCAATAATACAACCTTTCTTATTGATTGGTTTGATTTGCCTAGGCTATGGTTTGGGAACCGTTGGTTTCCATTCTTTTTCTCGTAAAAAAATCTTTGAAGTAATAGAACTTGATAGAAAGATCACCAAACAACACCAATACAAGCATACGAATCATACGATTCCAAACGTTTCTCGAATTCTCAATAACACAACCTTTCTTATTGATTGGTTTGATTTGGCTAGGCTATGGTTTGGGAACCGTTGGTTCCATTCTTTTTCTAGTCCAAAAATCTTTGAACTAGTAGAACTTGATAGAAAGATCCCAAACAACACAAACACAAGCATACGAATCATGCGATTCCGAATGTTTCTCATATTCTCAATAATACAACCTTTCTTATTGATTGGTTTGATTTGCCTAGGCTATGGTTTGGGAACGGTTGGTTTCCATTCTTTTTCTCGTAAAAAAATCTTTGAAGTAATATAACTTGATAGAAAGATCACCAAACAACACCAACACAAGCATACGAATCATACGATTCCAAATGTTTCTCGAATTCTCAATAACACAACCTTTCTTATTGATTGGTTTGATTTGCCTAGGATATGGTTTGGGAACCGTTGGTTTCCATTCTTTTTCTAGTCCAAAAATCTTTGAACTAGTAGAACTTGATAGAAAGATCCCAAACAACACAAACACAAGCATACGAATCATGCGATTCCGAATGTTTCTCATATTCTCAATAATACAACCTTTCTTATTGATTGGTTTGATTTGCCTAGGCTATGGTTTGGGAACCGTTGGTTTCCATTCTTTTTCTCGTAAAAAAATCTTTGAAGTAATAGAACTTGATAGAAAGATCACCAAACAACACCAACACAAGCATACGAATCATGCGATTCCAAAGGTTTCTCGAATTCTCAATAACACAACTTTTCTTATTGATTGGTTTGATTTGCCTAGGCTATGGTTTGGGAACCGTTGGTTTCCATTCTTTTTATCGTCAAAAAATATTTGAACTAAAAAAACCTGTTAGAAAGATCACCAAACAACACAAACACAAGCATATGAATCATGCGATTTCGAATGTTTCTCAAATTCTCAATAATACAACCTTTCTTATTGATTGGTTTGATTTGCTTTGGCTATGGTTTGGGAACCGTTGGTTTCCATTCTTTTCCTCGTCAAAAAATCTTTGAACTAATAGAACTTTATAGAAAGATCACCAAACAACACCAACACAAGCATACAAATCATGCGATTCTGAATGTTTCTCAAATCTCAATAATACAACCTTTCTTATTGATTGGTTTGATTTGCCTAGGCTATTGTTTGGGAACCGTTGGTTTACATTCTTTTTCTCGTCCAAAAAGCTTTGAACTAATAGAACTTGATAGAAAGATCCCAAATAACACAAACACAAGGATACGAATCATGCGATTCCGAATGTTTCTCATATTCTCAATAATACAACCTTTCTTATTGATTGGTTTGATTTGCCTAGGCTATGGTTTGGGAACCGTTGGTTTCCATTCTTTTTCTCGTCAAAAAATCTTTGAACTAATAGAACTTGATAGAAAGATCACCAAACAACACCAACACAAGCATACGAATCATGCGATTCCGAATGTTTCTCAAATTCTCAATAATACAACCTTTCTTATTGATTGGTTTGATTTTGCCTAGGCTATTGTTTGGGAATAGTTGGTTTCCATTCTTTTTCTCATCAAAAAATCTTTGAACTAATAGAACTTGATAGAAAGATCAACAAACAATACAAACACAAGCATACGAATCATGCGATTTCGAATGTTTCTCAAATACTCAATAATACAACCTTTCTTATTGATTGGTTTGATTTGCCTAGGCTATGGTTTGGGAACCGTTGGTTTCCATTCTTTTTCTCGTAAAAAAATCTTTGAAGTAATAGAACTTGATAAAAGATCACCAAACAACACCAACACAAGCATACGAATCATGCGATTCCAAATGTTTCTCGAATTCTCAATAACACAACCTTTCTTATTGATTGGTTTGATTTGCCTAGGCTATGGTTTGGGAACCGTTGGCTTCCATTCTTTTTCTAGTCCAAAAATCGTTGAACTAATAGAACTTGATAGAAAGATCCCAAACAACACAAACACAAGCATACGAATCATGCGATACCGAATGTTTCTCAAATTCTCAATAATACAACCTTTCTTATTGATTGGTTTGATTTGCCTAGGCTATGGTTTGGGAACCGTTGGTTTCCATTCTTTTTCTCGTAAAAAAATCTTTGAAGTAATAGAACTTGATAGAAAGATCACCAAACAACACCAATACAAGCATACGAATCATACGATTCCAAATGTTTCTCGAATTCTCAATAACACAACCTTTCTTATTGATTGGTTTGATTTGGCTAGGCTATGGTTTGGGAACCGTTGGTTCCATTCTTTTTCTAGTCCAAAAATCTTTGAACTAGTAGAACTTGATAGAAAGATCCCAAACAACACAAACACAAGCATACGAATCATGCGATTCCGAATGTTTCTCATATTCTCAATAATACAACCTTTCTTATTGATTGGTTTGATTTGCCTAGGCTATGGTTTGGGAACGGTTGGTTTCCATTCTTTTTCTCGTAAAAAAATCTTTGAAGTAATAGAACTTGATAGAAAGATCACCAAAGAACACCAACACAAGCATACGAATCATACGATTCCAAATGTTTCTCGAATTCTCAATAACACAACCTTTCTTATTGATTGGTTTGATTTGCCTAGGATATGGTTTGGGAACCGTTGGTTTCCATTCTTTTTCTAGTCAAAAAATCTTTGAACTAGTAGAACTTGATAGAAAGATCCCAAACAACACAAACACAAGCATACGAATCATGCGATTCCGAATGTTTCTCATATTCTCAATAATACAACCTTTCTTATTGATTGGTTTGATTTGCCTAGGCTATGGTTTGGGAACCGTTCGTTTCCATTCTTTTTCTCGTAAAAAAATCTTTGAAGTAATAGAACTTGATAGAAAGATCACCAAACAACACCAACACAAGCATACGAATCATGCGATTCCAAAGGTTTCTCGAATTCTCAATAACACAACTTTTCTTATTGATTGGTTTGATTTGCCTAGGCTATGGTTTGGGAACCGTTGGTTTCCATTCTTTTTATCGTCAAAAAATATTTGAACTAAAAAAACTTGTTAGAAAGATCACCAAACAACACAAACACAAGCATATGAATCATGCGATTTCGAATGTTTCTCAAATTCTCAATAATACAACCTTTCTTATTGATTGGTTTGATTTGCTTTGGCTATGGTTTGGGAGCCGTTGGTTTCCATTCTTTTCCTCGTCAAAAAATCTTTGAACTAATAGAACTTTATAGAAAGATCACCAAACAACACCAACACAAGCATACGAATCATGCGATTCTGAATGTTTCTCAAATCTCAACAATACAACCTTTCTTATTGATTGGTTTGATTTGCCTAGGCTATTGTTTGGGAACCGTTCGTTTACATTCTTTTTCTCGTCCAAAAAGCTTTGAACTAATAGAACTTGATAGAAAGATCCAAAATAACACAAACACAAGGATACGAATCATGCGATTCCGAATGTTTCTCATATTCTCAATAATACAACCTTTCTTATTGATTGGTTTGATTTGCCTAGGCTATGGTTTGGGAACCGTTGGTTTCCATTCTTTTTCTCGTCAAAAAATCTTTGAACTAATAGAACTTGATAGAAAGATCACCAAACAACACCAACACAAGCATACGAATCATGCGATTCCAAATGTTTCTCGAATTCTCAATAACACAACCTTTCTTATTGATTGGTTTGATTTGCCTAGGCTATGGTTTGGGAACCGTTGGTTTCCATTCTTTTTCTAGTCCAAAAATCTTTGAATTAATAGAACTTGATAGAAAGATCACCAAACAACACCAACACAAGCATACGAATCATGCGATTCCGAATGTTTCTCAAATTCTCAATAACACAACCGTTCTTATTGATTGGTTTGATTTGCGTAGGCTATGGTGTCGGGGGTGTTGGTTTACATTCTTTTTCTCGTCCAAAAATCTTTGAACTTATAGAACTTGATAGAAAGATGACCAAGCAACACAAACACAAGCATACGAATCATGCGATTCCGAATGTTTCTCATATTCTCAATAATACTACCTTTCTTATTGATTGGTTTGATTTGCCTGGGCTATGGTTTGGGAACCGTTGGTTTCCATTCTTTTTATCATCAAAAAATCTTTGAACTAATAGAACTTGTTAGAAAGATCACCAAACCACACAAACACAAGAATATGAATCATGCGATTTCGAATGTTTCTCAAATTCTCAATAATACAACCTTTCTTATTGATAGGTTTGATTTGCTTTGGCTATGGTTTGGGAACCGTTGGTTTCCATTCTTTTTCTCGTCAAAAAATCTTTGATGTAATAGAACTTGATAGAAAGATCACCAAACAACACCAACACAAGCATACGAATCATGCGATTCCGAATGTTTCTCAAATTCTCAATAATCCAACTTTTCTTATTGATTGGTTTGATTTTGCCTAGGCTATTGTTTGGGAATAGTTGGTTTCCATTCTTTTTTTCATCAAAAAATCTTTGAACTAATAGAACTTGATAGAAAGATCAACAAACAATACAAACACAAGCATACGAATCATGCGATTTCGAATGTTTCTCAAATACTCAATAATACAACCTTTCTTATTGATTGGTTTGATTTGCCTAGGCTATGGTTTGGGAACCGTTGGTTTCCATTCTTTTTCTCGTAAAAAAATCTTTGAAGTAATAGAACTTGATAAAAGATCACCAAACAACACCAATACAAGCATACGAATCATACGATTCCAAATGTTTCTCGAATTCTCAATAACACAACCTTTCTTATTGATTGGTTTGATTTGGCTAGGCTATGGTTTGGGAACCGTTGGTTCCATTCTTTTTCTAGTCCAAAAATCTTTGAACTAGTAGAACTTGATAGAAAGATCCCAAACAAGACAAACACAAGCATACGAATCATGCGATTCCGAATGTTTCTCAAATTCTCAATAATACAACCTTTCTTATTGATTGGTTTGATTTGCCTAGGCTATGGTTTGGGAACCGTTGGTTTCCATTCTTTTTCTAGTCCAAAAATCTTTGAACTAGTAGAACTTGATAGAAAGATCCCAAACAACACAAACACAAGCATACGAATCATGCGATTCCGAATGTTTCTCATATTCTCAATAATACAACCTTTCGTATTGATTGGTTTGATTTGCCTAGGCTATGGTTTGGGAACGGTTGGTTTCCATTCTTTTTCTCGTAAAAAAATCTTTGAAGTAATAGAACTTGATAGAAAGATCACCAAACAACACCAACACAAGCATACGAATCATACGATTCCAAATGTTTCTCGAATTCTCAATAACACAACCTTTCTTATTGATTGGTTTGATTTGCCTAGGATATGGTTTGGGAACCGTTGGTTTCCATTCTTTTTCTAGTCCAAAAATCTTTGAACTAGTAGAACTTGATAGAAAGATCCCAAACAACACAAACACAAGCATACGAATCATGCGATTCCGAATGTTTCTCATATTCTCAATAATACAACCTTTCTTATTGATTGGTTTGATTTGCCTAGGCTATGGTTTGGGAACCGTTGGTTTCCATTCTTTTTCTCGTAAAAAAATCTTTGAAGTAATAGAACTTGATAGAAAGATCACCAAACAACACCAACACAAGCATACGAATCATGCGATTCCAAAGGTTTCTCGAATTCTCAATAACACAACTTTTCTTATTGATTGGTTTGATTTGCCTAGGCTATGGTTTGGGAACCGTTGGTTTCCATTCTTTTTATCGTCAAAAATTATTTGAACTAAAAAAACTTGTTAGAAAGATCACCAAACAACACAAACACAAGCATATGAATCATGCGATTTCGAATGTTTCTCAAATTCTCAATAATACAACCTTTCTTATTGATTGGTTTGATTTGCTTTGGCTATGGTTTGGGAACCGTTGGTTTCCATTCTTTTCCTCGTCAAAAAATCTTTGAACTAATAGAACTTTATAGAAAGATCACCAAACAACACCAACACAAGCATACGAATCATGCGATTCCGAATGTTTCTCATATTCTCAATAATACAACCTTTCTTATTGATTGGTTTGATTTGCCTAGGCTATGGTTTGGGAACCGTTGGTTTCCATTCTTTTTCTCGTCAAAAAATCTTTGAACTAATAGAACTTGATAGAAAGATCACCAAACAACACCAACACAAGCATACGAATCATGCGATTCCAAATGTTTCTCGAATTCTCAATAACACAACCTTTCTTATTGATTGGTTTGATTTGCCTAGGCTATGGTTTGGGAACCGTTGGTTTCCATTCTTTTTCTAGTCCAAAAATCTTTGAATTAATAGAACTTGATAGAAAGATCCCAAACAACACAAACACAAGCATACGAATCATGCGATTCCGAATGTTTCTCATATTCTCAATAATACAACCTTTCTTATTGATTGGTTTGATTTGCCTAGGCTATGGTTTGGGAACTGTTGGTTTCCATTCTTTTTCTCGTGGAAAAATCTTTGAACTAAGAGAACTTGATAGAAAGATCAACAAACAACACCAACACAAGCATACGAATCATGCGATTCCGAATGTTTCTCAAATTGTCAATAACACAACCTTTCTTATTGATTGGATTGATTTGCCTAGGCTATGGTGTCGGGGGTATTGGTTTCCATTCTTTTACTAGTCCAAAAATCTTTGAACTAATAGAACTTGATAGAAAGATCACCAAACCACACAAACACAAGCATATGAATCATGCGATTCCGAATGTTTCTCAAATTCTCAATAATACAACCTTTCTTATTGATTGGTTTGATTTGCCTAGGCTATGGTTTGGGAACCGTTGGTTTCCATTCTTTTTCTCGTCAAAAAATCTTTGAACTAATAGAACTTGATAGAAAGATCACCAAACAACACCAACACAAGAATACGAATCATGCGATTCCAAATGTTTCTCGAATTCTCAATAACACAACCTTTCTTATTGATTGGTTTGATTTGCCTAGGCTATGGTTTGGGAACCGTTGGCTTCCATTCTTTTTCTAGTCCAAAAATCGTTGAACTAATAGAACTTGATAGAAAGATCCCAAACAACACAAACACAAGCATACGAATCATGCGATACCGAATGTTTCTCAAATTCTCAATAATACAACCTTTCTTTTGATTTGCCTAGGCTATGGTTTGGGAACCGTTGGTTTCCATTCTTTTTCTCGTAAAAAAATCTTTGAAGTAATAGAACTTGATAGAAAGATCACCAAACAACACCAATACAAGCATACGAATCATACGATTCCAAATGTTTCTCGAATTCTCAATAACACAACCTTTCTTATTGATTGGTTTGATTTGCCTAGGCTATGGTTTGGGAACCGTTGGTTCCATTCTTTTTCTAGTCCAAAAATCTTTGAACTAGTAGAACTTGATAGAAAGATCCCAAACAAGACAAACACAAGCATACGAATCATGCGATTCCGAATGTTTCTCCTATTCTCAATAATACAACCTTTCTTATTGATTGGTTTGATTTGCCTAGGCTATGGTTTGGGAACGGTTCGTTTCCATTCTTTTTCTCGTAAAAAAATCTTTGAAGTAATAGAACTTGATAGAAAGATCACCAAACAACACCAACACAAGCATACGAATCATACGATTCCAAATGTTTCTCGAATTCTCAAAAACACAACCTTTCTTATTGATTGGTTTGATTTGCCTAGGATATGGTTTGGGAACCGTTGGTTTCCATTTTTTTTCTAGTCCAAAAATCTTTGAACTAGTAGAACTTGATAGAAAGATCCCAAACAACACAAACACAAGCATACGAATCATGCGATTCCGAATGTTTCTCATATTCTCAATAATACAACCTTTCTTATTGATTGGTTTGATTTGCCTAGGCTATGGTTTGGGAACCGTTGGTTTCCATTCTTTTTCTCGTAAAAAAATCTTTGAAGTAATAGAACTTGATAGAAAGATCACCAAACAACACCAACACAAGCATACGAATCATGCGATTCCAAAGGTTTCTCGAATTCTCAATAACACAACTTTTCTTATTGATTGGTTTGATTTGCCTAGGCTATGGTTTGGGAACCGTTGGTTTCCATTCTTTTTATCGTCAAAAAATATTTGAACTAAAAAAACTTGTTAGAAAGATCACCATACAACACAAACACAAGCATATGAATCATGCGATTTCGAATGTTTCTCAAATTCTCAATAATACAACCTTTCTTATTGATTGGTTTGATTTGCTTTGGCTATGGTTTGGGAACCGTTGGTTTCCATTCTTTTCCTCGTCAAAAAATCTTTGAACTAATAGAACTTTATAGAAAGATCACCAAACAACACCAACACAAGCATACGAATCATGCGATTCTGAATGTTTCTCAAATCTCAATAATACAACCTTTCTTATTGATTGGTTTGATTTGCCTAGGCTATTGTTTGGGAACCGTTGGTTTACATTCTTTTTCTCGTCCAAAAAGCTTTGAACTAATAGAACTTGATAGAAAGATCCCAAATAACACAAACACAAGGATACGAATCATGCGATTCCGAATGTTTCTCATATTCTCAATAATACAACCTTTCTTATTGATTGGTTTGATTTGCCTAGGCTATGGTTTGGGAACCGTTGGTTTCCATTCCTTTTCTCGTCAAAAAATCTTTGAACTAATAGAACTTGATAGAAAGATCACCAAACAACACCAACACAAGCATACGAATCATGCGATTCCAAATGTTTCTCGAATTCTCAATAACACAACCTTTCTTATTGATTGGTTTGATTTGCCTAGGCTATGGTTTGGGAACCGTTGGTTTCCATTCTTTTTCTAGTCCAAAAATCTTTGAATTAATAGAACTTGATAGAAAGATCACCAAACAACACCAACACAAGCATACGAATCATGCGATTCCGAATGTTTCTCAAATTCTCAATAACACAACCTTTCTTATTGATTGGTTTGATTTGCGAAGGCTATGGTGTCGGGGGTGTTGGTTTACATTCTTTTTCTCGTCCAAAAATCTTTGAACTTATAGAACTTGATAGAAAGATGACCAAGCAACACAAACACAAGCATACGAATCATGCGATTCCGAATGTTTCTCATATTCTCAATAATACTACCTTTCTTATTGATTGGTTTGATTTGCCTGGGCTATGGTTTGGGAACCTTTGGTTTCCATTCTTTTTATCATCAAAAAATCTTTGAACTAATAGAACTTGTTAGAAAGATCACCAAACCACACAAACACAAGAATATGAATCATGCGATTTCGAATGTTTCTCAAATTCTCAATAATACAACCTTTCTTATTGATAGGTTTGATTTGCTTTGGCTATGGTTTGGGAACCGTTGGTTTCCATTCTTTTTCTCGTCAAAAAATCTTTGAAGTAATAGAACTTGATAGAAAGATCACCAAACAACACCAACACAAGCATACGAATCATGCGATTCCGAATGTTTCTCAAATTCTCAATAATACAACCTTTGTTATTGATTGGTTTGATTTTGCCTAGGCTATTGTTTGGGAATAGTTGGTTTCCATTCTTTTTCTAATCAAAAAATCTTTGAACTAATAGAACTTGATAGAAAGATCAACAAACAATACAAACACAAGCATACGAATCATGCGATTTCGAATGTTTCTCAAATACTCAATAATACAACCTTTCTTATTGATTGGTTTGATTTGCCTAGGCTATGGTTTGGGAACCGTTGGTTTCCATTCTTTTTCTCGTAAAAAAATCTTTGAAGTAATAGAACTTGATAAAAGATCACCAAACAACACCAACACAAGCATACGAATCATGCGATTCCAAATGTTTCTCGAATTCTCAATGACACAACCTTTCTTATTGATTGGTTTGATTTGCCTAGGCTATGGTTTGGGAACCGTTGGCTTCCATTCTTTTTCTAGTCCAAAAATCGTTGAACTAATAGAACTTGATAGAAAGATCCCAAACAACACAAACACAAGCATACGAATCATGCGATACCGAATGTTTCTCAAATTCTCAATAATACAACCTTTCTTATTGATTGGTTTGATTTGCCTAGGCTATGGTTTGGGAACCGTTGGTTTCCATTCTTTTTCTCGTAAAAAAATCTTTGAAGTAATAGAACTTGATAGAAAGATCACCAAACAACACCAATACAAGCATACGAATCATACGATTCCAAATGTTTCTCGAATTTTCAATAACACAACCTTTCTTATTGATTGGTTTGATTTGCCTAGGCTATGGTTTGGGAACCGTTGGTTTCCATTCTTTTTCTAGTCCAAAAATCTTTGAACTAGTAGAACTTGATAGAAAGACCCAAACAACACAAACACAAGCATACGAATCATGCGATTCCGAATGTTTCTCATATTCTCAATAATACAACCTTTCTTATTGATTGGTTTGATTTGCCTAGGCTATGGTTTGGGAACGGTTGGTTTCCATTCTTTTTCTCGTAAAAAAATCTTTGAAGTAATAGAACTTGATAGAAAGATCACCAAACAACACCAACACAAGCATATGAATCATACGATTCCAAATGTTTCTCGAATTCTCAATAACACAACCTTTCTTATTGATTGGTTTGATTTGCCTAGGATATGGTTTGGGAACCGTTGGTTTCCAATCTTTTTCTAGTCCAAAAATCTTTGAACTAGTAGAACTTGATAGAAAGATCCCAAACAACACAAACACAAGCATACGAATCATGCGATTCCGAATGTTTCTCATATTCTCAATAATACAACCTTTCTTATTGATTGGTTTGATTTGCCTAGGCTATGGTTTGGGAACCGTTGGTTTCCATTCTTTTTCTCGTAAAAAAATCTTTGAAGTAGTAGAACTTGATAGAAAGATCACCAAACAACACCAACACAAGCATGCGAATCATGCGATTCCAAAGGTTTCTCGAATTCTCAATAACACAACTTTTCTTATTGATTGGTTTGATTTGCCTAGGCTATGGTGTCGGGGGTATTGGTTTCCATTCTTTTACTAGTCCAAAAATCTTTGAACTAATAGAACTTGATAGAAAGATCACCAATAACACAAACACAAGGATACGAATCATGCGATTCCGAATGTTTCTCATATTCTCAATAATACAACCTTTCTTATTGATTGGTTTGATTTGCCTAGGCTATGGTTTGGGAACCGTTGGTTTCCATTCTTTTTCTCGTCAAAAAATCTTTGAACTAATAGAACTTGATAGAAAGATCACCAAACAACACCAACACAAGCATACGAATCATGCGATTCCAAATGTTTCTCGAATCCTCAATAACACAACCTTTCTTATTGATTGGTTTGATTTGCCTAGGCTATGGTTTGGGAACCGTTGGTTTCCATTCTTTTTCTAGTCCAAAAATCTTTGAATTAATAGAACTTGATAGAAAGATCCCAAACAACACAAACACAAGCATACGAATCATGCGATTCCGAATGTTTCTCATATTCTCAATAATACAACCTTTCTTATTGATTGGTTTGATTTGCCTAGGCTATGGTTTGGGAACTGTTGGTTTCCATTCTTTTTCTCGTCCAAAAATCTTTGAACTAAGAGAACTTGATAGAAAGATCAACAAACAACACCAACACAAGCATACGAATCATGCGATTCTGAATGTTTCTCAAATTGTCAATAACACAACCTTTCTTATTGATTGGATTGATTTGCCTAGGCTATGGTGTCGGGGGTATTGGTTTCCATTCTTTTACTAGTCCAAAAATCTTTGAACTAATAGAACTTGATAGAAAGATCACCAAACCACACAAACACAAGCATATGAATCATGCGATTCCGAATGTTTCTCAAATTCTAAATAATACAACCTTTCTTATTGATTGGTTTGATTTGCCTAGGCTATGGTTTGGGAACCGTTGGTTTCCATTCTTTTTCTCGTCAAAAAATCTTTGAACTAATAGAACTTGATAGAAAGATCACCAAACAACACCAACACAAGAATACGAATCATGCGATTCCAAATGTTTCTCGAATTCTCAATAACACAACCTTTCTTATTGATTGGTTTGATTTGCCTAGGCTATGGTTTGGGAACAGTTGGCTGCCATTCTTTTCCTAGTCCAAAAATCGTTGAACTAATAGAACTTGATAGAAAGATCCCAAACAACACAAACACAAGCATACGAATCATGCGATACCGAATGTTTCTCAAATTCTCAATAATACAACCTTTCTTATTGATTGGTTTGATTTGCCTAGGCTATGGTTTGGGAACCGTTGGTTTCCATTCTTTTTCTCGTAAAAAAATCTTTGAAGTAATAGAACTTGATAGAAAGATCACCAAACAACACCCACACAAGCATACGAATCATACGATTCCAAATGTTTCTCGAATTCTCAATAACACAACCTTTCTTATTGATTGGTTTGATTTGCCTAGGCTATGGTTTGGGAACCGTTGGTTTCCATTCTTTTTCTCGTAAAAAAATCTTTGAAGTAATAGAACTTGATAGAAAGATCACCAAACAACACCAACACAAGCATACGAATCATACGATTCCAAATGTTTCTCGAATTCTCAATAACACAACCTTTCTTATTGATTGGTTTGATTTGCCTAGGCTATGGTTTGGGAACCGTTGGTTTCCATTCTTTTTCTAGTCCAAAAATCTTTGAACTAGTAGAACTTGATAGAAAGATCCCAAACAACACAAACACAAGCATACGAATCATGCGATTCCGAATGTTTCTCATATTCTCAATAATACAACCTTTCTTATTGATTGGTTTGATTTGCCTAGGCTATGGTTTGGGAACCGTTGGTTTCCATTCTTTTTTTCGTAAAAAAATCTTTGAAGTAATAGAACTTGATAGAAAGATCACCAAACAACACCAACACAAGCATACGAATCATGCGATTCCAAATGTTTCTCGAATTCTCAATAACACAACTTTTCTTATTGATTGGTTTGATTTGCCTAGGCTATGGTTTGGGAACAGTTGGTTTCCATTCTTTTTATCGTCAAAAAATATTTGAACTAAAAAAACTTGTTAGAAAGATCACCAAACAACACAAACACAAGCATATGAATCATGCGATTTCGAATGTTTCTCAAATTCTCAATAATACAACCTTTCTTATTGATTGGTTTGATTTGCTTTGGCTATGGTTTGGGAACCGTTGGTTTCCATTCTTTTTCTCGTCAAAAAATCTTTGAAGTAATAGAACTTGATAGAAAGATCACCAAACAACACCAACACAAGCATACGAATCATGCGATTCCGAATGTTTCTCAAATTCTCAATAATACAACCTTTCTTATTGATTGGTTTGATTTTGCCTAGGCTATTGTTTGGGAATAGTTGGTTTCCATTCTTTTTCTCATCAAAAAATCTTTGAACTAATAGAACTTGATAGAAAGATCACCAAACAATACAAACACAAGCATACGAATCATGCGATTTCGAATGTTTCTCAAATACTCAATAATACAACCTTTCTTATTGATTGGTTTGATTTGCTTAGGCTATGGTTTGGGAACCGTTGGTTTCCATTCTTTTTCTCGTTAAAAAATCTTTGAACTATTAGAACTTGATAGAAGGATCACCAAACAACACCAACACAAGCATACGAATCATGCGATTCCGAATGTTTCTCAAATTCTCATTAATACAACCTTTCTTATTGATTGGTTTGATTTGCCTAGGCTATGGTTTGGGAACCGTTGGTTTCCATTCTTTTTCTCGTAAAAAAATCTTTGAAGTAATAGAACTTGATAGAAAGATCACCAAACAACACCAACACAAGCATACGAATCATGCGATTCCAAATGTTTCTCGAATTCTCAATAACACAACCTTTCTTATTGATTGGTTTGATTTGCCCAAGCTATGGTTTGGGAACCGTTGGTTTCCATTCTTTTTCTAGTCCAAATATCTTTGAACTAATAGAACTTGATAGAAAGATCACCAAACAACACAAACACAAGCATACGAATCATGCGAATCCGAATGTTCGTCAAATTCTCAATAATACAACCTTTCTTATTGATTGGTTTGATTTGCCTAGGCTATGGTTTGGGAACCGTTGGTTTCCATTCATTTTTTCGTCCAAAAATCTTTGAACTAACAGAACTTGAGAGAAAGATCACCAAACAACACCAACACAAGCATGCGAATCATGCGATTCCAAATGTTTCTCGAATTCTCAATAACACAACCTTTCTTATTGATTGGTTTGATTTGCCTAGGCTATGGTTTGGGAACCGTTGGTTTCCATTCTTTTTCTCCTCAAAAAATATTTGAACTAAAAAAACTTGTTAGAAAGATCACCAAACAACACAAACACAAGCATATGAATCATGCGATTCTGAATGTTTCTCAAATTCTCAATAATACAACCTTTCTTATTGATTGGTTTGATTTGCTTTGGCTATGATTTGGGAACCGTTGGTTTCCATTCTTTTCCTCGTCAAAAAATCTTTGAACTAATAGAACTTTATAGAAAGATCACCAAACAACACCAACACAAGCATACGAATCATGCGATTCTGAATGTTTCTCAAATCTCAATAATACAACCTTTCTTATTGATTGGTTTGATTTGCCTAGGCTATTGTTTGGGAACCGTTGGTTTACATTCTTTTTCTCGTCCAAAAAGCTTTGAACTAATAGAACTTGATAGAAAGATCCCAAATAACACAAACACAAGGATACGAATCATGCGATTCCGAATGTTTCTCATATTCTCAATAATACAACCTTTCTTATTGATTGGTTTGATTTGCCTAGGCTATGGTTTGGGAACCGTTGGTTTCCATTCTTTTTCTCGTCAAAAAATCTTTGAACTAATAGAACTTGATAGAAAGATCACCAAACAACACCAACACAAGCATACGAATCATGCGATTCCAAATGTTTCTCGAATTCTCAATAACACAACCTTTCTTATTGATTGGTTTGATTTGCCTAGGCTATGGTTTGGGAACCGTTGGTTTCCATTCCTTTTCTAGTCCAAAAATCTTTGAATTAATAGAACTTGATAGAAAGATCACCAAACAACACCAACACAAGCATACGAATCATGCGATTCCGAATGTTTCTCAAATTCTCAATAACACAACCTTTCTTATTGATTGGTTTGATTTGCGTAGGCTATGGTGTCGGGGGTGTTGGTTTACATTCTTTTTCCCGTCCAAAAATCTTTGAACTTATAGAACTTGATAGAAAGATGACCAAGCAACACAAACACAAGCATACGAATCATGCGATTCCGAATGTTTCTCATATTCTCAATAATACTACCTTTCTTATTGATTGGTTTGATTTGCCTGGGCTATGGTTTGGGAACCGTTGGTTTCCATTCTTTTTATCATCAAAAAATCTTTGAACTAATAGAACTTGTTAGAAAGATCACCAAACCACACAAACAAAAGAATATGAATCATGCGATTTCGAATGTTTCTCAAATTCTCAATAATACAACCTTTCTTATTGATAGGTTTGATTTGCTTTGGCTATGGTTTGGGAACCGTTGGTTTCCATTCTTTTTCTCGTCAAAAAATCTTTGAAGTAATAGAACTTGATAGAAAGATCACCAAACAACACCAACACAAGCATACGAATCATGCGATTCCGAATGTTTCTCAAATTCTCAATAATACAACCTTTCTTATTGATTGGTTTGATTTTGCCTAGGCTATTGTTTGGGAATAGTTGGTTTCCATTCTTTTTCTCATCAAAAAATCTTTGAACTAATAGAAATTGATAGTAAGATCAACAAACAATACAAACACAAGCATACGAATCATGCGATTTCGAATGTTTCTCAAATACTCAATAATACAACCTTTCTTATTGATTGGTTTGATTTGCCTAGGCTATGGTTTGGGAACCGTTGGTTTCCATTCTTTTTCTCGTAAAAAAATCTTTGAAGTAATAGAACTTGATAAAAGATCACCAAACAACACCAACACAAGCATACGAATCATGCGATTCCAAATGTTTCTCGAATTCTCAATAACACAACCTTTCTTATTGATTGGTTTGATTTGCCTAGGCTATGGTTTGGGAACCGTTGGTTTCCATTCTTTTTCTCGTAAAAAAATCTTTGAAGTAATAGAACTTGATAGAAAGATCACCAAACAACACCAACACAAGCATACGAATCATACGATTCCAAATGTTTCTCGAATTCTCAATAACACAACCTTTCTTATTGATTGGTTTGATTTGCCTAGGCTATGGTTTGGGAACCGTTGGTTTCCATTCTTTTTCTAGTCCAAAAATCTTTGAACTAGTAGAACTTGATAGAAAGATCCCAAACAACACAAACACAAGCATACGAATCATGCGATTCCGAATGTTTCTCATATTCTCAATAATACAACCTTTCTTATTGATTGGTTTGATTTGCCTAGGCTATGGTTTGGGAACCGTTGGTTTCCATTCTTTTTTTCGTAAAAAAATCTTTGAAGTAATAGAACTTGATAGAAAGATCACCAAACAACACCAACACAAGCATACGAATCATGCGATTCCAAATGTTTCTCGAATTCTCAATAACACAACTTTTCTTATTGATTGGTTTGATTTGCCTAGGCTATGGTTTGGGAACAGTTGGTTTCCATTCTTTTTATCGTCAAAAAATATTTGAACTAAAAAAACTTGTTAGAAAGATCACCAAACAACACAAACACAAGCATATGAATCATGCGATTTCGAATGTTTCTCAAATTCTCAATAATACAACCTTTCTTATTGATTGGTTTGATTTGCTTTGGCTATGGTTTGGGAACCGTTGGTTTCCATTCTTTTTCTCGTCAAAAAATCTTTGAAGTAATAGAACTTGATAGAAAGATCACCAAACAACACCAACACAAGCATACGAATCATGCGATTCCGAATGTTTCTCAAATTCTCAATAATACAACCTTTCTTATTGATTGGTTTGATTTTGCCTAGGCTATTGTTTGGGAATAGTTGGTTTCCATTCTTTTTCTCATCAAAAAATCTTTGAACTAATAGAACTTGATAGAAAGATCACCAAACAATACAAACACAAGCATACGAATCATGCGATTTCGAATGTTTCTCAAATACTCAATAATACAACCTTTCTTATTGATTGGTTTGATTTGCTTAGGCTATGGTTTGGGAACCGTTGGTTTCCATTCTTTTTCTCGTTAAAAAATCTTTGAACTATTAGAACTTGATAGAAGGATCACCAAACAACACCAACACAAGCATACGAATCATGCGATTCCGAATGTTTCTCAAATTCTCATTAATACAACCTTTCTTATTGATTGGTTTGATTTGCCTAGGCTATGGTTTGGGAACCGTTGGTTTCCATTCTTTTTCTCGTAAAAAAATCTTTGAAGTAATAGAACTTGATAGAAAGATCACCAAACAACACCAACACAAGCATACGAATCATGCGATTCCAAATGTTTCTCGAATTCTCAATAACACAACCTTTCTTATTGATTGGTTTGATTTGCCCAAGCTATGGTTTGGGAACCGTTGGTTTCCATTCTTTTTCTAGTCCAAATATCTTTGAACTAATAGAACTTGATAGAAAGATCACCAAACAACACAAACACAAGCATACGAATCATGCGAATCCGAATGTTCGTCAAATTCTCAATAATACAACCTTTCTTATTGATTGGTTTGATTTGCCTAGGCTATGGTTTGGGAACCGTTGGTTTCCATTCATTTTTTCGTCCAAAAATCTTTGAACTAACAGAACTTGAGAGAAAGATCACCAAACAACACCAACACAAGCATGCGAATCATGCGATTCCAAATGTTTCTCGAATTCTCAATAACACAACCTTTCTTATTGATTGGTTTGATTTGCCTAGGCTATGGTTTGGGAACCGTTGGTTTCCATTCTTTTTCTCCTCAAAAAATATTTGAACTAAAAAAACTTGTTAGAAAGATCACCAAACAACACAAACACAAGCATATGAATCATGCGATTCTGAATGTTTCTCAAATTCTCAATAATACAACCTTTCTTATTGATTGGTTTGATTTGCTTTGGCTATGATTTGGGAACCGTTGGTTTCCATTCTTTTCCTCGTCAAAAAATCTTTGAACTAATAGAACTTTATAGAAAGATCACCAAACAACACCAACACAAGCATACGAATCATGCGATTCTGAATGTTTCTCAAATCTCAATAATACAACCTTTCTTATTGATTGGTTTGATTTGCCTAGGCTATTGTTTGGGAACCGTTGGTTTACATTCTTTTTCTCGTCCAAAAAGCTTTGAACTAATAGAACTTGATAGAAAGATCCCAAATAACACAAACACAAGGATACGAATCATGCGATTCCGAATGTTTCTCATATTCTCAATAATACAACCTTTCTTATTGATTGGTTTGATTTGCCTAGGCTATGGTTTGGGAACCGTTGGTTTCCATTCTTTTTCTCGTCAAAAAATCTTTGAACTAATAGAACTTGATAGAAAGATCACCAAACAACACCAACACAAGCATACGAATCATGCGATTCCAAATGTTTCTCGAATTCTCAATAACACAACCTTTCTTATTGATTGGTTTGATTTGCCTAGGCTATGGTTTGGGAACCGTTGGTTTCCATTCCTTTTCTAGTCCAAAAATCTTTGAATTAATAGAACTTGATAGAAAGATCACCAAACAACACCAACACAAGCATACGAATCATGCGATTCCGAATGTTTCTCAAATTCTCAATAACACAACCTTTCTTATTGATTGGTTTGATTTGCGTAGGCTATGGTGTCGGGGGTGTTGGTTTACATTCTTTTTCCCGTCCAAAAATCTTTGAACTTATAGAACTTGATAGAAAGATGACCAAGCAACACAAACACAAGCATACGAATCATGCGATTCCGAATGTTTCTCATATTCTCAATAATACTACCTTTCTTATTGATTGGTTTGATTTGCCTGGGCTATGGTTTGGGAACCGTTGGTTTCCATTCTTTTTATCATCAAAAAATCTTTGAACTAATAGAACTTGTTAGAAAGATCACCAAACCACACAAACAAAAGAATATGAATCATGCGATTTCGAATGTTTCTCAAATTCTCAATAATACAACCTTTCTTATTGATAGGTTTGATTTGCTTTGGCTATGGTTTGGGAACCGTTGGTTTCCATTCTTTTTCTCGTCAAAAAATCTTTGAAGTAATAGAACTTGATAGAAAGATCACCAAACAACACCAACACAAGCATACGAATCATGCGATTCCGAATGTTTCTCAAATTCTCAATAATACAACCTTTCTTATTGATTGGTTTGATTTTGCCTAGGCTATTGTTTGGGAATAGTTGGTTTCCATTCTTTTTCTCATCAAAAAATCTTTGAACTAATAGAAATTGATAGTAAGATCAACAAACAATACAAACACAAGCATACGAATCATGCGATTTCGAATGTTTCTCAAATACTCAATAATACAACCTTTCTTATTGATTGGTTTGATTTGCCTAGGCTATGGTTTGGGAACCGTTGGTTTCCATTCTTTTTCTCGTAAAAAAATCTTTGAAGTAATAGAACTTGATAAAAGATCACCAAACAACACCAACACAAGCATACGAATCATGCGATTCCAAATGTTTCTCGAATTCTCAATAACACAACCTTTCTTATTGATTGGTTTGATTTGCCTAGGCTATGGTTTGGGAACCGTTGGCTTCCATTCTTTTTCTAGTCCAAAAATCGTTGAACTAATAGAACTTGATAGAAAGATCCCAAACAACACAAACACAAGCATACGAATCATGCGATACCGAATGTTTCTCAAATTCTCAATAATACAACCTTTCTTATTGATTGGTTTGATTTGCCTAGGCTATGGTTTGGGAACCGTTGGTTTCCATTCTTTTTCTCGTAAAAAAATCTTTGAAGTAATAGAACTTGATAGAAAGATCACCAAACAACACCAATACAAGCATACGAATCATACGATTCCAAATGTTTCTCGAATTCTCAATAACACAACCTTTCTTATTGATTGGTTTGATTTGCCTAGGCTATGGTTTGGGAACCGTTGGTTTCCATTCTTTTTCTAGTCCAAAAATCTTTGAACTAGTAGAACTTGTTAGAAAGACCCAAACAACACAAACACAAGCATACGAATCATGCGATTCCGAATGTTTCTCATATTCTCAATAATACAACCTTTCTTATTGATTGGTTTGATTTGCCTAGGCTATGGTTTGGGAACGGTTGGTTTCCATTCTTTTTCTCGTAAAAAAATCTTTGAAGTAATAGAACTTGATAGAAAGATCACCAAACAACACCAACACAAGCATACGAATCATACGATTCCAAATGTTTCTCGAATTCTCAATAACACAACCTTTCTTATTGATTGGTTTGATTTGCCTAGGATATGGTTTGGGAACCGTTGGTTTCCATTCTTTTTCTAGTCCAAAAATCTTTGAACTAGTAGAACTTGATAGAAAGATCCCAAACAACACAAACACAAGCATACGAATCATGCGATTCCGAATGTTTCTCATATTCTCAATAATACAACCTTTCTTATTGATTGGTTTGATTTGCCTAGGCTATGGTTTGGGAACCGTTGGTTTCCATTCTTTTTCTCGTAAAAAAATCTTTGAAGTAATAGAACTTGATAGAAAGATCACCAAACAACACCAACACAAGCATACGAATCATGCGATTCCAAAGGTTTCTCGAATTCTCAATAACACAACTTTTCTTATTGATTGGTTTGATTTGCCTAGGCTATGGTGTCGGGGGTATTGGTTTCCATTCTTTTACTAGTCCAAAAATCTTTGAACTAATAGAACTTGATAGAAAGATCACCAATAACACAAACACAAGGATACGAATCATGCGATTCCGAATGTTTCTCATATTCTCAATAATACAACCTTTCTTATTGATTGGTTTGATTTGCCTAGGCTATGGTTTGGGAACCGTTGGTTTCCATTCTTTTTCTCGTCAAAAAATCTTTGAACTAATAGAACTTGATAGAAAGATCACCAAACAACACCAACACAAGCATACGAATCATGCGATTCCAAATGTTTCTCGAATCCTCAATAACACAACCTTTCTTATTGATTGGTTTGATTTGCCTAGGCTATGGTTTGGGAACCGTTGGTTTCCATTCTTTTTCTAGTCCAAAAATCTTTGAATTAATAGAACTTGATAGAAAGATCCCAAACAACACAAACACAAGCATACGAATCATGCGATTCCGAATGTTTCTCATATTCTCAATAATACAACCTTTCTTATTGATTGGTTTGATTTGCCTAGGCTATGGTTTGGGAACTGTTGGTTTCCATTCTTTTTCTCGTCCAAAAATCTTTGAACTAAGAGAACTTGATAGAAAGATCAACAAACAACACCAACACAAGCATACGAATCATGCGATTCTGAATGTTTCTCAAATTGTCAATAACACAACCTTTCTTATTGATTGGATTGATTTGCCTAGGCTATGGTGTCGGGGGTATTGGTTTCCATTCTTTTACTAGTCCAAAAATCTTTGAACTAATAGAACTTGATAGAAAGATCACCAAACCACACAAACACAAGCATATGAATCATGCGATTCCGAATGTTTCTCAAATTCTAAATAATACAACCTTTCTTATTGATTGGTTTGATTTGCCTAGGCTATGGTTTGGGAACCGTTGGTTTCCATTCTTTTTCTCGTCAAAAAATCTTTGAACTAATAGAACTTAATAGAAAGATCACCAAACAACACCAATACAAGAATACGAATCATGCGATTCCAAATGTTTCTCGAATTCTCAATAACACAACCTTTCTTATTGATTGGTTTGATTTGCCTAGGCTATGGTTTGGGAACCGTTGGCTGCCATTCTTTTCCTAGTCCAAAAATCGTTGAACTAATAGAACTTGATAGAAAGATCCCAAACAACACAAACACAAGCATACGAATCATGCGATACCGAATGTTTCTCAAATTCTCAATAATACAACCTTTCTTATTGATTGGTTTGATTTGCCTAGGCTATGGTTTGGGAACCGTTGGTTTCCATTCTTTTTCTCGTAAAAAAATCTTTGAAGTAATAGAACTTGATAGAAAGATCACCAAACAACACCAACACAAGCATACGAATCATACGATTCCAAATGTTTCTCGAATTCTCAATAACACAACCTTTCTTATTGATTGGTTTGATTTGCCTAGGCTATGGTTTGGGAACCGTTGGTTTCCATTATTTTTCTAGTCCAAAAATCTTTGAACTAGTAGAACTTGATAGAAAGATCCCAAACAACACAAACACAAGCATACGAATCATGCGATTCCGAATGTTTCTCATATTCTCAATAATACAACCTTTCTTATTGATTGGTTTGATTTGCCTAGGCTATGGTTTGGGAACCGTTGGTTTCCATTCTTTTTTTCGTAAAAAAATCTTTGAAGTAATAGAACTTGATAGAAAGATCACCAAACAACACCAACACAAGCATACGAATCATGCGATTCCAAATGTTTCTCGAATTCTCAATAACACAACTTTTCTTATTGATTGGTTTGATTTGCCTAGGCTATGGTTTGGGAACAGTTGGTTTCCATTCTTTTTATCGTCAAAAAATATTTGAACTAAAAAAACTTGTTAGAAAGATCACCAAACAACACAAACACAAGCATATGAATCATGCGATTTCGAATGTTTCTCAAATTCTCAATAATACAACCTTTCTTATTGATTGGTTTGATTTGCTTTGGCTATGGTTTGGGAACCGTTGGTTTCCATTCTTTTTCTCGTCAAAAAATCTTTGAAGTAATAGAACATGATAGAAAGATCACCAAACAACACCAACACAAGCATACGAATCATGCGATTCCGAATGTTTCTCAAATTCTCAATAATACAACCTTTCTTATTGATTGGTTTGATTTTGCCTAGGCTATTGTTTGGGAATAGTTGGTTTCCATTCTTTTTCTCATCAAAAAATCTTTGAACTAATAGAACTTGATAGAAAGATCACCAAACAATACAAACACAAGCATACGAATCATGCGATTTCGAATGTTTCTCAAATACTCAGTAATACAACCTTTCTTATTGATTGGTTTGATTTTCTTAGGCTATGGTTTGGGAACCGTTGGTTTCCATTCTTTTTCTCGTTAAAAAATCTTTGAACTAATAGAACTTGATAGAAGGATCACCAAACAACACCAACACAAGCATACGAATCATGCGATTCCGAATGTTTCTCATATTCTCAATAATACAACCTTTCTTATTGATTGGTTTGATTTGCCTAGGCTATGGTTTGGGAACCGTTGGTTTCCATTCTTTTTCTCGTCAAAAAATCTTTGAACTAATAGAACTTGATAGAAAGATCACCAAACAACACCAACACAAGCATACGAATCATGCGATTCCAAATGTTTCTCGAACTCTCAATAACACAACCTTTCTTATTGATTGGTTTGATTTGCCTAGGCTATGGTTTGGGAACCGTTGGTTTCCATTCCTTTTCTAGTCCAAAAATCTTTGAATTAATAGAACTTGATAGAAAGATCACCAAACAACACCAACACAAGCATACGAATCATGCGATTCCGAATGTTTCTCAAATTCTCAATAACACAACCTTTCTTATTGATTGGTTTGATTTGCGTAGGCTATGGTGTCGGGGGTGTTGGTTTACATTCTTTTTCTCGTCCAAAAATCTTTGAACTTATAGAACTTGATAGAAAGATGACCAAGCAACACAAACACAAGCATACGAATCATGCGATTCCGAATGTTTCTCATATTCTCAATAATACTACCTTTCTTATTGATTGGTTTGATTTGCCTGGGCTATGGTTTGGGAACCGTTGGTTTCCATTCTTTTTATCATCAAAAAATCTTTGAACTAATAGAACTTGTTAGAAAGATCACCAAACCACACAAACACAAGAATATGAATCATGCGATTTCGAATGTTTCTCAAATTCTCAATAATACAACCTTTCTTATTGATAGGTTTGATTTGCTTTGGCTATGGTTTGGGAACCGTTGGTTTCCATTCTTTTTCTCGTCAAAAAATCTTTGAAGTAATAGAACTTGATAGAAAGATCACCAAACAACACCACCACAAGCATACGAATCATGCGATTCCGAATGTTTCTCAAATTCTCAATAATACAACCTTTCTTATTGATTGGTTTGATTTTGCCTAGGCTATTGTTTGGGAATAGTTGGTTTCCATTCTTTTTCTCATCAAAAAATCTTTGAACTAATAGAAATTGATAGAAAGATCAACAAACAATACAAACACAAGCATACGAATCATGCGATTTCGAATGTTTCTCAAATACTCAATAATACAACCTTTCTTATTGATTGGTTTGATTTGCCTAGGCTATGGTTTGGGAACCGTTGGTTTCCATTCTTTTTCTCGTAAAAAAATCTTTGAAGTAATAGAACTTGATAAAAGATCACCAAACAACACCAACACAAGCATACGAATCATGCGATTCCAAATGTTTCTCGAATTCTCAATAACACAACCTTTCTTATTGATTGGTTTGATTTGCCTAGGCTATGGTTTGGGAACCGTTGGCTTCCATTCTTTTTCTAGTCCAAAAATCGTTGAACTAATAGAACTTGATAGAAAGATCCCAAACAACACAAACACAAGCATACGAATCATGCGATACCGAATGTTTCTCAAATTCTCAATAATACAACCTTTCTTATTGATTGGTTTGATTTGCCTAGGCTATGGTTTGGGAACCGTTGGTTTCCATTCTTTTTCTCGTAAAAAAATCTTTGAAGTAATAGAACTTGATAGAAAGATCACCAAACAACACCAATACAAGCATACGAATCATACGATTCCAAATGTTTCTCGAATTCTCAATAACACAACCTTTCTTATTGATTGGTTTGATTTGCCTAGGCTATGGTTTGGGAACCGTTGGTTTCCATTCCTTTTCTAGTCCAAAAATCTTTGAATTAATAGAACTTGATAGAAAGATCACCAAACAACACCAACACAAGCATACGAATCATGCGATTCCGAATGTTTCTCAAATTCTCAATAACACAACCTTTCTTATTGATTGGTTTGATTTGCGTAGGCTATGGTGTCGGGGGTGTTGGTTTACATTCTTTTTCTCGTCCAAAAATCTTTGAACTTATAGAACTTGATAGAAAGATGACCAAGCAACACAAACACAAGCATACGAATCATGCGATTCCGAATGTTTCTCATATTCTCAATAATACTACCTTTCTTATTGATTGGTTTGATTTGCCTGGGCTATGGTTTGGGAACCGTTGGTTTCCATTCTTTTTATCATCAAAAAATCTTTGAACTAATAGAACTTGTTAGAAAGATCACCAAACCACACAAACACAAGAATATGAATCATGCGATTTCGAATGTTTCTCAAATTCTCAATAATACAACCTTTCTTATTGATAGGTTTGATTTGCTTTGGCTATGGTTTGGGAACCGTTGGTTTCCATTCTTTTTCTCGTCAAAAAATCTTTGAAGTAATAGAACTTGATAGAAAGATCACCAAACAACACCACCACAAGCATACGAATCATGCGATTCCGAATGTTTCTCAAATTCTCAATAATACAACCTTTCTTATTGATTGATTTGATTTTGCCTAGGCTATTGTTTGGGAATAGTTGGTTTCCATTCTTTTTCTCATCAAAAAATCTTTGAACTAATAGAAATTGATAGAAAGATCAACAAACAATACAAACACAAGCATACGAATCATGCGATTTCGAATGTTTCTCAAATACTCAATAATACAACCTTTCTTATTGATTGGTTTGATTTGCCTAGGCTATGGTTTGGGAACCGTTGGTTTCCATTCTTTCTCTCGTAAAAAAATCTTTGAAGTAATAGAACTTGATAAAAGATCACCAAACAACACCAACACAAGCATACGAATCATGCGATTCCAAATGTTTCTCGAATTCTCAATAACACAACCTTTCTTATTGATTGGTTTGATTTGCCTAGGCTATGGTTTGGGAACCGTTGGCTTCCATTCTTTTTCTAGTCCAAAAATCGTTGAACTAATAGAACTTGATAGAAAGATCCCAAACAACACAAACACAAGCATACGAATCATGCGATACCGAATGTTTCTCAAATTCTCAATAATACAACCTTTCTTATTGATTGGTTTGATTTGCCTAGGCTATGGTTTGGGAACCGTTGGTTTCCATTCTTTTTCTCGTAAAAAAATCTTTGAAGTAATAGAACTTGATAGAAAGATCACCAAACAACACCAATACAAGCATACGAATCATACGATTCCAAATGTTTCTCGAATTCTCAATAACACAACCTTTCTTATTGATTGGTTTGATTTGCCTAGGCTATGGTTTGGGAACCGTTGGTTTCCATTCCTTTTCTAGTCCAAAAATCTTTGAATTAATAGAACTTGATAGAAAGATCACCAAACAACACCAACACAAGCATACGAATCATGCGATTCCGAATGTTTCTCAAATTCTCAATAACACAACCTTTCTTATTGATTGGTTTGATTTGCGTAGGCTATGGTGTCGGGGGTGTTGGTTTACATTCTTTTTCTCGTCCAAAAATCTTTGAACTTATAGAACTTGATAGAAAGATGACCAAGCAACACAAACACAAGCATACGAATCATGCGATTCCGAATGTTTCTCATATTCTCAATAATACTACCTTTCTTATTGATTGGTTTGATTTGCCTGGGATATGGTTTGGGAACCGTTGGTTTCCATTCTTTTTATCATCAAAAAATCTTTGAACTAATAGAACTTGTTAGAAAGATCACCAAACCACACAAACACAAGAATATGAATCATGCGATTTCGAATGTTTCTCAAATTCTCAATAATACAACCTTTCTTATTGATAGGTTTGATTTGCTTTGGCTATGGTTTGGGAACCGTTGGTTTCCATTCTTTTTCTCGTCAAAAAATCTTTGAAGTAATAGAACTTGATAGAAAGATCACCAAACAACACCACCACAAGCATACGAATCATGCGATTCCGAATGTTTCTCAAATTCTCAATAATACAACCTTTCTTATTGATTGGTTTGATTTTGCCTAGGCAATTGTTTGGGAATAGTTGGTTTCCATTCTTTTTCTCATCAAAAAATCTTTGAACTAATAGAAATTGATAGAAAGATCAACAAACAATACAAACACAAGCATACGAATCATGCGATTTCGAATGTTTCTCAAATACTCAATAATACAACCTTTCTTATTGATTGGTTTGATTTGCCTAGGCTATGGTTTGGGAACCGTTGGTTTCCATTCTTTTTCTCGTAAAAAAATCTTTGAAGTAATAGAACTTGATAAAAGATCACCAAACAACACCAACACAAGCATACGAATCATGCGATTCCAAATGTTTCTCGAATTCTCAATAACACAACCTTTCTTATTGATTGGTTTGATTTGCCTAGGCTATGGTTTGGGAACCGTTGGCTTCCATTCTTTTTCTAGTCCAAAAATCGTTGAACTAATAGAACTTGATAGAAAGATCCCAAACAACACAAACACAAGCATACGAATCATGCGATACCGAATGTTTCTCAAATTCTCAATAATACAACCTTTCTTATTGATTGGTTTGATTTGCCTAGGCTATGGTTTGGGAACCGTTGGTTTCCATTCTTTTTCTCGTAAAAAAATCTTTGAAGTAATAGAACTTGATAGAAAGATCACCAAACAACACCAATACAAGCATACGAATCATACGATTCCAAATGTTTCTCGAATTCTCAATAACACAACCTTTCTTATTGATTGGTTTGATTTGCCTAGGCTATGGTTTGGGAACCGTTGGTTTCCATTCTTTTTCTAGTCCAAAAATCTTTGAACTAGTAGAACTTGATAGAAAGACCCAAACAACACAAACACAAGCATACGAATCATGCGATTCCGAATATTTCTCATATTCTCAATAATACAACCTTTCTTATTGATTGGTTTGATTTGCCTAGGCTATGGTTTGGGAACGGTTGGTTTCCATTCTTTTTCTCGTAAAAAAATCTTTGAAGTAATAGAACTTGATAGAAAGATCACCAAACAACACCAACACAAGCATACGAATCATACGATTCCAAATGTTTCTCGAATTCTCAATAACACAACCTTTCTTATTGATTGGTTTGATTTGCCTAGGATATGGTTTGGGAACCGTTGGTTTCCATTCTTTTTCTAGTCCAAAAATCTTTGAACTAGTAGAACTTGATAGAAAGATGCCAAACAACACAAACACAAGCATACGAATCATGCGATTCCGAATGTTTCTCATATTCTCAATAATACAACCTTTCTTATTGATTGGTTTGATTTGCCTAGGCTATGGTTTGGGAACCGTTGGTTTCCATTCTTTTTATCGTCAAAAAATATTTGAACTAAAAAAACTTGTTAGAAAGATCACCAAACAACACAAACACAAGCATATGAATCATGCGATTTCGAATGTTTCTCAAATTCTCAATAATACAACCTTTCTTATTGATTGGTTTGATTTGCTTTGGCTATGGTTTGGGAACCGTTGGTTTCCATTCTTTTCCTCGTCAAAAAATCTTTGAACTAATAGAACTTTATAGAAAGATCACCAAACAACACCAACACAAGCATACGAATCATGCGATTCTGAATGTTTCTCAAATCTCAATAATACAACCTTTCTTATTGATTGGTTTGATTTGCCTAGGCTATTGTTTGGGAACCGTTGGTTTACATTCTTTTTCTCGTCCAAAAAGCTTTGAACTAATAGAACTTGATAGAAAGATCCCAAATAACACAAACACAAGGATACGAATCATGCGATTCCGAATGTTTCTCATATTCTCAATAATACAACCTTTCTTATTGATTGGTTTGATTTGCCTAGGCTATGGTTTGGGAACCGTTGGTTTCCATTCTTTTCCTCGTCAAAAAATCTTTGAACTAATAGAACTTGATAGAAAGATCACCAAACAACACCAACACAAGCATACGAATCATGCGATTCCAAATGTTTCTCGAATCCTCAATAACACAACCTTTCTTATTGATTGGTTTGATTTGCCTAGGCTATGGTTTGGGAACCGTTGGTTTCCATTCTTTTTCTAGTCCAAAAATCTTTGAATTAATAGAACTTGATAGAAAGATCCCAAACAACACAAACACAAGCATACGAATCATGCGATTCCGAATGTTTCTCATATTCTCAATAATACAACCTTTCTTATTGATTGGTTTGATTTGCCTAGGCTATGGTTTGGGAACTGTTGGTTTCCATTCTTTTTCTCGTCCAAAAATGTTTGAACTAAGAGAACTTGATAGAAAGATCAACAAACAACACCAACACAAGCATACGAATCATGCGATTCTGAATGTTTCTCAAATTGTCAATAACACAACCTTTCTTATTGATTGGATTGATTTGCCTAGGCTATGGTGTCGGGGGTATTGGTTTCCATTCTTTTACTAGTCCAAAAATCTTTGAACTAATAGAACTTGATAGAAAGATCACCAAACCACACAAACACAAGCATATGAATCATGCGATTCCGAATGTTTCTCAAATTCTCAATAATACAACCTTTCTTATTGATTGGTTTGATTTGCCTAGGCTATGGTTTGGGAACCGTTGGTTTCCATTCTTTTTATCGTCAAAAAATCTTTGAACTAATAGAACTTGATAGAAAGATCACCAAACAACACCAACACAAGCATACGAATCATGCGATTCCAAATGTTTCTCGAATCCTCAATAACACAACCTTTCTTATTGATTGGTTTGATTTGCCTAGGCTATGGTTTGGGAACCGTTGGTTTCCATTCTTTTTCTAGTCCAAAAATCTTTGAATTAATAGAACTTGATAGAAAGATCCCAAACAACACAAACACAAGCATACGAATCATGCGATTCCGAATGTTTCTCATATTCTCAATAATACAACCTTTCTTATTGATTGGTTTGATTTGCCTAGGCTATGGTTTGGGAACTGTTGGTTTCCATTCTTTTTCTCGTCCAAAAATCTTTGAACTAAGAGAACTTGATAGAAAGATCAACAAACAACACCAACACAAGCATACGAATCATGCGATTCTGAATGTTTCTCAAATTGTCAATAACACAACCTTTCTTATTGATTGGATTGATTTGCCTAGGCTATGGTGTCGGGGGTATTGGTTTCCATTCTTTTACTAGTCCAAAAATCTTTGAACTAATAGAACTTGATAGAAAGATCACCAAACCACACAAACACAAGCATATGAATCATGCGATTCCGAATGTTTCTCAAATTCTCAATAATACAACCTTTCTTATTGATTGGTTTGATTTGCCTAGGCTATGGTTTGGGAACCGTTGGTTTCCATTCTTTTTCTCGTCAAAAAATCTTTGAACTAATAGAACTTGATAGAAAGATCACCAAACAACACCAACACAAGCATACGAATCATGCGATTCCAAATGTTTCTCGAATCCTCAATAACACAACCTTTCTTATTGATTGGTTTGATTTGCCTAGGCTATGGTTTGGGAACCGTTGGTTTCCATTCTTTTTCTAGTCCAAAAATCTTTGAATTAATAGAACTTGATAGAAAGATCCCAAACAACACAAACACAAGCATACGAATCATGCGATTCCGAATGTTTCTCATATTCTCAATAATACAACCTTTCTTATTGATTGGTTTGATTTGCCTAGGCTATGGTTTGGGAACTGTTGGTTTCCATTCTTTTTCTCGTCCAAAAATCTTTGAACTAAGAGAACTTGATAGAAAGATCAACAAACAACACCAACACAAGCATACGAATCATGCGATTCTGAATGTTTCTCAAATTGTCAATAACACCACCTTTCTTATTGATTGGATTGATTTGCCTAGGCTATGGTGTCGGGGGTATTGGTTTCCATTCTTTTACTAGTCCAAAAATCTTTGAACTAATAGAACTTGATAGAAAGATCACCAAACCACACAAACACAAGCATATGAATCATGCGATTCCGAATGTTTCTCAAATTCTCAATAATACAACCTTTCTTATTGATTGGTTTGATTAGCCTAGGCTATGGTTTGGGAACCGTTGGTTTCCATTCTTTTTCTCGTCAAAAAATCTTTGAACTAATAGAACTTGATAGAAAGATCACCAAACAACACCAACACAAGCATACGAATCATGCGATTCCAAATGTTTCTCGAATCCTCAATAACACAACCTTTCTTATTGATTGGTTTGATTTGCCTAGGCTATGGTTTGGGAACCGTTGGTTTCCATTCTTTTTCTCGTCAAAAAATCTTTGAACTAATAGAACTTGATAGAAAGATCACCAAACAACACCAACACAAGCATACGAATCATGCGATTCCAAATGTTTCTCGAATCCTCAATAACACAACCTTTCTTATTGATTGGTTTGATTTGCCTAGGCTATGGTTTGGGAACCGTTGGTTTCCATTCTTTTTCTAGTCCAAAAATCTTTGAATTAATAGAACTTGATAGAAAGATCCCAAACAACACAAACACAAGCATACGAATCATGCGATTCCGAATGTTTCTCATATTCTCAATAATACAACCTTTCTTATTGATTGGTTTGATTTGCCTAGGCTATGGTTTGGGAACTGTTGGTTTCCATTCTTTTTCTCGTCCAAAAATGTTTGAACTAAGAGAACTTGATAGAAAGATCAACAAACAACACCAACACAAGCATACGAATCATGCGATTCTGAATGTTTCTCAAATTGTCAATAACACAACCTTTCTTATTGATTGGATTGATTTGCCTAGGCTATGGTGTCGGGGGTATTGGTTTCCATTCTTTTACTAGTCCAAAAATCTTTGAACTAATAGAACTTGATAGAAAGATCACCAAACCACACAAACACAAGCATATGAATCATGCGATTCCGAATGTTTCTCAAATTCTCAATAATACAACCTTTCTTATTGATTGGTTTGATTAGCCTAGGCTATGGTTTGGGAACCGTTGGTTTCCATTCTTTTTATCGTCAAAAAATCTTTGAACTAATAGAACTTGATAGAAAGATCACCAAACAACACCAACACAAGCATACGAATCATGCGATTCCAAATGTTTCTCGAATCCTCAATAACACAACCTTTCTTATTGATTGGTTTGATTTGCCTAGGCTATGGTTTGGGAACCGTTGGTTTCCATTCTTTTTCTAGTCCAAAAATCTTTGAATTAATAGAACTTGATAGAAAGATCCCAAACAACACAAACACAAGCATACGAATCATGCGATTCCGAATGTTTCTCATATTCTCAATAATACAACCTTTCTTATTGATTGGTTTGATTTGCCTAGGCTATGGTTTGGGAACTGTTGGTTTCCATTCTTTTTCTCGTCCAAAAATCTTTGAACTAAGAGAACTTGATAGAAAGATCAACAAACAACACCAACACAAGCATACGAATCATGCGATTCTGAATGTTTCTCAAATTGTCAATAACACAACCTTTCTTATTGATTGGATTGATTTGCCTAGGCTATGGTGTCGGGGGTATTGGTTTCCATTCTTTTACTAGTCCAAAAATCTTTGAACTAATAGAACTTGATAGAAAGATCACCAAACCACACAAACACAAGCATATGAATCATGCGATTCCGAATGTTTCTCAAATTCTCAATAATACAACCTTTCTTATTGATTGGTTTGATTTGCCTAGGCTATGGTTTGGGAACCGTTGGTTTCCATTCTTTTTCTCGTCAAAAAATCTTTGAACTAATAGAACTTGATAGAAAGATCACCAAACAACACCAACACAAGCATACGAATCATGCGATTCCAAATGTTTCTCGAATCCTCAATAACACAACCTTTCTTATTGATTGGTTTGATTTGCCTAGGCTATGGTTTGGGAACCGTTGGTTTCCATTCTTTTTCTAGTCCAAAAATCTTTGAATTAATAGAACTTGATAGAAAGATCCCAAACAACACAAACACAAGCATACGAATCATGCGATTCCGAATGTTTCTCATATTCTCAATAATACAACCTTTCTTATTGATTGGTTTGATTTGCCTAGGCTATGGTTTGGGAACTGTTGGTTTCCATTCTTTTTCTCGTCCAAAAATCTTTGAACTAAGAGAACTTGATAGAAAGATCAACAAACAACACCAACACAAGCATACGAATCATGCGATTCTGAATGTTTCTCAAATTGTCAATAACACCACCTTTCTTATTGATTGGATTGATTTGCCTAGGCTATGGTGTCGGGGGTATTGGTTTCCATTCTTTTACTAGTCCAAAAATCTTTGAACTAATAGAACTTGATAGAAAGATCACCAAACCACACAAACACAAGCATATGAATCATGCGATTCCGAATGTTTCTCAAATTCTCAATAATACAACCTTTCTTATTGATTGGTTTGATTAGCCTAGGCTATGGTTTGGGAACCGTTGGTTTCCATTCTTTTTCTCGTCAAAAAATCTTTGAACTAATAGAACTTGATAGAAAGATCACCAAACAACACCAACACAAGCATACGAATCATGCGATTCCAAATGTTTCTCGAATCCTCAATAACACAACCTTTCTTATTGATTGGTTTGATTTGCCTAGGCTATGGTTTGGGAACCGTTGGTTTCCATTCTTTTTCTAGTCCAAAAATCTTTGAATTAATAGAACTTGATAGAAAGATCCCAAACAACACAAACACAAGCATACGAATTATGCGATTCCGAATGTTTCTCATATTCTCAATAATACAACCTTTCTTATTGATTGGTTTGATTTGCCTAGGCTATGGTTTGGGAACTGTTGGTTTCCATTATTTTTCTCGTCCAAAAATCTTTGAACTAAGAGAACTTGATAGAAAGATCAACAAACAACACCAACACAAGCATACGAATCATGCGATTCTGAATGTTTCTCAAATTGTCAATAACACAACCTTTCTTATTGATTGGATTGATTTGCCTAGGCTATGGTGTCGGGGGTATTGGTTTCCATTCTTTTACTAGTCCAAAAATCTTTGAACTAATAGAACTTGATAGAAAGATCACCAAACCACACAAACACAAGCATATGAATCATGCGATTCCGAATGTTTCTCAAATTCTCAATAATACAACCTTTCTTATTGATTGGTTTGATTTGCCTAGGCTATGGTTTGGGAACCGTTGGTTTCCATTCTTTTTCTCGTCAAAAAATCTTTGAAGTAATAGAACTTGATAGAAAGATCACCAAACAACACCAACACAAGAATACGAATCATGCGATTCCAAATGTTTCTCGAATTCTCAATAACACAACCTTTCTTATTGATTGGTTTGATTTGCCTAGGCTATGGTTTGGGAACCGTTGGCTGCCATTCTTTTTCTAGTCCAAAAATCGTTGAACTAATAGAACTTGATAGAATGATCCCAAACAACACAAACACAAGCATACGAATCATGCGATACCGAATGTTTCTCAAATTCTCAATAATACAACCTTTCTTATTGATTGGTTTGATTTGCCTAGGCTATGGTTTGGGAACCGTTGGTTTCCATTCTTTTTCTCGTAAAAAAATCTTTGAAGTAATAGAACTTGATAGAAAGATCACCAAACAACACCAACACAAGCATACGAATCATACGATTCCAAATGTTTCTCGAATTCTCAATAACACAACCTTTCTTATTGATTGGTTTGATTTGCCTAGGCTATGGTTTGGGAACCGTTGGTTTCCATTCTTTTTCTAGTCCAAAAATCTTTGAACTAGTAGAACTTGATAGAAAGATCCCAAACAACACAAACACAAGCATACGAATCATGCGATTCCGAATGTTTCTCATATTCTCAATAATACAACCTTTCTTATTGATTGGTTTGATTTGCCTAGGCTATGGTTTGGGAACCGTTGGTTTCCATTCTTTTTTTCGTAAAAAAATCTTTGAAGTAATAGAACTTGATAGAAAGATCACCAAACAACACCAACACAAGCATACGAATCATGCGATTCCAAATGTTTCTCGAATTCTCAATAACACAACTTTTCTTATTGATTTGTTTGATTTGCCTAGGCTATGGTTTGGGAACAGTTGGTTTCCATTCTTTTTATCGTCAAAAAATATTTGAACTAAAAAAACTTGTTAGAAAGATCACCAAACAACACAAACACAAGCATATGAATCATGCGATTTCGAATGTTTCTCAAATTCTCAATAATACAACCTTTCTTATTGATTGGTTTGATTTGCTTTGGCTATGGTTTGGGAACCGTTGGTTTCCATTCTTTTTCTCGTCAAAAAATCTTTGAAGTAATAGAACTTGATAGAAAGATCACCAAACAACACCAACACAAGCATACGAATCATGCGATTCCGAATGTTTCTCAAATTCTCAATAATACAACCTTTCTTATTGATTGGTTTGATTTTGCCTAGGCTATTGTTTGGGAATAGTTGGTTTCCATTCTTTTTCTCATCAAAAAATCTTTGAACTAATAGAACTTGATAGAAAGATCACCAAACAATACAAACACAAGCATACGAATCATGCGATTTCGAATGTTTCTCAAATACTCAATAATACAACCTTTCTTATTGATTGGTTTGATTTGCTTAGGCTATGGTTTGGGAACCGTTGGTTTCCATTCTTTTTCTCGTTAAAAAATCTTTGAACTAATAGAACTTGATAGAAGGATCACCAAACAACACCAACACAAGCATACGAATCATGCGATTCCGAATGTTTCTCAAATTCTCATTAATACAACCTTTCTTATTGATTGGTTTGATTTGCCTAGGCTATGGTTTGCGAACCGTTGGTTTCCATTCTTTTTCTCGTAAAAAAATCTTTGAAGTAATAGAACTTGATAGAAAGATCACCAAACAACACCAACACAAGCATACGAATCATGCGATTCCAAATGTTTCTCGAATTCTCAATAACACAACCTTTCTTATTGATTGGTTTGATTTGCCCAAGCTATGGTTTGGGAACCGTTGGTTTCCATTCTTTTTCTAGTCCAAATATCTTTGAACTAATAGAACTTGATAGAAAGATCACCAAACAACACAAACACAAGCATACGAATCATGCGAATCCGAATGTTCGTCAAATTCTCAATAATACAACCTTTCTTATTGATTGGTTTGATTTGCCTAGGCTATGGTTTGGGAACCGTTGGTTTCCATTCATTTTTTCGTCCAAAAATCTTTGAACTAACAGAACTTGAGAGAAAGATCACCAAACAACACCAACACAAGCATGCGAATCATGCGATTCCAAATGTTTCTCGAATTCTCAATAACACAACCTTTCTTATTGATTGGTTTGATTTGCCTAGGCTATGGTTTGGGAACCGTTGGTTTCCATTCTTTTTCTCCTCAAAAAATATTTGAACTAAAAAAACTTGTTAGAAAGATCACCAAACAACACAAACACAAGCATATGAATCATGCGATTCTGAATGTTTCTCAAATTCTCAATAATACAACCTTTCTTATTGATTGGTTTGATTTGCTTTGGCTATGGTTTGGGAACCGTTGGTTTCCATTCTTTTCCTCGTCAAAAAATCTTTGAACTAATAGAACTTTATAGAAAGATCACCAAACAACACCAACACAAGCATACGAATCATGCGATTCTGAATGTTTCTCAAATCTCAATAATACAACCTTTCTTATTGATTGGTTTGATTTGCCTAGGCTATTGTTTGGGAACCGTTGGTTTACATTCTTTTTCTCGTCCAAAAAGCTTTGAACTAATAGAACTTGATAGAAAGATCCCAAATAACACAAACACAAGGATACGAATCATGCGATTCCGAATGTTTCTCATATTCTCAATAATACAACCTTTCTTATTGATTGGTTTGATTTGCCTAGGCTATGGTTTGGGAACCGTTGGTTTCCATTCTTTTTCTCGTCAAAAAATCTTTGAACTAATAGAACTTGATAGAAAGATCACCAAACAACACCAACACAAGCATACGAATCATGCGATTCCAAATGTTTCTCGAATCCTCAATAACACAACCTTTCTTATTGATTGGTTTGATTTGCCTAGGCTATGGTTTGGGAACCGTTGGTTTCCATTCTTTTTCTAGTCCAAAAATCTTTGAATTAATAGAACTTGATAGAAAGATCCCAAACAACACAAACACAAGCATACGAATCATGCGATTCCGAATGTTTCTCATATTCTCAATAATACAACCTTTCTTATTGATTGGTTTGATTTGCCTAGGCTATGGTTTGGGAACTGTTGGTTTCCATTCTTTTTCTCGTCCAAAAATCTTTGAACTAAGAGAACTTGATAGAAAGATCAACAAACAACACCAACACAAGCATACGAATCATGCGATTCTGAATGTTTCTCAAATTGTCAATAACACCACCTTTCTTATTGATTGGATTGATTTGCCTAGGCTATGGTGTCGGGGGTATTGGTTTCCATTCTTTTACTAGTCCAAAAATCTTTGAACTAATAGAACTTGATAGAAAGATCACCAAACCACACAAACACAAGCATATGAATCATGCGATTCCGAATGTTTCTCAAATTCTCAATAATACAACCTTTCTTATTGATTGGTTTGATTAGCCTAGGCTATGGTTTGGGAACCGTTGGTTTCCATTCTTTTTCTCGTCAAAAAATCTTTGAACTAATAGAACTTGATAGAAAGATCACCAAACAACACCAACACAAGCATACGAATCATGCGATTCCAAATGTTTCTCGAATCCTCAATAACACAACCTTTCTTATTGATTGGTTTGATTTGCCTAGGCTATGGTTTGGGAACCGTTGGTTTCCATTCTTTTTCTAGTCCAAAAATCTTTGAATTAATAGAACTTGATAGAAAGATCCCAAACAACACAAACACAAGCATACGAATCATGCGATTCCGAATGTTTCTCATATTCTCAATAATACAACCTTTCTTATTGATTGGTTTGATTTGCCTAGGCTATGGTTTGGGAACTGTTGGTTTCCATTCTTTTTCTCGTCCAAAAATCTTTGAACTAAGAGAACTTGATAGAAAGATCAACAAACAACACCAACACAAGCATACGAATCATGCGATTCTGAATGTTTCTCAAATTGTCAATAACACAACCTTTCTTATTGATTGGATTGATTTGCCTAGGCTATGGTGTCGGGGGTATTGGTTTCCATTCTTTTACTAGTCCAAAAATCTTTGAACTAATAGAACTTGATAGAAAGATCACCAAACCACACAAACACAAGCATATGAATCATGCGATTCCGAATGTTTCTCAAATTCTCAATAATACAACCTTTCTTATTGATTGGTTTGATTTGCCTAGGCTATGGTTTGGGAACCGTTGGTTTCCATTCTTTTTCTCGTCAAAAAATCTTTGAACTAATAGAACTTGATAGAAAGATCACCAAACAACACCAACACAAGAATACGAATCATGCGATTCCAAATGTTTCTCGAATTCTCAATAACACAACCTTTCTTATTGATTGGTTTGATTTGCCTAGGCTATGGTTTGGGAACCGTTGGCTGCCATTCTTTTTCTAGTCTAAAAATCGTTGAACTAATAGAACTTGATAGAAAGATCCCAAACAACACAAACACAAGCATACGAATCATGCGATACCGAATGTTTCTCAAATTCTCAATAATACAACCTTTCTTATTGATTGGTTTGATTTGCCTAGGCTATGGTTTGGGAACCGTTGGTTTCCATTCTTTTTCTCGTAAAAAAATCTTTGAAGTAATAGAACTTGATAGAAAGATCACCAAACAACACCAACACAAGCATACGAATCATACGATTCCAAATGTTTCTCGAATTCTCAATAACACAACCTTTCTTATTGATTGGTTTGATTTGCCTAGGCTATGGTTTGGGAACCGTTGGTTTCCATTCTTTTTCTAGTCCAAAAATCTTTGAACTAGTAGAACTTGATAGAAAGATCCCAAACAACACAAACACAAGCATACGAATCATGCGATTCCGAATGTTTCTCATATTCTCAATAATACAACCTTTCTTATTGATTGGTTTGATTTGCCTAGGCTATGGTTTGGGAACCGTTGGTTTCCATTCTTTTTTTCGTAAAAAAATCTTTGAAGTAATAGAACTTGATAGAAAGATCACCAAACAACACCAACACAAGCATACGAATCATGCGATTCCAAATGTCTCTCGAATTCTCAATAACACAACTTTTCTTATTGATTTGTTTGATTTGCCTAGGCTATGGTTTGGGAACAGTTGGTTTCCATTCTTTTTATCGTCAAAAAATATTTGAACTAAAAAAACTTGTTAGAAAGATCACCAAACAACACAAACACAAGCATATGAATCATGCGATTTCGAATGTTTCTCAAATTCTCAATAATACAACCTTTCTTATTGATTGGTTTGATTTGCTTTGGCTATGGTTTGGGAACCGTTGGTTTCCATTCTTTTTCTAGTCCAAAAATCTTTGAACTAGTAGAACTTGATAGAAAGATCCCAAACAACACAAACACAAGCATACGAATCATGCGATTCCGAATGTTTCTCATATTCTCAATAATACAACCTTTCTTATTGATTGGTTTGATTTGCCTAGGCTATGGTTTGGGAACCGTTGGTTTCCATTCTTTTTTTCGTAAAAAAATCTTTGAAGTAATAGAACTTGATAGAAAGATCACCAAACAACACCAACACAAGCATACGAATCATGCGATTCCAAATGTCTCTCGAATTCTCAATAACACAACTTTTCTTATTGATTTGTTTGATTTGCCTAGGCTATGGTTTGGGAACAGTTGGTTTCCATTCTTTTTATCGTCAAAAAATATTTGAACTAAAAAAACTTGTTAGAAAGATCACCAAACAACACAAACACAAGCATATGAATCATGCGATTTCGAATGTTTCTCAAATTCTCAATAATACAACCTTTCTTATTGATTGGTTTGATTTGCTTTGGCTATGGTTTGGGAACCGTTGGTTTCCATTCTTTTTCTAGTCCAAAAATCTTTGAACTAGTAGAACTTGATAGAAAGATCCCAAACAACACAAACACAAGCATACGAATCATGCGATTCCGAATGTTTCTCATATTCTCAATAATACAACCTTTCTTATTGATTGGTTTGATTTGCCTAGGCTATGGTTTGGGAACCGTTGGTTTCCATTCTTTTTTTCGTAAAAAAATCTTTGAAGTAATAGAACTTGATAGAAAGATCACCAAACAACACCAACACAAGCATACGAATCATGCGATTCCAAATGTCTCTCGAATTCTCAATAACACAACTTTTCTTATTGATTTGTTTGATTTGCCTAGGCTATGGTTTGGGAACAGTTGGTTTCCATTCTTTTTATCGTCAAAAAATATTTGAACTAAAAAAACTTGTTAGAAAGATCACCAAACAACACAAACACAAGCATATGAATCATGCGATTTCGAATGTTTCTCAAATTCTCAATAATACAACCTTTCTTATTGATTGGTTTGATTTGCTTTGGCTATGGTTTGGGAACCGTTGGTTTCCATTCCTTTTCTAGTCCAAAAATCTTTGAACTAGTAGAACTTGATAGAAAGATCCCAAACAACACAAACACAAGCATACGAATCATGCGATTCCGAATGTTTCTCATATTCTCAATAATACAACCTTTCTTATTGATTGGTTTGATTTGCCTAGGCTATGGTTTGGGAACCGTTGGTTTCCATTCTTTTTTTCGTAAAAAAATCTTTGAAGTAATAGAACTTGATAGAAAGATCACCAAACAACACCAACACAAGCATACGAATCATGCGATTCCAAATGTCTCTCGAATTCTCAATAACACAACTTTTCTTATTGATTTGTTTGATTTGCCTAGGCTATGGTTTGGGAACAGTTGGTTTCCATTCTTTTTATCGTCAAAAAATATTTGAACTAAAAAAACTTGTTAGAAAGATCACCAAACAACACAAACACAAGCATATGAATCATGCGATTTCGAATGTTTCTCAAATTCTCAATAATACAACCTTTCTTATTGATTGGTTTGATTTGCTTTGGCTATGGTTTGGGAACCGTTGGTTTCCATTCTTTTTCTCGTCAAAAAATCTTTGAAGTAATAGAACTTGATAGAAAGATCACCAAACAACACCAACACAAGCATACGAATCATGCGATTCCGAATGTTTCTCAAATTCTCAATAATACAACCTTTCTTATTGATTGTTTTGATTTTGCCTAGGCTATTGTTTGGGAATAGTTGGTTTCCATTCTTTTTCTCATCAAAAAATCTTTGAACTAATAGAACTTGATAGAAAGATCACCAAACAATACAAACACAAGCATACGAATCATGCGATTTCGAATGTTTCTCAAATACTCAATAATACAACCTTTCTTATTGATTGGTTTGATTTGCTTAGGCTATGGTTTGGGAATCGTTGGTTTCCATTCTTTTTCTCGTTAAAAAATCTTTGAACTAATAGAACTTGATAGAAGGATCACCAAACAACACCAACACAAGCATACGAATCATGCGATTCCGAATGTTTCTCAAATTCTCATTAATACAACCTTTCTTATTGATTGGTTTGATTTGCCTAGGCTATGGTTTGCGAACCGTTGGTTTCCATTCTTTTTCTCGTAAAAAAATCTTTGAAGTAATAGAACTTGATAGAAAGATCACCAAACAACACCAACACAAGCATACGAATCATGCGATTCCAAATGTTTCTCGAATTCTCAATAACACAACCTTTCTTATTGATTGGTTTGATTTGCCCAAGCTATGGTTTGGGAACCGTTGGTTTCCATTCTTTTTCTAGTCCAAATATCTTTGAACTAATAGAACTTGATAGAAAGATCACCAAACAACACAAACACAAGCATACGAATCATGCGAATCCGAATGTTCGTCAAATTCTCAATAATACAACCTTTCTTATTGATTGGTTTGATTTGCCTAGGCTATGGTTTGGGAACCGTTGGTTTCCATTCATTTTTTCGTCCAAAAATCTTTGAACTAACAGAACTTGAGAGAAAGATCACCAAACAACACCAACACAAGCATGCGAATCATGCGATTCCAAATGTTTCTCGAATTCTCAATAACACAACCTTTCTTATTGATTGGTTTGATTTGCCTAGGCTATGGTTTGGGAACCGTTGGTTTCCATTCTTTTTCTCCTCAAAAAATATTTGAACTAAAAAAACTTGTTAGAAAGATCACCAAACAACACAAACACAAGCATATGAATCATGCGATTCTGAATGTTTCTCAAATTCTCAATAATACAACCTTTCTTATTGATTGGTTTGATTTGCTTTGGCTATGGTTTGGGAACCGTTGGTTTCCATTCTTTTCCTCGTCAAAAAATCTTTGAACTAATAGAACTTTATAGAAAGATCACCAAACAACACCAACACAAGCATACGAATCATGCGATTCTGAATGTTTCTCAAATCTCAATAATACAACCTTTCTTATCGATTGGTTTGATTTGCCTAGGCTATTGTTTGGGAACCGTTGGTTTACATTCTTTTTCTCGTCCAAAAAGCTTTGAACTAATAGAACTTGATAGAAAGATCCCAAATAACACAAACACAAGGATACGAATCATGCGATTCCGAATGTTTCTCATATTCTCAATAATACAACCTTTCTTATTGATTGGTTTGATTTGCCTAGGCAATGGTTTGGGAACCGTTGGTTTCCATTCTTTTTCACGTCAAAAAATCTTTGAACTAATAGAACTTGATAGAAAGATCACCAAACAACACCAACACAAGCATACGAATCATGCGATTCCAAATGTTTCTCGAATTCTCAATAACACAACCTTTCTTATTGATTGGTTTGATTTGCCTAGGCTATGGTTTGGGAACCGTTGGTTTCCATTCCTTTTCTAGTCCAAAAATCTTTGAATTAATAGAACTTGATAGAAAGATCACCAAACAACACCAACACAAGCATACGAATCATGCGATTCCGAATGTTTCTCAAATTCTCAATAACACAACCTTTCTTATTGATTGGTTTGATTTGCGTAGGCTATGGTGTCGGGGGTGTTGGTTTACATTCTTTTTCTCGTCCAAAAATCTTTGAACTTATAGAACTTGATAGAAAGATGACCAAGCAACACAAACACAAGCATACGAATCATGCGATTCCGAATGTTTCTCATATTCTCAATAATACTACCTTTCTTATTGATTGGTTTGATTTGCCTGGGCTATGGTTTGGGAACCGTTGGTTTCCATTCTTTTTATCATCAAAAAATCTTTGAACTAATAGAACTTGTTAGAAAGATCACCAAACCACACAAACACAAGAATATGAATCATGCGATTTCGAATGTTTCTCAAATTCTCAATAATACAACCTTTCTTATTGATAGGTTTGATTTGCTTTGGCTATGGTTTGGGAACCGTTGGTTTCCATTCTTTTTCTCGTCAAAAAATCTTTGAAGTAATAGAACTTGATAGAAAGATCACCAAACAACACCAACACAAGCATACGAATCATGCGATTCCGAATGTTTCTCAAATTCTCAATAATACAACCTTTCTTATTGATTGGATTGATTTTGCCTAGGCTATTGTTTGGGAATAGTTGGTTTCCATTCTTTTTCTCATCAAAAAATCTTTGAACTAATAGAACTTGATAGAAAGATCAACAAACAATACAAACACAAGCATACGAATCATGCGATTTCGAATGTTTCTCAAATACTCAATAATACAACCTTTCTTATTGATTGGTTTGATTTGCCTAGGCTATGGTTTGGGAACCGTTGGTTTCCATTCTTTTTCTCGTAAAAAAATCTTTGAAGTAATAGAACTTGATAAAAGATCACCAAACAACACCAACACAAGCATACGAATCATGCGATTCCAAATGTTTCTCGAATTCTCAATAACACAACCTTTCTTATTGATTGGTTTGATTTGCCTAGGCTATGGTTTGGGAACCGTTGGCTTCCATTCTTTTTCTAGTCCAAAAATCGTTGAACTAATAGAACTTGATAGAAAGATCCCAAACAACACAAACACAAGCATACGAATCATGCGATACCGAATGTTTCTCAAATTCTCAATAATACAACGTTTCTTATTGATTGGTTTGATTTGCCTAGGCTATGGTTTGGGAACCGTTGGTTTCCATTCTTTTTCTCGTAAAAAAATCTTTGAAGTAATAGAACTTGATAGAAAGATCACCAAACAACACCAATACAAGCATACGAATCATACGATTCCAAATGTTTCTCGAATTCTCAATAACACAACCTTTCTTATTGATTGGTTTGATTTGCCTAGGCTATGGTTTGGGAACCGTTGGTTTCCATTCTTTTTCTAGTCCAAAAATCTTTGAACTAGTAGAACTTGATAGAAAGACCCAAACAACACAAACACAAGCATACGAATCATGCGATTCCGAATGTTTCTCATATTCTCAATAATACAACCTTTCTTATTGATTGGTTTGATTTGCCTAGGCTATGGTTTGGGAACGGTTTGTTTCCATTCTTTTTCTCGTAAAAAAATCTTTGAAGTAATAGAACTTGATAGAAAGATCACCAAACAACACCAACACAAGCATACGAATCATACGATTCCAAATGTTTCTCGAATTCTCAATAACACAACCTTTCTTATTGATTGGTTTGATTTGCCTAGGATATGGTTTGGGAACCGTTGGTTTCCATTCTTTTTCTAGTCCAAAAATCTTTGAACTAGTAGAACTTGATAGAAAGATCCCAAACAACACAAACACAAGCATACGAATCATGCGATTCCGAATGTTTCTCATATTCTCAATAATACAACCTTTCTTATTGATTGGTTTGATTTGCCTAGGCTATGGTTTGGGAACCGTTGGTTTCCATTCTTTTTCTCGTAAAAAAATCTTTGAAGTAATAGAACTTGATAGAAAGATCACCAAACAACACCAACACAAGCATACGAATCATGCGATTCCAAAGGTTTCTCGAATTCTCAATAACACAACTTTTCTTATTGATTGGTTTGATTTGCCTAGGCTATGGTTTGGGAACCGTTGGTTTCCATTCTTTTTATCGTCAAAAAATATTTGAACTAAAAAAACTTGTTAGAAAGATCACCAAACAACACAAACACAAGCATATGAATCATGCGATTTCGAATGTTTCTCAAATTCTCAATAATACAACCTTTCTTATTGATTGGTTTGATTTGCTTTGGCTATGGTTTGGGAACCGTTGGTTTCCATTCTTTTCCTCGTCAAAAAATCTTTGAACTAATAGAACTTTATAGAAAGATCACCAAACAACACCAACACAAGCATACGAATCATGCGATTCTGAATGTTTCTCAAATCTCAATAATACAACCTTTCTTATTGATTGGTTTGATTTGCCTAGGCTATTGTTTGGGAACCGTTGGTTTACATTCTTTTTCTCGTCCAAAAAGCTTTGAACTAATAGAACTTGATAGAAAGATCCCAAATAACACAAACACAAGGATACGAATCATGCGATTCCGAATGTTTCTCATATTCTCAATAATACAACCTTTCTTATTGATTGGTTTGATTTGCGTAGGCTATGGTTTGGGAACCGTTGGTTTCCATTCTTTTTCTCGTCAAAAAATCTTTGAACTAATAGAACTTGATAGAAAGATCACCAAACAACACCAACACAAGCATACGAATCATGCGATTCCAAATGTTTCTCGAATCCTCAATAACACAACCTTTCTTATTGATTGGTTTGATTTGCCTAGGCTATGGTTTGGGAACCGTTGGTTTCCATTCTTTTTCTAGTCCAAAAATCTTTGAATTAATAGAACTTGATAGAAAGATCCCAAACAACACAAACACAAGCATACGAATCATGCGATTCCGAATGTTTCTCATATTCTCAATAATACAACCTTTCTTATTGATTGGTTTGATTTGCCTAGGCTATGGTTTGGGAACTGTTGGTTTCCATTCTTTTTCTCGTCCAAAAATCTTTGAACTAAGAGAACTTGATAGAAAGATCAACAAACAACACCAACACAAGCATACGAATCATGCGATTCTGAATGTTTCTCAAATTGTCAATAACACAACCTTTCGTATTGATTGGATTGATTTGCCTAGGCTATGGTGTCGGGGGTATTGGTTTCCATTCTTTTACTAGTCCAAAAATCTTTGAACTAATAGAACTTGATAGAAAGATCACCAAACCACACAAACACAAGCATATGAATCATGCGATTCCGAATGTTTCTCAAATTCTCAATAATACAACCTTTCTTATTGATTGGTTTGATTTGCCTAGGCTATGGTTTGGGAACCGTTGGTTTCCATTCTTTTTCTCGTCAAAAAATCTTTGAACTAATAGAACTTGATAGAAAGATCACCAAACAACACCAACACAAGAATACGAATCATGCGATTCCAAATGTTTCTCGAATTCTCAATAACACAACCTTTCTTATTGATTGGTTTGATTTGCCTAGGCTATGGTTTGGGAACCGTTGGCTGCCATTCTTTTTCTAGTCCAAAAATCGTTGAACTAATAGAACTTGATAGAAAGATCCCAAACAACACAAACACAAGCATACGAATCATGCGATACCGAATGTTTCTCAAATTCTCAATAATACAACCTTTCTTATTGATTGGTTTGATTTGCCTAGGCTATGGTTTGGGAACCGTTGGTTTCCATTCTTTTTCTCGTAAAAAAATCTTTGAAGTAATAGAACTTGATAGAAAGATCACCAAACAACACCAACACAAGCATACGAATCATACGATTCCAAATGTTTCTCAAATTCTCAATAACACAACCTTTCTTATTGATTGGTTTGATTTGCCTAGGCTATGGTTTGGGAACCGTTGGTTTCCATTCTTTTTCTAGTCCAAAAATCATTGAACTAGTAGAACTTGATAGAAAGATCCCAAACAACAAAACACAAGCATACGAATCATGCGATTCCGAATGTTTCTCATATTCTCAATAATACAACCTTTCTTATTGATTGGTTTGATTTGCCTAGGCTATGGTTTGGGAACCGTTGGTTTCCATTCTTTTTTCGTAAAAAAATCTTTGAAGTAATAGAACTTGATAGAAAGATCACCAAACAACACCAACACAAGCATACGAATCATGCGATTCCGAATGTTTCTCAAATTCTCAATAATACAACCTTTCTTATTGATTGGTTTGATTTTGCCTAGGCTATTGTTTGGGAATAGTTGGTTTCCATTTTTTTTCTCATCAAAAAATCTTTGAACTAATAGAACTTGATAGAAAGATCACCAAACAATACAAACACAAGCATACGAATCATGCGATTTCGAATGTTTCTCAAATACTCAATAATACAACCTTTCTTATTGATTGGTTTGATTTGCTTAGGCTATGGTTTGGGAACCGTTGGTTTCCATTCTTTTTCTCGTTAAAAAATCTTTGAACTAATAGAACTTGATAGAAGGATCACCAAACAACACCAACACAAGCATACGAATCATGCGATTCCGAATGTTTCTCAAATTCTCATTAATACAACCTTTCTTATTGATTGGTTTGATTTGCCTAGGCTATGGTTTGGGAACCGTTGGTTTCCATTCTTTTTCTCGTAAAAAAATCTTTGAAGTAATAGAACTTGATAGAAAGATCACCAAACAACACCAACACAAGCATACGAATCATGCGATTCCAAATGTTTCTCGAATTCTCAATAACACAAACTTTCTTATTGATTGGTTTGATTTGCCCAAGATATGGTTTGGGAACCGTTGGTTTCCATTCTTTTTCTAGTCTAAATATCTTTGAACTAATAGAACTTGATAGAAAGATCACCAAACAACACAAACACAAGCATACGAATCATGCGAATCCGAATGTTTGTCAAATTCTCAATAATACAACCTTTCTTATTGATTGGTTTGATTTGCCTAGGCTATGGTTTGGGAACCGTTGGTTTCCATTCATTTTTTCGTCCAAAAATCTTTGAACTAACAGAACTTGAGAGAAAGATCACCAAACAACACCAACACAAGCATGCGAATCATGCGATTCCAAATGTTTCTCGAATTCTCAATAACACAACCTTTCTTATTGATTGGTTTGATTTGCCTAGGCTATGGTTTGGGAACCGTTAGTTTCCATTCTTTTTCTCCTCAAAAAATATTTGAACTAAAAAAACTTGTTAGAAAGATCACCAAACAACACAAACACAAGCATATGAATCATGCGATTCTGAATGTTTCTCAAATTCTCAATAATACAACCTTTCTTATTGATTGGTTTGATTTGCTTTGGCTATGGTTTGGGAACCGTTGGTTTCCATTCTTTTCCTCGTCAAAAAATCTTTGAACTAATAGAACTTTATAGGAAGATCACCAAACAACACCAACACAAGCGTACGAATCATGCGATTCCGAATGTTTCTCAAATTCTCAATAACACAACCTTTCTTATTGATTGGTTTGATTTGCCTAGGCTATGGTTTGGGAACTGTTGGTTTCCATTCTTTTTCTCGTCCAAAAATCTTTGAACTGAGAGAACTTGATAGAAAGACCAACAAACAACACCAACACAAGCATAAGAATCATGCGATTCCGAATGTTTCTCAAATTGTCAATAACACAACCTTTCTTATTGATTGGATTGATTTGCCTAGGCTATGGTGTCGGGGGTATTGGTTTCCATTCTTTTACTAGTCCAAAAATCTTTGAACTAACAGAACTTGATAGAAAGATCACCAAACAACACCAACACAAGCATACGAATCATGCGATTCCAAATGTTTCTCGAATTCTCAATAACACAACCTTTCTTATTGATTGGTTTGATTTGCCTAGGCTATTGTTTGGGAACCGTTGGTTTACATTCTTTTTCTCGACCAAAAATCTTTGAACTAATAGAACTTGATAGAAAGATCCCAAACAACACAAACACAAGGATACGAATCATGGGATTCCGAATGTTTCTCATATTCTCAATAATACAACCTTTCTTATTGATTGGTTTGATTTGCCTAGGCTATGGTTTGGGAACCGTTGGTTTCCATTCTTTTTCTCCTCAAAAAATCTTTGAACTAATAGAACTTGATAGAAAGATCACCAAACAACACCAACACAAGCATATGAATCATGCGATTCCAAATGTTTCTCGAATTCTCAATAACACAACCTTTCTTATTGATTGGTTTGATTTGCCTAGGCTATGGTTTGGGAACCGTTGGTTTCGATTCTTTTTCTAGTCCAAAAATCTTTGAACTAGTAGAACTTGATAGAAAGATCCCAAACAACACAAACACAAGCATACGAATCATGTGATTCCGAATGTTTCTCATATTCTCAATAATACAACCTTGCTTATTGATTGGTTTGATTTGCGTAGGCTATGGTTTGGGAACCGTTGGTTTCCATTCTTTTTCTCGTCAAAAAATCTTTGAACTAATAGAACTTGATAGAAAGATCACCAAACAACACCAACACAAGCATACGAATCATGCGATTCCAAATGTTTCTCGAATCCTCAATAACACAACCTTTCTTATTAATTGGTTTGATTTGCCTAGGCTATGGTTTGGGAACCGTTGGTTTCCATTCTTTTTCTAGTCCAAAAATCTTTGAATTAATAGAACTTGATAGAAAGATCCCAAACAACACAAACACAAGCATACGAATCATGCGATTCCGAATGTTTCTCATATTCTCAATAATACAACCTTTCTTATTGATTGGTTTGATTTGCCTAGGCTATGGTTTGGGAACTGTTGGTTTCCATTCTTTTTCTCGTCCAAAAATCTTTGAACTAAGAGAACTTGATAGAAAGATCAACAAACAACACCAACACAAGCATACGAATCATGCGATTCTGAATGTTTCTCAAATTGTCAATAACACAACCTTTCTTATTGATTGGATTGATTTGCCTAGGCTATGGTGTCGGGGGTATTGGTTTCCATTCTTTTACTAGTCCAAAAATCTTTGAACTAATAGAACTTGATAGAAAGATCACCAAACCACACAAACACAAGCATATGAATCATGCGATTCCGAATGTTTGTCAAATTCTCAATAATACAACCTTTCTTATTGATTGGTTTGATTTGCCTAGGCTATGGTTTGGGAACCGTTGGTTTCCATTCATTTTTTCGTCCAAAAATCTTTGAACTAACAGAACTTGAGAGAAAGATCACCAAACAACACCAACACAAGCATGCGAATCATGCGATTCCAAATGTTTCTCGAATTCTCAATAACACAACCTTTCTTATTGATTGGTTTGATTTGCCTAGGCTATGGTTTGGGAACCGTTGGTTTCCATTCTTTTTCTCCTCAAAAAATATTTGAACTAAAAAAACTTGTTAGAAAGATCACCAAACAACACAAACACAAGCATATGAATCATGCGATTCTGAATGTTTCTCAAATTCTCAATAATACAACCTTTCTTATTGATTGGTTTGATTTGCTTTGGCTATGGTTTGGGAACCGTTGGTTTCCACTCTTTTCCTCGTCAAAAAATCTTTGAACTAATAGAACTTTATAGGAAGATCACCTAACAACACCAACACAAGCGTACGAATCATGCGATTCCGAATGTTTCTCAAATTCTCAATAACACAACCTTTCTTATTGATTGGTTTGATTTGCCTAGGCTATGGTTTGGGAACTGTTGGTTTCCATTCTTTTTCTCGTCCAAAAATCTTTGAACTGAGAGAACTTGATAGAAAGACCAACAAACAACACTAACACAAGCATAAGAATCATGCGATTCCGAATGTTTCTCAAATTGTCAATAACACAACCTTTCTTATTGATTGGATTGATTTGCCTAGGCTATGGTGTCGGGGGTATTGGTTTCCATTCTTTTACTAGTCCAAAAATCTTTGAACTAACAGAACTTGATAGAAAGATCACCAAACAACACCAACACAAGCATACGAATCATGCGATTCCAAATGTTTCTCGAATTCTCAATAACACAACCTTTCTTATTGATTGGTTTGATTTGCCTAGGCTATTGTTTGGGAACCGTTGGTTTACATTCTTTTTCTCGACCAAAAATCTTTGAACTAATAGAACTTGATAGAAAGATCCCAAACAACACAAACACTAGGATACGAATTATGGGATTCCGAATGTTTCTCATATTCTCAATAATACAACCTTTCTTATTGATTGGTTTGATTTGCCTAGGCTATGGTTTGGGAACCGTTGGTTTCCATTCTTTTTCTCCTCAAAAAATCTTTGAACTAATAGAACTTGATAGAAAGATCACCAAACAACACCAACACAAGCATACGAATCATGCGATTCTGAATGTTTCTCAAATTCTCAATAATACAACCTTTCTTATTGATTGGTTTGATTTGCCTAGGCTATTGTTTGGGAACCGTTGGTTTACATTCTTTTTCTCGACCAAAAATCTTTGAACTAATAGAACTTGATAGAAAGATCCCAAACAACACAAACACAAGGATACGAATCATGGGATTAAGAATGTTTCTCATATTCTCAATAATACAACCTTTCTTATTGATTGGTTTGATTTGCCTAGGCTATGGTTTGGGAACCGTTGGTTTCCATTCTTTTTCTCCTCAAAAAATCTTTGAACTAATAGAACTTGATAGAAAGATCACCAAACAACACCAACACAAGCATACGAATCATGCGATTCCAAATGTTTCTCGAATTCTCAATAACACAACCTTTCTTATTGATTGGTTTGATTTGCCTAGGCTATGGTTTGGGAACCGTTGGTTTCCATTCTTTTTATCGTCAAAAAATATTTGAACTAAAAAAACTTGTTAGAAAGATCACCAAACAACACAAACACAAGCATATGAATCATGCGATTCCGAATGTTTCTCAAATTCTCAATAATACAACCTTTCTTATTGATTGGTTTGATTTGCTTTAGCTATGGATGGGGAACCGTTGGTTTCCATTCTTTTCCTCGTCAAAAAATCTTTGAACTAAGAGAACTTGATAGAAAGATCACCAAAACACCAGCACAAGCTTACGAATCATGCGATTCCAAATGTTTCTCGAATTCTCAATAACACAACCTTTCTTATTGATTGGTTTGATTTGTCTAGGCTATGGTTTGGGAACCGTTGGTTTCCATTCTTTTTATCGTCAAAAAATATTTGAACTATAAAAACTTGATAGAAAGATCACCAAACAACACCAACTCAAGCATACGAATCATGCGATTCCAAATGTTTCTCGAATTCTCAATAACACAACCTTTCTTATTGATTGGTTTGATTTGCCTAGGCTATGGTTTGGGAACCGTTGGTTTCCATTCTTTTTATCGTCAAAAAATATTTGAACAAAAAAAACTTGTTAGAAAGATCACCAAACAACACAAACACAAGCATATGAATCATGCGATTCCGAATGTTTCTCAAATTCTCAATAATACAACCTTTCTTATTGATTGGTTTGATTTGCTTTGGCTATGGTTTGGGAACCGTTGGTTTCCATTCTTTTCCTCGTCAAAAAATCTTTGAACTAAGAGAACTTGATAGAAAGATCACCAAACAACACCAACACAAGCATACGAATCATGCGATTCCAAATGTTTCTCGAATTCTCAATAACACAACCTTTCTTATTGATTGGTTTGATTTGCCTAGGCTATGGTTTGGGAACCGTTGGTTTCCATTCTTTTTATCGTCAAAAAATATTTGAACTATAAAAACTTGTTAGAAAGATCACCAAACAACACAAACACAAGCATATGAATCATGCGATTCTGAATGTTTCTCAAATTCTCAATAATACAACCTTTCTTATTGATTGGTTTGATTTGCTTTGGCTATGGTTTGGGAACCGTTGGTTTCCATTCTTTTCCTCGTCAAAAAATCTTTGAACTAATAGAACTTTATAGAAAGATCACCAAACAACACCAACACAAGCATACGAATCATGCGATTCTGAATGTTTCTCAAATTCTCAATAATACAACCTTTCTTATGGATTGGTTTGATTTGCCTAGGCTATTGTTTGGGAACCGTTGGTTTACATTCTTTTTCTCGTCCAAAAATCTTGGAACTAATAGAACTTGATAGAAAGATTCCAAACAACACAAACACAAGGATACGAATCATGGGATTCCGAATGTTTCTCATATTCTCAATAATACAACCTTTCTTATTGATTGGATTGATTTGCCTAGGCTATGGTTTGGGAACCGTTGGTTTCCATTCTTTTTCTCCTCAAAAAATCTTTGAACTAATAGAACTTGATAGAAAGATCACCAAACAACACCAACACAAGCATATGAATCATGCGATTCCAAATGTTTCTCGAATTCTCAATAACACAACCTTTCTTATTGATTGGTTTGATTTGCCTAGGCTATGGTTTGGGAACCGTTGGTTTCCATTCTTTTTCTAGTCCAAAAATCTTTGAACTAGTAGAACTTGATAGAAAGATCCCAAACAACACAAACACAAGCATACGAATCATGTGATTCCGAATGTTTCTCATATTCTCAATAATACAACCTTTCTTATTGATTGGTTTGATTTGCCTAGGCTATGGTTTGGGAACTGTTGGTTTCCATTCTTTTTCTAGTCCAAAAATCTTTGAACTAATAGAACTTGATAGAAAGATCCCAAACAACACAAACACAAGCATACGAATCATGCGATACCGAATGTTTCTCAAATTCTCAATAATACAACCTTTCTTATTGATTGGTTTGATTTGCCTAGGCTATGGTTTGGGAACCGTTGGTTTCCATTCTTTTTCTCGTAAAAAAATCTTTGAAGTAATAGAACTTGATAGAAAGATCACGAAACAACACCAACACAAGCATACGAATCATGCGATTTCGAATGTTTCTCAAATACTCAATAATACAACCTTTCTTATTGATTGGTTTGATTTGCTTAGGCTATGGTTTGGGAACCGTTGGTTTCCATTCTTTTTCTCGTTAAAAAATCTTTGAACTAATAGAACTTGATAGAAAGATCACCAAACAACACCAACACAAGCATACGAATCATGCGATTCCGAATGTTTCTCAAATTCTCATTAATACAACCTTTCTTATTGATTGGTTTGATTTGCCTAGGCTATGGTTTGGGAACCGTTGGTTTCCATTATTTTTCTCGTAAAAAAATCTTTGAAGTAATAGAACTTGATAGAAAGATCACCAAACAACACCAACACAAGCATACGAATCATGCGATTCCAAATGTTTCTCGAATTCTCAATAACACAACCTTTCTTATTGATTGGTTTGATTTGCCCAAGCTATGGTTTGGGAACCGTTGGTTTCCATTCTTTTTCTAGTCCAAATATCTTTGAACTAATAGAACTTGATAGAAAGATCACCAAATAACACAAACACAAGCATACGAATCATGCGAATCCGAATGTTTGTCAAATTCTCAATAATACAACCTTTCTTATTGATTGGTTTGATTTGCCTAGGCTATGGTTTGGGAACCGTTGGTTTCCATTCATTTTTTCGTCCAAAAATCTTTGAACTAACAGAACTTGAGAGAAAGATCACCAAACAACACCAACACAAGCATGCGAATCATGCGATTCCAAATGTTTCTCGAATTCTCAATAACACAACCTTTCTTATTGATTGGTTTGATTTGCCTAGGCTATGGTTTGGGAACCGTTGGTTTCCATTCTTTTTCTCCTCAAAAAATATTTGAACTAAAAAAACGTGTTAGAAAGATAACCAAACAACACAAACACAAGCATATGAATCATGCGATTCTGAATGTTTCTCAAATTCTCAATAATACAACCTTTCTTATTGATTGGTTTGATTTGCTTTGGCTATGGTTTGGGAACCGTTGGTTTCCATTCTTTTCCTCGTCAAAAAATCTTTGAACTAATAGAACTTTATAGGAAGATCACCAAACAACACCAACACAAGCGTACAAATCATGCGATTCCGAATGTTTCTCAAATTCTCAATAACACAACCTTTCTTATTGATTGGTTTGATTTGCCTAGGCTATGGTTTGGGAACTGTTGGTTTCCATTCTTTTTCTCGTCCAAAAATCTTTGAACTGAGAGAACTTGATAGAAAGACCAACAAACAACACCAACACAAGCATAAGAATCATGCGATTCCGAATGTTTCTCAAATTGTCAATAACACAACCTTTCTTATTGATTGGATTGATTTGCCTAGGCTATGGTGTCGGGGGTATTGGTTTCCATTCTTTTACTAGTCCAAAAATCTTTGAACTAACAGAACTTGATAGAAAGATCACCAAACAACACCAACACAAGCATACGAATCATGCGATTCCAAATGTTTCTCGAATTCTCAATAACACAACCTTTCTTATTGATTGGTTTGATTTGCCTAGGCTATTGTTTGGGAACCGTTGGTTTACATTCTTTTTCTCGACCAAAAATCTTTGAACTAATAGAACTTGATAGAAAGATCAAAAACAACACAAACACAAGGATACGAATCATGGGATTCCGAATGTTTCTCATATTCTCAATAATACAACCTTTCTTATTGATTGGTTTGATTTGCCTAGGCTATGGTTTGGGAACCGTTGGTTTCCATTCTTTTTCTCCTCAAAAAATCTTTGAACTAATAGAACTTGATAGAAAGATCACCAAACAACACCAACACAAGCATACGAATCATGCGATTCTGAATGTTTCTCAAATTCTCAATAATACAACCTTTCTTATTGATTGGTTTGATTTGCCTAGGCTATTGTTTGGGAACCGTTGGTTTACATTCTTTTTCTCGACCAAAAATCTTCGAACTAATAGAACTTGATAGAAAGATCCCAAACAACACAAACACAAGGATACGAATCATGGGATTAAGAATGTTTCTCATATTCTCAATAATACAACCTTTCTTATTGATTGGTTTGATTTGCCTAGGCTATGGTTTGGGAACCGTTGGTTTCCATTCTTTTTCTCCTCAAAAAATCTTTGAACTAATAGAACTTGATAGAAAGATCACCAAACAACACCAACACAAGCATACGAATCATGCGATTCCAAATGTTTCTCGAATTCTCAATAACACAACCTTTCTTATTGATTGGTTTGATTTGCCTAGGCTATGGTTTGGGAACCGTTGGTTTCCATTCTTTTTCTAGTCCAAAAATCTTTGAATTAGTAGAACTTGATAGAAAGATCCCAAACAACACAAACACAAGCATACGAATCATGCGATTCCGAATGTTTCTCATATTCTCAATAATACAACCTTTCTTATTGATTGGTTTGATTTGCCTAGGCTATGGTTTGGGAACTGTTGGTTTCCATTCTTTTTCTCGTCCAAAAATCTTTGAACTGAGAGAACTTGATAGAAAGACCAACAAACAACACCAACACAAGCATAAGAATCATGCGATTCCGAATGTTTCTCAAATTGTCAATAACACAACCTTTCTTATTGATTGGATTGATTTGCCTAGGCTATGGTGTCGGGGGTATTGGTTTCCATTCTTGTACTAGTCCAAAAATCTTTGAACTAACAGAACTTGATTGAATGATCACCAAACAACACCAACACAAGCATACGAATCATGCGATTCCAAATGTTTCTCGAATTCTCAATAACACAACCTTTCTTATTGATTGGTTTGATTTGCCTAGGCTATTGTTTGGGAACCGTTGGTTTACATTCTTTTTCTCGACCAAAAATCTTTGAACTAATAGAACTTGATAGAAAGATCCCAAACAACACAAACACAAGGATACGAATTATGGGATTCCGAATGTTTCTCATATTCTCAATAATACAACCTTTCTTATTGATTGGTTTGATTTGCCTAGGCTATGGTTTGGGAACCGTTGGTTTCCATTCTTTTTCTCCTCAAAAAATCTTTGAACTAATAGAACTTGATAGAAAGATCACCAAACAACACCAACACAAGCATACGAATCATGCGATTCTGAATGTTTCTCAAATTCTCAATAATACAACCTTTCTTATTGATTGGTTTGATTTGCCTAGGCTATTGTTTGGGAACCGTTGGTTTACATTCTTTTTCTCGACCAAAAATCTTTGAACTAATAGAACTTGATAGAAAGATCCCAAACAACACAAACACAAGGATACGAATCATGGGATTAAGAATGTTTCTCATATTCTCAATAATACAACCTTTCTTATTGATTGGTTTGATTTGCCTAGGCTATGGTTTGGGAACCGTTGGTTTCCATTCTTTTTCTCCTCAAAAAATCTTTGAACTAATAGAACTTGATAGAAAGATCACCAAACAACACCAACACAAGCATACGAATCATGCGATTCCAAATGTTTCTCGAATTCTCAATAACACAACCTTTCTTATTGATTGGTTTGATTTGCCTAGGCTATGGTTTGGGAACCGTTGGTTTCCATTCTTTTTATCGTCAAAAAATATTTGAACTAAAAAAACTTGTTAGAAAGATCACCAAACAACACAAACACAAGCATATGAATCATGCGATTCCGAATGTTTCTCAAATTCTCAATAATACAACCTTTCTTATTGATTGGTTTGATTTGCTTTAGCTATGGATGGGGAACCGTTGGTTTCCATTCTTTTCCTCGTCAAAAAATCTTTGAACTAAGAGAACTTGATAGAAAGATCACCAAAACACCAGCACAAGCTTACGAATCATGCGATTCCAAATGTTTCTCGAATTCTCAATAACACAACCTTTCTTATTGATTGGTTTGATTTGTCTAGGCTATGGTTTGGGAACCGTTAGTTTCCATTCTTTTTATCGTCAAAAAATATTTGAACTATAAAAACTTGATAGAAAGATCACCAAACAACACCAACTCAAGCATACGAATCATGCGATTCCAAATGTTTCTCGAATTCTCAATAACACAACCTTTCTTATTGATTGGTTTGATTTGCCTAGGCTATGGTTTGGGAACCGTTGGTTTCCATTCTTTTTATCGTCAAAAAATATTTGAACTAAAAAAACTTGTTAGAAAGATCACCAAACAACACAAACACAAGCATATGAATCATGCGATTCCGAATGTTTCTCAAATTCTCAATAATACAACCTTTCTTATTGATTGGTTTGATTTGCTTTGGCTATGGTTTGGGAACCGTTGGTTTCCATTCTTTTCCTCGTCAAAAAATCTTTGAACTAAGAGAACTTGATAGAAAGATCACCAAACAACACCAACACAAGCATACGAATCATGCGATTCCAAATGTTTCTCGAATTCTCAATAACACAACCTTTCTTATTGATTGGTTTGATTTGCCTAGGCTATGGTTTGGGAACCGTTGGTTTCCATTCTTTTTATCGTCAAAAAATATTTGAACTATAAAAACTTGTTAGAAAGATCACCAAACAACACAAACACAAGCATATGAATCATGCGATTCCGAATGTTTCTCAAATTCTCAATAATACAACCTTTCTTATTGATTGGTTTGATTTGCTTTGGCTATGGTTTGGGAACCGTTGGTTTCCATTCTTTTCCTCGTCAAAAAATCTTTGAACAAATAGAACTTTATAGAAAGATCACCAAACAACACCAACACAAGCATACGAATCATGCGATTCTGAATGTTTCTCAAATTCTCAATAATACAACCTTTCTTATGGATTGGTTTGATTTGCCTAGGCTATTGTTTGGGAACCGTTGGTTTACATTCTTTTTCTCGTCCAAAAATCTTGGAACTAATAGAACTTGATAGAAAGATTCCAAACAACACAAACACAAGGATACGAATCATGGGATTCCGAATGTTTCTCATATTCTCAATAATACAACCTTTCTTATTGATTGGATTGATTTGCCTAGGCTATGGTTTGGGAACCGTTGGTTTCCATTCTTTTTCTCCTCAAAAAATCTTTGAACTAATAGAACTTGATAGAAAGATCACCAAACAACACCAACACAAGCATATGAATCATGCGATTCCAAATGTTTCTCGAATTCTCAATAACACAACCTTTCTTATTGATTGGTTTGATTTGCCTAGGCTATGGTTTGGGAACCGTTGGTTTCCATTCTTTTTCTAGTCCAAAAATCTTTGAACTAGTAGAACTTGATAGAAAGATCCCAAACAACACAAACACAAGCATACGAATCATGTGATTCCGAATGTTTCTCATATTCTCAATAATACAACCTTTCTTATTGATTGGTTTGATTTGCCTAGGCTATGGTTTGGGAACTGTTGGTTTCCATTCTTTTTCTAGTCCAAAAATCTTTGAACTAATAGAACTTGATAGAAAGATCCCAAACAACACAAACACAAGCATACGAATCATGCGATACCGAATGTTTCTCAAATTCTCAATAATACAACCTTTCTTATTGATTGGTTTGATTTGCCTAGGCTATGGTTTGGGAACCGTTGGTTTCCATTCTTTTTCTCGTAAAAAAATCTTTGAAGTAATAGAACTTGATAGAAAGATCACGAAACAACACCAACACAAGCATACGAATCATGCGATTTCGAATGTTTCTCAAATACTCAATAATACAACCTTTCTTATTGATTGGTTTGATTTGCTTAGGCTATGGTTTGGGAACCGTTGGTTTCCATTCTTTTTCTCGTTAAAAAATCTTTGAACTAATAGAACTTGATAGAAAGATCACCAAACAACACCAACACAAGCATACGAATCATGCGATTCCGAATGTTTCTCAAATTCTCATTAATACAACCTTTCTTATTGATTGGTTTGATTTGCCTAGGCTATGGTTTGGGAACCGTTGGTTTCCATTATTTTTCTCGTAAAAAAATCTTTGAAGTAATAGAACTTGATAGAAAGATCACCAAACAACACCAACACAAGCATACGAATCATGCGATTCCAAATGTTTCTCGAATTCTCAATAACACAACCTTTCTTATTGATTGGTTTGATTTGCCCAAGCTATGGTTTGGGAACCGTTGGTTTCCATTCTTTTTCTAGTCCAAATATCTTTGAACTAATAGAACTTGATAGAAAGATCACCAAATAACACAAACACAAGCATACGAATCATGCGAATCCGAATGTTTGTCAAATTCTCAATAATACAACCTTTCTTATTGATTGGTTTGATTTGCCTAGGCTATGGTTTGGGAACCGTTGGTTTCCATTCATTTTTTCGTCCAAAAATCTTTGAACTAACAGAACTTGAGAGAAAGATCACCAAACAACACCAACACAAGCATGCGAATCATGCGATTCCAAATGTTTCTCGAATTCTCAATAACACAACCTTTCTTATTGATTGGTTTGATTTGCCTAGGCTATGGTTTGGGAACCGTTGGTTTCCATTCTTTTTCTCCTCAAAAAATATTTGAACTAAAAAAACGTGTTAGAAAGATAACCAAACAACACAAACACAAGCATATGAATCATGCGATTCTGAATGTTTCTCAAATTCTCAATAATACAACCTTTCTTATTGATTGGTTTGATTTGCTTTGGCTATGGTTTGGGAACCGTTGGTTTCCATTCTTTTCCTCGTCAAAAAATATTTGAACTAATAGAACTTTATAGGAAGATCACCAAACAACACCAACACAAGCGTACAAATCATGCGATTCCGAATGTTTCTCAAATTCTCAATAACACAACCTTTCTTATTGATTGGTTTGATTTGCCTAGGCTATGGTTTGGGAACTGTTGGTTTCCATTCTTTTTCTCGTCCAAAAATCTTTGAACTGAGAGAACTTGATAGAAAGACCAACAAACAACACCAACACAAGCATAAGAATCATGCGATTCCGAATGTTTCTCAAATTGTCAATAACACAACCTTTCTTATTGATTGGATTGATTTGCCTAGGCTATGGTGTCGGGGGTATTGGTTTCCATTCTTTTACTAGTCCAAAAATCTTTGAACTAACAGAACTTGATAGAAAGATCACCAAACAACACCAACACAAGCATACGAATCATGCGATTCCAAATGTTTCTCGAATTCTCAATAACACAACCTTTCTTATTGATTGGTTTGATTTGCCTAGGCTATTGTTTGGGAACCGTTGGTTTACATTCTTTTTCTCGACCAAAAATCTTTGAACTAATAGAACTTGATAGAAAGATCAAAAACAACACAAACACAAGGATACGAATCATGGGATTCCGAATGTTTCTCATATTCTCAATAATACAACCTTTCTTATTGATTGGTTTGATTTGCCTAGGCTATGGTTTGGGAACCGTTGGTTTCCATTCTTTTTCTCCTCAAAAAATCTTTGAACTAATAGAACTTGATAGAAAGATCACCAAACAACACCAACACAAGCATACGAATCATGCGATTCTGAATGTTTCTCAAATTCTCAATAATACAACCTTTCTTATTGATTGGTTTGATTTGCCTAGGCTATTGTTTGGGAACCGTTGGTTTACATTCTTTTTCTCGACCAAAAATCTTCGAACTAATAGAACTTGATAGAAAGATCCCAAACAACACAAACACAAGGATACGAATCATGGGATTAAGAATGTTTCTCATATTCTCAATAATACAACCTTTCTTATTGATTGGTTTGATTTGCCTAGGCTATGGTTTGGGAACCGTTGGTTTCCATTCTTTTTCTCCTCAAAAAATCTTTGAACTAATAGAACTTGATAGAAAGATCACCAAACAACACCAACACAAGCATACGAATCATGCGATTCCAAATGTTTCTCGAATTCTCAATAACACAACCTTTCTTATTGATTGGTTTGATTTGCCTAGGCTATGGTTTGGGAACCGTTGGTTTCCATTCTTTTTCTAGTCCAAAAATCTTTGAATTAGTAGAACTTGATAGAAAGATCCCAAACAACACAAACACAAGCATACGAATCATGCGATTCCGAATGTTTCTCATATTCTCAATAATACAACCTTTCTTATTGATTGGTTTGATTTGCCTAGGCTATGGTTTGGGAACTGTTGGTTTCCATTCTTTTTCTCGTCCAAAAATCTTTGAACTGAGAGAACTTGATAGAAAGACCAACAAACAACACCAACACAAGCATAAGAATCATGCGATTCCGAATGTTTCTCAAATTGTCAATAACACAACCTTTCTTATTGATTGGATTGATTTGCCTAGGCTATGGTGTCGGGGGTATTGGTTTCCATTCTTGTACTAGTCCAAAAATCTTTGAACTAACAGAACTTGATTGAATGATCACCAAACAACACCAACACAAGCATACGAATCATGCGATTCCAAATGTTTCTCGAATTCTCAATAACACAACCTTTCTTATTGATTGGTTTGATTTGCCTAGGCTATTGTTTGGGAACCGTTGGTTTACATTCTTTTTCTCGACCAAAAATCTTTGAACTAATAGAACTTGATAGAAAGATCAAAAACAACACAAACACAAGGATACGAATCATGGGATTCCGAATGTTTCTCATATTCTCAATAATACAACCTTTCTTATTGATTGGTTTGATTTGCCTAGGCTATGGTTTGGGAACCGTTGGTTTCCATTCTTTTTCTCCTCAAAAAATCTTTGAACTAATAGAACTTGATAGAAAGATCACCAAACAACACCAACACAAGCATACGAATCATGCGATTCTGAATGTTTCTCAAATTCTCAATAATACAACCTTTCTTATTGATTGGTTTGATTTGCCTAGGCTATTGTTTGGGAACCGTTGGTTTACATTCTTTTTCTCGACCAAAAATCTTCGAACTAATAGAACTTGATAGAAAGATCCCAAACAACACAAACACAAGGATACGAATCATGGGATTAAGAATGTTTCTCATATTCTCAATAATACAACCTTTCTTATTGATTGGTTTGATTTGCCTAGGCTATGGTTTGGGAACCGTTGGTTTCCATTCTTTTTCTCCTCAAAAAATCTTTGAACTAATAGAACTTGATAGAAAGATCACCAAACAACACCAACACAAGCATACGAATCATGCGATTCCAAATGTTTCTCGAATTCTCAATAACACAACCTTTCTTATTGATTGGTTTGATTTGCCTAGGCTATGGTTTGGGAACCGTTGGTTTCCATTCTTTTTCTAGTCCAAAAATCTTTGAATTAGTAGAACTTGATAGAAAGATCCCAAACAACACAAACACAAGCATACGAATCATGCGATTCCGAATGTTTCTCATATTCTCAATAATACAACCTTTCTTATTGATTGGTTTGATTTGCCTAGGCTATGGTTTGGGAACTGTTGGTTTCCATTCTTTTTCTCGTCCAAAAATCTTTGAACTGAGAGAACTTGATAGAAAGACCAACAAACAACACCAACACAAGCATAAGAATCATGCGATTCCGAATGTTTCTCAAATTGTCAATAACACAACCTTTCTTATTGATTGGATTGATTTGCCTAGGCTATGGTGTCGGGGGTATTGGTTTCCATTCTTGTACTAGTCCAAAAATCTTTGAACTAACAGAACTTGATTGAATGATCACCAAACAACACCAACACAAGCATACGAATCATGCGATTCCAAATGTTTCTCGAATTCTCAATAACACAACCTTTCTTATTGATTGGTTTGATTTGCCTAGGCTATGGTTTGGGAACCGTTGGTTTCCATTCTTTTTATCGTCAAAAAATATTTGAACTAAAAAAACTTGTTAGAAAGATCACCAAACAACACAAACACAAGCATATGAATCATGCGATTCCGAATGTTTCTCAAATTCTCAATAATACAACCTTTCTTATTGATTGGTTTGATTTGCTTTAGCTATGGATGGGGAACCGTTGGTTTCCATTCTTTTCCTCGTCAAAAAATCTTTGAACTAAGAGAACTTGATAGAAAGATCACCAAAACACCAACACAAGCATACGAATCATGCGATTCCAAATGTTTCTCGAATTCTCAATAACACAACCTTTCTTATTGATTGGTTTGATTTGTCTAGGCTATGGTTTGGGAACCGTTGGTTTCCATTCTTTTTATCGTCAAAAAATATTTGAACTATAAAAACTTGATAGAAAGATCACCAAACAACACCAACTCAAGCGTACGAATCATGCGATTCCAAATGTTTCTCGAATTCTCAATAACACAACCTTTCTTATTGATTGGTTTGATTTGCCTAGGCTATGGTTTGGGAACCGTTGGTTTCCATTCTTTTTATCGTCAAAAAATATTTGAACTAAAAAAACTTGTTAGAAAGATCACCAAACAACACAAACACAAGCATATGAATCATGCGATTCCGAATGTTTCTCAAATTCTCAATAATAAAACCTTTCTTATTGATTGGTTTGATTTGCTTTGGCTATGGTTTGGGAACCGTTGGTTTCCATTCTTTTCCTCGTCAAAAAATCTTTGAACTAAGAGAACTTGATAGAAAGATCACCAAACAACACCAACACAAGCATACGAATCATGCGATTCCAAATGTTTCTCGAATTCTCAATAACACAACCTTTCTTATTGATTGGTTTGATTTGCCTAGGCTATGGTTTGGGAACCGTTGGTTTCCATTCTTTTTCTAGTCCAAAAATCTTTGAACTAATAGAACTTGATAGAAAGATCCCAAACAACACAAACACAAGCATACGAATCATGCGATACCGAATGTTTCTCAAATTCTCAATAATACAACCTTTCTTATTGATTGGTTTGATTTGCCTAGGCTATGGTTTGGGAACCGTTGGTTTCCATTCTTTTTCTCGTAAAAAAATCTTTGAAGTAATACAACTTGATAGAAAGATCACGAAACAACACCAACACAAGCATACGAATCATGCGATTCCAAATGTTTCTCGAATTCTCAATAACACAACCTTTCTTATTGATTGGTTTGATTTGCCTAGGCTATGGTTTGGGAACCGTTGGTTTCCATTCTTTTTCTAGTCCAAAAATCTTTGAACTAGTAGAACTTGATAGAAAGATCCCAAACAACACAAACACAAGCATACGAATCATGCGATTCCGAATGTTTCTCATATTCTCAATAATACAACCTTTCTTATTGATTGGTTTGATTTGCCTAGGCTATGGTTTGGGAACCGTTGGTTTCCATTCTTTTTCTCGTAAAAAAATCTTTGAAGTAATAGAACTTGATAGAAAGATCACCAAACAACACCAACACAAGCATACGAATCATGCGATTCCAAATGTTTCTCGAATTCTCAATAACACAACTTTTCTTATTGATTGGTTTGATTTGCCTAGGCTATGGTTTGGGAACAGTTGGTTTCCATTCTTTTTATCGTCAAAAAATATTTGAACTAAAAAAACTTGATAGAAAGATCACCAAACAACACAAACACAAGCATATGAATCATGCGATTTCGAATGTTTCTCAAATTCTCAATAATACAACCTTTCTTATTGATTGGTTTAATTTGCTTTGGCTATGGTTTGGGAACCGTTGGTTTCCATTCTTTTTCTCGTCAAAAAGTCTTTGAACTAATAGAACTTTATAGAAAGATCACCAAACAACACCAACACAAGCATACGAATCATGCGATTCCGAATGTTTCTCATATTCTCAATAATACAACCTTTCTTATTGATTGGTTTGATTTGCCTAGGCTATGGTTTGGGAACCGTTGGTTTCCATTTTTTTTCTCGTCAAAAAATCTTTGAACTAATAGAACTTGATAGAAAGATCAGCAAACCACACCAACACAAGCATACGAATCATGCGATTCCGAATGTTTCTCAAATCCTCAATAACACAACCTTTCTTATTCATTGGTTTGATTTGCCTATGCTATGATTTGGCAAGTGTTGGCTCCCATTCTTTTTCTAGTTCAAAAATATTTGAACTAATAGAAATTGATAGAAAGATCACCAAACAACACCAACACAAGCATACGAATCATGCGATTCCGAATGTTTCTCAAATTCTCAATAACACAACCTTTCTTATTGATTGGTTTGATTTGCCTAGGCTATGGTGTCGGGGGTGTTGGTTTACATTCTTTTTCTCGTCCAAAAATCTTTGAACTAATAGAACTTGATAGAAAGATGACCAAGCAACACAAACACAAGCATACGAATCATGCGATTCCGAATGTTTCTCATATTCTCAATAATACTACCTTATTGATTGGTTTGATTTGCCTGGGCTATGGTTCTGGAACCGTTGGTTTCCATTCTTTTTATCGTCAAAAAATCTTTGAACTAATAGAACTTGTTAGAAAGATAACTAAACCACACAAACACAAGCATATGAATCATACGATTTCGAATGTTTCTCAAATTCTCAATAATACAACCTTTCTTATTGATTAGTTTGATTTGCTTTGGCTATGGTTTGGGAACCGTTGGTTTCCATTCTTTTTCTCGTCAAAAAATCTTTGAAGTAATAGAACTTGATAGAAAGATCACCAAACAACAACAACATAAGCATACGAATCATGCGATTCCGAATGTTTCTCAAATTCTCAATAATACAACCTTTCTTATTGATTGGTTTGATTTTGCCTAGGCTATTGTTTGGGAATAGTTGGTTTCCATTCTTTTTCTCATCAAAAAATCGTTGAACTAATAGAACTTGATAGAAAGATCACCAAACAATACAAACACAAGCATACGAATCATGCGATTTCGAATGTTTCTCAAATAGTCAATAATACAACCTTTCTTATTGATTGGTTTGATTTGCTTAGGCTATGGTTTGGGAACCGTTGGTTTCCATTCTTTTTCTCGTTAAAAAATCTTTGAACTAATAAAACTTGATAGAAAGATCACCAAACAACACCAACACAAGCATACGAATCATGCGATTCCGAATGTTTCTCAAATTCTCATTAATACAACCTTTCTTATTGATTGGTTTGATTTGCCTAGGCTATGGTTTGGGAACCGTTGGATTCCATTCTTTTTCTCGTAAAAAAATCTTTGAAGTAATAGAACTTGATAGAAAGATCACCAAACAACACCAACACAAGCAGACGAATCATGCGATTCCAAATGTTTCTCGAATTCTCAATAACACAACCTTTCTTATTGATTGGTTTGATTTGCCCAAGCTATGGTTTGGGAAACGTTGGTTTCCATTCTTTTTCTAGTCCAAATATCTTTGAACTAATAGAACTTGATAGAAAGATCACCAAACAACACAAACACAAGCATACGAATCATGCGAATCCGAATGTTTCTCAAATTCTCAATAATACAACCTTTCTTATTGATCTGTTTGATTTCCCTAGGCTATGGTTTGGGAACCGTTGGTTTCCATTCATTTTTTCGTCCAAAAATCTTTGAACTAACAGAACTTGATAGAAAGATCACCAAACAACACCAACACAAGCATGCGAATCATGCGATTCCAAATGTTTCTCGAATTCTCAATAACACAACCTTTCTTATTGATTGGTTTGATTTGCCTAGGCTATGGTTTGGGAACCGTTGGTTTCCATTCTTTTTATCGTCAAAAAATATTTGAACTAAAAAAACTTGTTAGAAAGATCACCAAACAACACAAACACAAGCATATGAATCATGCGATTCCGAATGTTTCTCAAATTCTCAATAATACAACCTTTCTTATTGATTGGTTTGATTTGCTTTGGCTATGGTTTGGGAACCGTTGGTTTCCATTCTTTTCCTCGTCCAAAAATCTTTGAACTAATTGAACTTTATAGAAAGATCACCAAACAACACCAACACAAGCATGCGAATCATGCGATTCCAAATGTTTCTCGAATTCTCAATAACACAACCTTTCTTATTGATTGGTTTGATTTGCCTAGGCTATGGTTTGGGAACCGTTGGTTTCCATTCTTTTTCTCCTCAAAAAATATTTGAACTAAAAAAACTTGTTAGAAAGATCACCAAACAACACAAACACAAGCATATGAATCATGCGATTCCGAATGTTTCTCAAATTCTCAATAATACAACCTTTCTTATTGATTGGTTTGATTTGCTTTGGCTATGGTTTGGGAACCGTTGGTTTCCATTCTTTTCCTCGTCAAAAAATCTTTGAACTAATAGAACTTTATAGGAAGATCACCAAACAACACCAACACAAGCGTACGAATCATGCGATTCCGAATGTTTCTCAAATTCTCAATAACACAACCTTTCTTATTGATTGGTTTGATTTGCCTATGCTATGGTTTGGGAACTGTTGGTTTCCATTCTTTTTCTCGTCCAAAAATCTTTGAACTGAGAGAACTTGATAGAAAGACCAACAAACAACACCAACACAAGCATAAGAATCATGCGATTCCGAATGTTTCTCAAATTGTCAATAACACAACCTTTCTTATTGATTGGATTGATTTGCCTAGGCTATGGTGTCGGGGGTATTGGTTTCCATTCTTTTACTCATCCAAAAATCTTTGAACTAACAAAACTTGATAGAAAGATCACCAAACAACACCAACACAAGCATACGAATCATGCGATTCCAAATGTTTCTCGAATTCTAAATAACACAACCTTTCTTATTGATTGGTTTGATTTGCCTAGGCTATGGTTTGGGAACCGTTGGTTTCCATTCTTTTTATCGTCAAAAAATATTTGAACTAAATAAACTTGTTAGAAAGATCACCAAACAACACAAACACAAGCATATGAATCATGCGATTCCAAATGTTTCTCGAATTCTCAATAACACAACCTTTCTTATTGATTGGTTTGATTTGCCTAGGCTATGGTTTGGGAACCATTGGTTTCCATTCTTTTTATCGTCAAAAAATATTTGAACTAAAAAAACTTGTTAGAAAGATCACCAAACAACACAAACACAAGCATATGAATCATGCGATTCCCGAATGTTTCTCAAATTCTCAATAATACAACCTTTCTTATTGATTGGTTTGATTTGCTTTGGCTATGGTTTGGGAACCGTTGGTTTCCATTCTTTTCCTCGTCAAAAAATCTTTGAACTAAGAGAACTTGATAGAAAGATCACCAAACAACACCAACACAAGCATACGAATCATGCGATTCCAAATGTTTCTCGAATTCTCAATAACACAACCTTTCTTATTGATTGGTTTGATTTGCCTAGGCTATGGTTTGGGAACCGTTGGTTTCCATTCTTTTTATCGTCAAAAAATATTTGAACTATAAAAACTTGTTAGAAAGATCACCAAACAACACAAACACAAGCATATGAATCATGCGATTCCGAATGTTTCTCAAATTCTCAATAATACAACGTTTCTTATTGATTGGTTTGATTTGCTTTGGCTATGGTTTGGGAACCGTTGGTTTCCATTCTTTTCCTCGTCAAAAAATCTTTGAACTAATAGAACTTTATAGAAAGATCACCAAACAACACCAACACAAGCATACGAATCATGCGATTCTGAATGTTTCTCAAATTCTCAATAATACAACCTTTCTTATGGATTGGTTTGATTTGCCTAGGCTATTGTTTGGGAACCGTTGGTTTACATTCTTTTTCTCGTCCAAAAATCTTGGAATTAATAGAACTTGATAGAAAGATTCCAAACAACACAAACACAAGGATACGAATCATGGGATTCCGAATGTTTCTCATATTCTCAATAATACAACCTTTCTTATTGATTGGTTTGATTTGCCTAGGCTATGGTTTGGGAACCGTTGGTTTCCATTCTTTTTCTCCTCCAAAATTCTTTGAACTAATAGAACTTGATAGAAAGATCACCAAACAACACCAACACAAGCATACGAATCATGCGATTCCAAATGTTTCTCGAATTCTCAATAACACAACCTTTCTTATTGATTGGTTTGATTTGCCTAGGCTATGGTTTGGGAACCGTTGGTTTCCATTCTTTTTCTAGTCCAAAAATCTTTGAATTAGTAGAACTTGATAGAAAGATCCCAAACAACACAAACACAAGCATACGAATCATGTGATTCCGAATGATTCTCATATTCTCAATAATACAACCTTTCTTATTGATTGGTTTGATTTGCCTAGGCTATTGTTTGGGAACTGTTGGTTTCCATTCTTTTTCTCGTCCAAAAATCTTTGAACTAAGAGAACTTGATAGAAAGATCAACAAACAACACCAACACAAGCATAAGAATCATGCGATTCCGAATGTTTCTCAAATTGTCAATAACACAACCTTTCTTATTGATTGGATTGATTTGCCTAGGCTATGGTGTCGGGGGTATTGGTTTCCATTCTTTTACTAGTCCAAAAATCTTTGAACTAATAGAACTTGATTGAAAGATCACCAAACAACACAAACACAAGCATATGAGTCATGCGATTCCGAATGTTTCTCAAATTCTCAATAATACAACCTTTCTTATTGATTGGTTTGATTTGCCTAGGCTATGGTTTGGGAACCGTTGGTTTCCATTCTTTTTCACGTAAAAAAATCTTTGAACTAATAGAACTTGATAGAAAGATCACCAAACAACACCAACACAAGCATACGAATCATGCGATTCCAAATGTTTCTCGAATTCTCAATAACACAACCTTTCTTATTGATTGGTTTGATTTGCCTAGGCTATGGTTTGGGAACCGTTGGTTTCCATTCTTTTTCTAGTCCAAAAATCTTTGAACTAATAGAACTTCATAGAAAGATCCCAAACAACACAAAACAAGCATACGAATCATGCGATACCGAATGTTTCTCAAATTCTCAATAATACAACCTTTCTTATTGATTGGTTTGATTTGCCTAGGCTATGGTTTAGGAACCGTTGGTTTCCATTCTTTTTCTCGTAAAAAAATCTTTGAAGTAATAGAACTTGATAGAAAGATCACGAAACAACACCAACACAAGCATACGAATCATGCGATTCCAAATGTTTCTCGAATTCTCAATAACACAACCTTTCTTATTGATTGGTTTGATTTGCCTAGGCTATGGTTTGGGAACCGTTGGTTTCCATTCTTTTTCTAGTCCAAAAATCTTTGAACTAGTAGAACTTGATAGAAAGATCCCAAACAACACAAACACAAGCATACGAATCATGCGATTCCGAATGTTTCTCATATTCTCAATAATACAACCTTTCTTATTGATTGGTTTGATTTGCCTAGGCTATGGTTTGGGAACCGTTGGTTTCCATTCTTTTTCTCGTAAAAAAATCTTTGAAGTAATAGAACTTGATAGAAAGATCACCAAACAACACCAACACAAGCATACGAATCATGCGATTCCAAATGTTTCTCGAATTCTCAATAACACAACTTTTCTTATTGATTGGTTAGATTTGCCTAGGCTATGGTTTGGGAACAGTTGGTTTCCATTCTTTTTATCGTCAAAAAATATTTGAACTAAAAAAACTTGTTAGAAAGATCACCAAACAACACAAACACAAGCATATGAATCATGCGATTTCGAATGTTTCTCAAATTCTCAATAATACAACCTTTCTTATTGATTGGTTTGATTTGCTTTGGCTATGGTTTGGGAACCGTTGGTTTCCATTCTTTTTCTCGTCAAAAAATCTTTGAACTAATAGAACTTTATAGAAAGATCACCAAACAACACCAACACAAGCATACGAATCATGCGATTCTGAATGTTTCTCAAATCTCAATAATACAACCTTTCTTATTGATTGGTTTGATTTGCCTAGGCTATTGTTTGGGAACCGTTGGTTTCCATTCTTTTTCTCGTTAAAAAATCTTTGAACTAATAGAACTTGATAGACAGATCACCAAACAACACCAACACAAGCATACGAATCATGCGATTCCGAATGTTTCTCAAATTCTCATTAATACAACCTTTCTTATTGATTGGTTTGATTTGCCTAGGCTATGGTTTGGGAACCGTTGGTTTCCATTCTTTTTCTCGTCAAAAAATCTTTGAACTAATAGAACTTGATAGAAAGATCAGCAAACCACACCAACACAAGCATACGAATCATGCGATTCCGAATGTTTCTCAAATCCTCAATAACACAACCTTTCTTATTCATTGGTTTGATTTGCCTATGCTATGATTTGGCAAGTGTTGGCTCCCATTCTTTTTCTAGTTCAAAAATCTTTGAACTAATAGAAATTGATAGAAAGATCACCAAACAACACCAACACAAGCATACGAATCATGCGATTCCGAATGTTTTTCAAATTCTCAATAACACAACCTTTCTTATTGATTGGTTTGATTTGCCTAGGCTATGGTGTCGGGGGTGTTGGTTTACATTCTTTTTCTCGTCCAAAAATCTTTGAACTAATAGAACTTGATAGAAAGATGACCAAGCAACACAAACACAAGCATACGAATCATGCGATTCCGAATGTTTCTCATATTCTCAATAATACAACCTTTCTTATTGATTGGTTTGATTTGCCTGGGCTATGGTTTGGGAACCGTTGGTTTCCATTCTTTTTATCGTCAAAAAATCTTTGAACTAATAGAACTTGTTAGAAAGATCACTAAACCACACAAACACAAGCATATGAATCATGCGATTTCGAATGTTTCTCAAATTCTCAATAATACAACCTTTCTTATTGATTGGTTTGATTTGCCTAGGCTATTGTTTGGGAATAGTTGGTTTCCATTCTTTTTCTCATCAAAAAATCTTTGAACTAATAGAACTTGATAGAAAGATCACCAAACAATACAAACACAAGCATACGAATCATGCGATTTCGAATGTTTCTCAAATACTCAATAATACAACCTTTCTTATTGATTGGTTTGATTTGCTTAGGCTATGGTTTGGGAACCGTTGGTTTCCATTCTTTTTCTCGTTAAAAAATCTTTGAACTAATAGAACTTGATAGAAAGATCACCAAACAACACCAACACAAGCATACGAATCATGCGATTCCGAATGTTTCTCAAATTCTCATTAATACAACCTTTCTTATTGATTGGTTTGATTTGCCTAGGCTATGGTTTGGGAACCGTTGGTTTCCATTCTTTTTCTCGTAAAAAAATCTTTGAAGTAATAGAACTTGATAGAAAGATAACCAAACAACACCAACACAAGCATACGAATCATGCGATTCCAAATTTTTCTCGAATTCTCAATAACACAACCTTTCTTATTGATTGGTTTGATTTGCCCAAGCTATGGTTTGGGAACCGTTGGTTTCCATTCTTTTTCTAGTCCAAATATCTTTGAACTAATAGAACTTGATAGAAAGATCACCAAACAACACAAACACAAGCATACGAATCATGCGAATCCGAATGTTTCTCAAATTCTCAATAATACAACCTTTCTTATTGATTGGTTTGATTTGCCTAGGCTATGGTTTGGGAACCGTTGGTTTCCAATCATTTTTTTGTCCAAAAATCTTTGAACTAACAGAACTTTATAGAAAGATCACCAAACAACACCAACACAAGCATGCGAATCATGCGATTCCAAATGTTTCTCGAATTCTCAATAACACAACCTTTCTTATTGATTGGTTTGATTTGCCTAGGCTATGGTTTGGGAACCGTTGGTTTCCATTCTTTTTCTCCTCAAAAAATATTTGAACTAAAAAAACTTGTTAGAAAGATCACCAAACAACACAAACACAAGCATATGAATCATGCGATTCCGAATGTTTCTCAAATTCTCAATAATACAACCTTTCTTATTGATTGGTTTGATTTGCTTTGGCTATGGTTTGGGAACCGTTGGTTTCCATTCTTTTCCTCGTCAAAAAATCTTTGAACTAATAGAACTTTATAGGAAGATCACCAAACAACACCAACACAAGCGTACGAATCATGCGATTCCGAATGTTTCTCAAATTCTCAATAACACAACCTTTCTTATTGATTGGTTTGATTTGCCTAGGCTATGGTTTGGGAACTGTTGGTTTCCATTCTTTTTCTCGTCCAAAAATCTTTGAACTGAGAGAACTTGATAGAAAGACCAACAAACAACACCAACACAAGCATAAGAATCATGCGATTCCGAATGTTTCTCAAATTGTCAATAACACAACCTTTCTTATTGATTGGATTGATTTGCATAGGCTATGGTGTCGGGGGTATTGGTTTCCATTCTTTTACTAGTCCAAAAATCTTTGAACTAACAGAACTTGATAGAAAGAGCACCAAACAACACCAACACAAGCATACGAATCATGCGATTCCAAATGTTTCTCGAATTCTCAATAACACAACCTTTCTTATTGATTGGTTTGATTTGCCTAGGCTATGGTTTGGGAACCGTTGGTTTCCATTCTTTTTATCGTCAAAAAATATTTGAACTAAAAAAACTTGTTAGAAAGATCACCAAACAACACAAACACAAGCATATGAATCCTGCGATTCCGAATGATTCTCAAATTCTCAATAATACAACCTTTCTTATTGATTGGTTTGATTTGCTTTAGCTATGGATTGGGAACCGTTGGTTTCCATTCTTTTCCTCGTCAAAAAATCTTTGAACTAAGAGAACTTGATAGAAAGATCACCAAACAACACCAACACAAGCATACGAATCATGCGATTCCAAATGTTTCTCGAATTCTCAATAACACAACCTTTCTTATTGATTGGTTTGATTTGCCTAGGCTATGGTTTGGGAACCGTTGGTTTCCATTCTTTTTATCGTCAAAAAATATTTGAACTATAAAAACTTGATAGAAAGATCACCAAACAACACCAACACAAGCATACGAATCATGCGATTCCAAATGTTTCTCGAATTCTCAATAACACAACCTTTCTTATTGATTGGTTTGATTTGCCTAGGCTATGGTTTGGGAACCGTTGGTTTCCATTCTTTTTATCGTCAAAAAATATTTGAACTAAAAAAACTTGTTAGAAAGATCACCAAACAACACAAACACAAGCATATGAATCATGCGATTCCGAATGTTTCTTAAATTCGCAATAATACAACCTTTCATATTGATTGGTTTGATTTGCTTTAGCTATGGATTGGGAACCGTTGGTTTCCATTCTTTTCCTCGTCAAAAAATCTTTGAACTAAGAGAACTTGATAGAAAGATCACCAAACAACACCAACACAAGCATACGAATCATGCGATTCCAAATGTTTCTCGAATTCTCAATAACACAACCTTTCTTATTGATTGGTTTGATTTGCCTAGGCTATTGTTTGGGAACCGTTGGTTTCCATTCTTTTTATCGTCAAAAAATATTTGAACTTTAAAAACTTGTTAGAAAGATCACCAAACAACACAAACACAAGCATATGAATCATGCGATTCCGAATGTTTCTCAAATTCTCAATAATACAACGTTTCTTATTGATTGGTTTGATTTGCTTTGGCTATGGTTTGGGAACCGTTGGTTTCCATTCTTTTCCTCGTCAAAAAATCTTTGAACTAATAGAACTTTATAGAAAGATCACCAAACAACACCAACACAAGCATACGAATCATGCGATTCTGAATGTTTCTCAAATTCTCAATAATACAACCTTTCTTATGGATTGGTTTGATTTGCCTAGGCTATTGTTTGGGAACCGTTGGTTTACATTCTTTTTCTCGTCCAAAAATCTTGGAACTAATAGAACTTGATAGAAAGATTCCAAACAACACAAACACAAGGATACGAATCATGGGATTCCGAATGTTTCTCATATTCTCAATAATACAACCTTTCTTATTGATTGGTTTGATTTGCCTAGGCTATGGTTTGGGAACCGTTGGTTTCCATTCTTTTTCTCCTCAAAAAATCTTTGAACTAATAGAACTTGATAGAAAGATCACCAAACAACACCAACACAAGCATACGAATCATGCGATTCCAAATGTTTCTCGAATTCTGAATAACACAACCTTTCTTATTGATTGGTTTGATTTGCCTAGGCTATGGTTTGGGAACCGTTGGTTTCCATTCTTTTTCTAGTCCAAAAATCTTTGAATTAGTAGAACTTGATAGAAAGATCCCAAACAACACAAACACAAGCATACGAATCATGCGATTCCGAATGTTTCTCAAATTCTCAATAATACAACCTTTCTTATTGATTGGTTTGATTTGCCTAGGCTATGGATTGGGAATTGTTGGTTTCCATTCTTTTTCTCGTCCAAAAATCTTTGAACTGAGAGAACTTGATAGAAAGACCAACAAACAACACCAACACAAGCATAAGAATCATGCGATTCCGAATGTTTCTCAAATTGTCAATAACACAACCTTTCTTATTGATTGGATTGATTTGCCTAGGCTATGGTGTCGGGGGTATTGGTTTCCATTCTTTTACTAGTCCAAAAATCTTTGAACTAACAGAACTTGATAGAAAGATCACCAAACAACACCAACACAAGCATACGAATCATGCGATTCCAAATGTTTCTCGAATTCTCAATAACACAACCTTTCTTATTGATTGGTTTGATTTGCCTAGGCTATGGTTTGGGAACCGTTGGTTTCCATTCTTTTTATCGTCAAAAAATATTTGAACTAAAAAAACTTGTTAGAAAGATCACCAAACAACACAAACACAAGCATATGAATCATGCGATTCCGAATGTTTCTTAAATACTCAATAATACAACCTTTCTTATTGATTGGTTTGATTTGCTTTAGCTATGGATTGGGAACCGTTGGTTTCCATTCTTTTCCTCGTCAAAAAATCTTTGAACTAAGAGAACTTGATAGAAAGATCACCAAACAACACCAACACAAGCATACGAATCATGCGATTCCAAATGTTTCTCGAATTCTCAATAACACAACCTTTCTTATTGATTGGTTTGATTTGCCTAGGCTATGGTTTGGGAACCGTTGGTTTCCATTCTTTTTATCGTCAAAAAATATTTGAACTAAAAAAACTTGATAGAAAGATCACCAAACAACACCAACACAAGCATACGAATCATGCGATTCCAAATGTTTCTCGAATTCTCAATAACACAACCTTTGTTATTGATTGGTTTGATTTGCCTAGGCTATGGTTTGGGAACCGTTGGTTTCCATTCTTTTTATCGTCAAAAAATATTTGAACTAAAAAAACTTGTTAGAAAGATCACCAAACAACACAAACACAAGCATATGAATCATGCGATTCCGAATGTTTCTCAAATTCTCAATAATACAACCTTTCTTATTGATTGGTTTGATTTGCTTTGGCTATGGTTTGGGAACCGTTGGTTTCCATTCTTTTCCTCGTCAAAAAATCTTTGAACTAAGAGAACTTGATAGAAAGATCATCAAACAACACCAACACAAGCATACGAATCATGCGATTCCAAATGTTTCTCGAATTCTCAATAACACAACCTTTCTTATTGATTGGTTTGATTTGCCTAGGCTATGGTTAGGGAACCGTTGGTTTCCATTCTTTTTATCGTCAAAAAATATTTGAACTATAAAAACTTGTTAGAAAGATCACCAAACAACACAAACACAAGCATATGAATCATGCGATTCCGAATGTTTCTCAAATTCTCAATAATACAACGTTTCTTATTGATTGGTTTGATTTGCTTTGGCTATGGTTTGGGAACCGTTGGTTTCCATTCTTTTCCTCGTCAAAAAATCTTTGAACTAATAGAACTTTATAGAAAGATCACCAAACAACACAAACACAAGCATATGAGTCATGCGATTCCGAATGTTTCTCAAATTCTCAATAATACAACCTTTCGTATTGATTGGTTTGATTTGCCTAGGCTATGGTTTGGGAACCGTTGGTTTCCATTCTTTTTCTCGTAAAAAAATCTTTGAACTAATAGAACTTGATAGAAAGATCACCAAACAACACCAACACAAGCATACGAATCATGCGATTCCAAATGTTTCTCGAATTCTCAATAACACAACCTTTCTTATTGATTGGTTTGATTTGCCTAGGCTATGGTTTGGGAACCGTTGGTTTCCATTCTTTTTCTAGTCCAAAAATCTTTGAACTAATAGAACTTGATAGAAAGATCCCAAACAACACAAACACAAGCATACGAATCATGCGATACCGAATGTTTCTCAAATTCTCAATAATACAACCTTTCTTATTGATTGGTTTGATTTGCCTAGGCTATGGTTTGGGAACCGTTGGTTTCCATTCTTTTTCTCGTAAAAAAATCTTTGAAGTAATAGAACTTGATAGAAAGATCACGAAACAACACCAACACAAGCATACGAATCATGCGATTCCAAATGTTTCTCGAATTCTCAATAACACAACCTTTCTTATTGATTGGTTTGATTTGCCTAGGCTATGGTTTGGGAACCGTTGGTTTCCATTCTTTTTCTAGTCCAAAAATCTTTGAACTAGTAGAACTTGATAGAAAGATCCCAAACAACACAAACACAAGTATACGAATCATGCGATTCCAAATGTTTCTCAAATTCTCAATAACACAACCTTTCTTATTGATTGGTTTGATTTGCCGAGGCTATGGTGTCGGGGGTGTTGGTTTCCATTCTTTTTCTCGTCCAAAAATCTTTGAACTAATAGAACTTGATAGAACGATGACCAAGCAACACAAACACAAGCATACGAATCATGCGATTCCGAATGTTTCTCATATTCTCAATAATACAACCTTTCTTATTGATTGGTTTGATTTGCCTGGGCTATGGTTTGGGAACCGTTGGTTTCCATTCTTTTTATCGTCAAAAAATCTTTGAACTAATAGAACTAGTTAGAAAGATCACCAAACCAGACAAACACAAGCATATGAATCATGCGATTTCGAATGTTTCTCAAATTCTCAATAATACAACTTTTCTTATTGATTGGTTTGATTTTCTTTGGCTATGGTTTGGGAACCGTTGGTTTCCATTCTTTTTCTCGTCTAAAAATCTTTGAACTAATAGAAATTGATAGAAAGATCACCAAACAACACCAACACAAGCATACGTATCATGCGATTCCGAATGTTTCTCAAATTCTCTATAATACAACCTTTCTTATTGATTGGTTTGATTTTGCCTAGGCTATTGTTTGGGAATAGTTGATTTCCATTCTTTTTCTCATCAAAAAATCTTTGAACTAATAGAACTTGATAGAAAGATCAGCAAACCACACCAACACAAGCATACGAATCATGCGATTCCGAATGTTTCTCATATTCTCAATAATACAACCTTTCTTATTGATTGGTTTGATTTGCCTAGGCTATGGTTTGGGAACCGTTGGTTTCCATTCTTTTTCTCGTCAACAAATCTTTGAACTAATAGAACTTGATAGAAAGATCAGCAAACCACACCAACACAAGCATACGAATCATGCGATTCCGAATGTTTCTCAAATTCTCAATAACACAACCTTTCTTATTGATTGGTTTGATTTGACTAGGCTATGGTGTCGGGGGTGTTGGTTTACATTCTTTTTCTCGTCCAAAAATCTTTGAACTAATAGAACTTGATAGAAAGATGACCAAGCAACACAAACACAAGCATACGAATCATGCGATTCCGAATGTTTCTCATATTCTCAATAATACTACCTTTCTTATTGATTGGTTTATTTGCCTGGGCTATGATTTGGGAACCGTTGGTTTCCATTCTTTTTATCGTCAAAAAATCTTTGAACTAATAGAACTTGTTAGAAAGATCACCAAACCACACAAACACAAGCATATGAATCATGCGATTTCGAATGTTTCTCAAATTCTCAATAATACAACCTTTCTTATTGATAGGTTTGATTTGCTTTGGCTATGGTTTGGGAACTGTTGGTTTCCATTCTTTTTCTCGTCAAAAAATCTTCGAAGTAATAGAACTTGATAGAAAGATCACCAAACAACACCAACACAAGCATACGAATCATGCGATTCCGAATGTTTCTCAAATTCTCAATAACACAACCTTTCTTATTGATTGGTTTGATTTGCGTAGGCTATGGTGTCGGGGGTGTTGGTTTACATTCTTTTTCTCGTCCAAAAATCTTTGAACTTATAGAACTTGATAGAAAGATGACCAAGCAACACAAACACAAGCATACGAATCATGCGATTCCGAATGTTTCTCATATTCTCAATAATACTACCTTTCTTATTGATTGGTTTGATTTGCCTGGGCTATGGTTTGGGAACCGTTGGTTTCCATTCTTTTTATCGTCAAAAAATCTTTGAACTAATAGAACTTGTTAGAAAGATCACCAAACCACACAAACACAAGCATACGAATCATGCGATTCCAAATGTTTCTCGAATTCTCAATAACACAACCTTTCTTATTGATTGATTTGATTTGCCTAGGCTATGGTTTGGGAACCGTTGGTTTCCATTCTTTTTCTAGTCCAAAAATCTTTGAACTAATAGAACTTGATAGAAAGATCCCAAACAACACAAACACAAGCATACGAATCATGCGATACCGAATGTTTCTCAAATTCTCAATAATACAACCTTTCTTATTGATTGGTTTGATTTGCCTAGGCTATGGTTTGGGAACCGTTGGTTTCCATTCTTTTTCTCGTAAAAAAATCTTTGAAGTAATAGAACTTGATAGAAAGATCACGAAACAACACCAACACAAGCATACGAATCATGCGATTCCAAATGTTTCTCGAATTCTCAATAACACAACCTTTCTTATTGATTGGTTTGATTTGCCTAGGCTATGGTTTGGGAACCGTTGGTTTCCATTCTTTTTCTAGTCCAAAAATCTTTGAACTAGTAGAACTTGATAGAAAGATCCCAAACAACACAAACACAAGCATACGAATCATGCGATTCCAAATGTTTCTCAAATTCTCAATAACACAACCTTTCTTATTGATTGGTTTGATTTGCCGAGGCTATGGTGTCGGGGGTGTTGGTTTCCATTCTTTTTCTCGCCAAAAATCTTTGAACTAATAGAACTTGATAGAACGATGACCAAGCAACACAAACACAAGCATACGAATCATGCGATTCCGAATGTTTCTCATATTCTCAATAATACAACCTTTCTTATTGATTTGTTTGATTTGCCTGGGCTATGGTTTGGGAACCGTTGGTTTCCATTCTTTTTATCGTCAAAAAATCTTTGAACTAATAGAACTAGTTAGAAAGATCACCAAACCAGACAAACACAAGCATATGAATCATGCGATTTCGAATGTTTCTCAAATTCTCAATAATACAACCTTTCTTATTGATTGGTTTGATTTTCTTTGGCTATGGTTTGGGAACCGTTGGTTTCCATTCTTTTTCTCGTCTAAAAATCTTTGAACTAATAGAAATTGATAGAAAGATCACCAAACAACACCAACACAAGCATACGAATCATGCGATTCCGAATGTTTCTCAAATTCTCTATAATACAACCTTTCTTATTGATTGGTTTGATTTTGCCTAGGCTATTGTTTGGGAATAGTTGATTTCCATTCTTTTTCTCATCAAAAAATCTTTGAACTAATAGAACTTGATAGAAAGATCAGCAAACCACACCAACACAAGCATACGAATCATGCGATTCCGAATGTTTCTCATATTCTCAATAATACAACCTTTCTTATTGATTGGTTTGATTTGCCTAGGCTATGGTTTGGGAACCGTTGGTTTCCATTCTTTTTCTCGTCAAAAAATCTTTGAACTAATAGAACTTGATAGAAAGATCAGCAAACCACACCAACACAAGCATACGAATCATGCGATTCCGAATGTTTCTCAAATTCTCAATAACACAACCTTTCTTATTGATTGGTTTGATTTGACTAGGCTATGGTGTCGGGGGTGTTGGTTTACATTCTTTTTCTCGTCCAAAAATCTTTGAACTAATAGAACTTGATAGAAAGATGACCAAGCAACACAAACACAAGCATACGAATCATGCGATTCCGAATGTTTCTCATATTCTCAATAATACTACCTTTCTTATTGATTGGTTTGATTTGCCTGGGCTATGGTTTGGGAACCGTTGGTTTCCATTCTTTTTATCGTCAAAAAATCTTTGAACTAATAGAACTTGTTAGAAAGATCACCAAACCACACAAACACAAGCATATGAATTATGCGATTTCGAATGTTTCTCAAATTCTCAATAATACAACCTTTCTTATTGATAGGTTTGATTTGCTTTGGCTATGGTTTGGGAACCGTTGGTTTCCATTCTTTTTCTCGTCAAAAAATCTTTGAAGTAATAGAACTTGATAGAAAGATCACCAAACAACACCAACACAAGCATACGAATCATGCGATTCCGAATGTTTCTCAAATTCTCAATAACACAACCTTTCTTATTGATTGGTTTGATTTGCGTAGGCTATGGTGTCGGGGGTGTTGGTTTACATTCTTTTTCTCGTCCAAAAATCTTTGAACTTATAGAACTTGATAGAAAGATGACCAAGCAACACAAACACAAGCATACGAATCATGCGATTCCGAATGTTTCTCATATTCTCAATAATACTACCTTTCTTATTGATTGGTTTGATTTGCCTGGGCTATTGTTTGGGAACCGTTGGTCTCCATTCTTTTTATCGTTAAAAAATCTTTGAACTAATAGAACTTGTTAGAAAGATCACCAAACCACACAAACACAAGCATATGAATCATGCGATTTCGAATGTTTCTCAAATTCTCAATAATACAACCTTTCTTATTGATAGGTTTGATTTGCTTTGGCTATGGTTTGGGAACCGTTGGTTTCCATTCTTTTTCTCGTCAAAAAATCTTTGAAGTAATAGAACTTGATAGAAAGATCACCATACAACACCATCACAAGCATACGAATCATGCGATTCCGAATGTTTCTCAAATTCTTAATAATACAACCTTTCTTATTGATTGGTTTGATTTTGCCTAGGCTATTGTTTGGGAATAGTTGGTTTCCATTCTTTTTCTCATCAAAAAATCTTTGAACTAATAGAACTTGATAGAAAGATCAACAAACAATACAAACACAAGCATACGAATCATGCGATTTCGAATGTTTCTCAAATACTCAATAATACAACCTTTCTTGTTGATTGGTTTGATTTGCCTAGGCTATGGTTTGGGAACCGTTGGTTTCCATTCTTTTTCTCGTAAAAAAATCTTTGAAGTAATAGAACTTGATAAAAGATCACCAAACAACACCAACACAAGCATACGAATCATGCGATTCCAAATGTTTCTCGAATTCTCAATAACACAACCTTTCTTATTGATTGGTTTGATTTGCCTAGGCTATGGTTTGGGAACCGTTGGTTTCCATTCTTTTTCTCGTCAAAAAATCTTTGAAGTAATAGAACTTGATAAAAGATCACCAAACAACACCAACACAAGCATACGAATCATGCGATTCCAAATGTTTCTCGAATTCTCAATAACACAACCTTTCTTATTGATTGGTTTGATTTGCCTAGGCTATGGTTTGGGAACCGTTGGTTTCCATTCTTTTTATCGTCAAAAAATATTTGAACTAAAAAAACATGTTAGAAAGATCACCAAACAACACAAACACAAGCATATGAATCATGCGATTTCGAATGTTTCTCAAATTCTCAATAATACAACCTTTCTTATTGATTGGTTTAATTTGCCTTGGCTATGGTTTGGGAACCGTTGGTTTCCATTCTTTTTCTCGTCAAAAAATCTTTGAACTAATAGAACTTTATAGAAAGATCACCAAACAACACCAACACAAGCATACGAATCATGCGATTCTGAATGTTTCTCAAATCTCAATAATACAACCTTTCTTATTGATTGGTTTGATTTGCCTAGGCTATTGTTTGGGAACCGTTGGTTTACACTCTTTTTCTCGTCCAAAAATCTTTGAACTAATAGAACTTGATAGAAAGATCCCAAACAACACAAACACAAGGATACGAATCATGCGATTCCGAATGTTTCTCATATTCTCAATAATATAACCTTTCTTATTGATTGGTTTGATTTGCCTAGGCTATGGTTTGGGAACCGTTGGTTTCCATTCTTTTTCTCGTTGAAAAATCTTTGAACTAATAGAACTTGATAGATAGATCAGCAAACCACACCAACACAAGCATACGAATCATGCGATTCCGAATGTTTCTCATATTCTCAATAATACTACCTTTCTTATTGATTGGTTTGATTTGCCTGGGCTATGGTTTGGGAACCGTTGGTTTCCATTCTTTTTATCGTCAAAAAATCTTTGAACTAATAGAACTTGTTAGAAAGATCACCAAACCACACAAACACAAGCATACGAATCATGCGATTCCAAATGTTTCTCGAATTCTCAATAACACAACCTTTCTTATTGATTGATTTGATTTGCCTAGGCTATGGTTTGGGAACCGTTGGTTTCCATTCTTTTTCTAGTCCAAAAATCTTTGAACTAATAGAACTTGATAGAAAGATCCCAAACAACACAAACACAAGCATACGAATCATGCGATACCGAATGTTTCTCAAATTCTCAATAATACAACCTTTCTTATTGATTGGTTTGATTTGCCTAGGCTATGGTTTGGGAACCGTTGGTTTCCATTCTTTTTCTCGTAAAAAAATCTTTGAAGTAATAGAACTTGATAGAAAGATCACGAAACAACACCAACACAAGCATACGAATCATGCGATTCCAAATGTTTCTCGAATTCTCAATAACACAACCTTTCTTATTGATTGGTTTGATTTGCCTAGGCTATGGTTTGGGAACCGTTGGTTTCCATTCTTTTTCTAGTCCAAAAATCTTTGAACTAGTAGAACTTGATAGAAAGATCCCAAACAACACAAACACAAGCATACGAATCATGCGATTCCAAATGTTTCTCAAATTCTCAATAACACAACCTTTCTTATTGATTGGTTTGATTTGCCGAGGCTATGGTGTCGGGGGTGTTGGTTTCCATTCTTTTTCTCGCCAAAAATCTTTGAACTAATAGAACTTGATAGAACGATGACCAAGCAACACAAACACAAGCATACGAATCATGCGATTCCGAATGTTTCTCATATTCTCAATAATACAACCTTTCTTATTGATTTGTTTGATTTGCCTGGGCTATGGTTTGGGAACCGTTGGTTTCCATTCTTTTTATCGTCAAAAAATCTTTGAACTAATAGAACTAGTTAGAAAGATCACCAAACCAGACAAACACAAGCATATGAATCATGCGATTTCGAATGTTTCTCAAATTCTCAATAATACAACCTTTCTTATTGATTGGTTTGATTTTCTTTGGCTATGGTTTGGGAACCGTTGGTTTCCATTCTTTTTCTCGTCTAAAAATCTTTGAACTAATAGAAATTGATAGAAAGATCACCAAACAACACCAACACAAGCATACGAATCATGCGATTCCGAATGTTTCTCAAATTCTCTATAATACAACCTTTCTTATTGATTGGTTTGATTTTGCCTAGGCTATTGTTTGGGAATAGTTGATTTCCATTCTTTTTCTCATCAAAAAATCTTTGAACTAATAGAACTTGATAGAAAGATCAGCAAACCACACCAACACAAGCATACGAATCATGCGATTCCGAATGTTTCTCATATTCTCAATAATACAACCTTTCTTATTGATTGGTTTGATTTGCCTAGGCTATGGTTTGGGAACCGTTGGTTTCCATTCTTTTTCTCGTCAAAAAATCTTTGAACTAATAGAACTTGATAGAAAGATCAGCAAACCACACCAACACAAGCATACGAATCATGCGATTCCGAATGTTTCTCAAATTCTCAATAACACAACCTTTCTTATTGATTGGTTTGATTTGACTAGGCTATGGTGTCGGGGGTGTTGGTTTACATTCTTTTTCTCGTCCAAAAATCTTTGAACTAATAGAACTTGATAGAAAGATGACCAAGCAACACAAACACAAGCATACGAATCATGCGATTCCGAATGTTTCTCATATTCTCAATAATACTACCTTTCTTATTGATTGGTTTGATTTGCCTGGGCTATGGTTTGGGAACCGTTGGTTTCCATTCTTTTTATCGTCAAAAAATCTTTGAACTAATAGAACTTGTTAGAAAGATCACCAAACCACACAAACACAAGCATATGAATTATGCGATTTCGAATGTTTCTCAAATTCTCAATAATACAACCTTTCTTATTGATAGGTTTGATTTGCTTTGGCTATGGTTTGGGAACCGTTGGTTTCCATTCTTTTTCTCGTCAAAAAATCTTTGAAGTAATAGAACTTGATAGAAAGATCACCAAACAACACCAACACAAGCATACGAATCATGCGATTCCGAATGTTTCTCAAATCCTCAATAACACAACCTTTCTTATTGATTGGTTTGATTTGCGTAGGCTATGGTGTCGGGGGTGTTGGTTTACATTCTTTTTCTCGTCCAAAAATCTTTGAACTTATAGAACTTGATAGAAAGATGACCAAGCAACACAAACACAAGCATACGAATCATGCGATACCGAATGTTTCTCAAATTCTCAATAATACAACCTTTCTTATTGATTGGTTTGATTTGCCTAGGCTATGGTTTGGGAACCGTTGGTTTCCATTCTTTTTCTCGTAAAAAAATCTTTGAAGTAATAGAACTTGATAGAAAGATCACGAAACAACACCAACACAAGCATACGAATCATGCGATTCCAAATGTTTCTCGAATTCTCAATAACACAACCTTTCTTATTGATTGGTTTGATTTGCCTAGGCTATGGTTTGGGAACCGTTGGTTTCCATTCTTTTTCTAGTCCAAAAATCTTTGAACTAGTAGAACTTGATAGAAAGATCCCAAACAACACAAACACAAGCATACGAATCATGCGATTCCAAATGTTTCTCAAATTCTCAATAACACAACCTTTCTTATTGATTGGTTTGATTTGCCGAGGCTATGGTGTCGGGGGTGTTGGTTTCCATTCTTTTTCTCGCCAAAAATCTTTGAACTAATAGAACTTGATAGAACGATGACCAAGCAACACAAACACAAGCATACGAATCATGCGATTCCGAATGTTTCTCATATTCTCAATAATACAACCTTTCTTATTGATTTGTTTGATTTGCCTGGGCTATGGTTTGGGAACCGTTGGTTTCCATTCTTTTTATCGTCAAAAAATCTTTGAACTAATAGAACTAGTTAGAAAGATCACCAAACCAGACAAACACAAGCATATGAATCATGCGATTTCGAATGTTTCTCAAATTCTCAATAATACAACCTTTCTTATTGATTGGTTTGATTTTCTTTGGCTATGGTTTGGGAACCGTTGGTTTCCATTCTTTTTCTCGTCTAAAAATCTTTGAACTAATAGAAATTGATAGAAAGATCACCAAACAACACCAACACAAGCATACGAATCATGCGATTCCGAATGTTTCTCAAATTCTCTATAATACAACCTTTCTTATTGATTGGTTTGATTTTGCCTAGGCTATTGTTTGGGAATAGTTGATTTCCATTCTTTTTCTCATCAAAAAATCTTTGAACTAATAGAACTTGATAGAAAGATCAGCAAACCACACCAACACAAGCATACGAATCATGCGATTCCGAATGTTTCTCATATTCTCAATAATACAACCTTTCTTATTGATTGGTTTGATTTGCCTAGGCTATGGTTTGGGAACCGTTGGTTTCCATTCTTTTTCTCGTCAAAAAATCTTTGAACTAATAGAACTTGATAGAAAGATCAGCAAACCACACCAACACAAGCATACGAATCATGCGATTCCGAATGTTTCTCAAATTCTCAATAACACAACCTTTCTTATTGATTGGTTTGATTTGACTAGGCTATGGTGTCGGGGGTGTTGGTTTACATTCTTTTTCTCGTCCAAAAATCTTTGAACTAATAGAACTTGATAGAAAGATGACCAAGCAACACAAACACAAGCATACGAATCATGCGATTCCGAATGTTTCTCATATTCTCAATAATACTACCTTTCTTATTGATTGGTTTGATTTGCCTGGGCTATGGTTTGGGAACCGTTGGTTTCCATTCTTTTTATCGTCAAAAAATCTTTGAACTAATAGAACTTGTTAGAAAGATCACCAAACCACACAAACACAAGCATATGAATTATGCGATTTCGAATGTTTCTCAAATTCTCAATAATACAACCTTTCTTATTGATAGGTTTGATTTGCTTTGGCTATGGTTTGGGAACCGTTGGTTTCCATTCTTTTTCTCGTCAAAAAATCTTTGAAGTAATAGAACTTGATAGAAAGATCACCAAACAACACCAACACAAGCATACGAATCATGCGATTCCGAATGTTTCTCAAATTCTCAATAACACAACCTTTCTTATTGATTGGTTTGATTTGCGTAGGCTATGGTGTCGGGGGTGTTGGTTTACATTCTTTTTCTCGTCCAAAAATCTTTGAACTTATAGAACTTGATAGAAAGATGACCAAGCAACACAAACACAAGCATACGAATCATGCGATTCCGAATGTTTCTCATATTCTCAATAATACTACCTTTCTTATTGATTGGTTTGATTTGCCTGGGCTATTGTTTGGGAACCGTTGGTCTCCATTCTTTTTATCGTTAAAAAATCTTTGAACTAATAGAACTTGTTAGAAAGATCACCAAACCACACAAACACAAGCATATGAATCATGCGATTTCGAATGTTTCTCAAATTCTCAATAATACAACCTTTCTTATTGATAGGTTTGATTTGCTTTGGCTATGGTTTGGGAACCGTTGGTTTCCATTCTTTTTCTCGTCAAAAAATCTTTGAAGTAATAGAACTTGATAGAAAGATCACCATACAACACCATCACAAGCATACGAATCATGCGATTCCGAATGTTTCTCAAATTCTTAATAATACAACCTTTCTTATTGATTGGTTTGATTTTGCCTAGGCTATTGTTTGGGAATAGTTGGTTTCCATTCTTTTTCTCATCAAAAAATCTTTGAACTAATAGAACTTGATAGAAAGATCAACAAACAATACAAACACAAGCATACGAATCATGCGATTTCGAATGTTTCTCAAATACTCAATAATACAACCTTTCTTGTTGATTGGTTTGATTTGCCTAGGCTATGGTTTGGGAACCGTTGGTTTCCATTCTTTTTCTCGTAAAAAAATCTTTGAAGTAATAGAACTTGATAAAAGATCACCAAACAACACCAACACAAGCATACGAATCATGCGATTCCAAATGTTTCTCGAATTCTCAATAACACAACCTTTCTTATTGATTGGTTTGATTTGCCTAGGCTATGGTTTGGGAACCGTTGGTTTCCATTCTTTTTCTCGTCAAAAAATCTTTGAAGTAATAGAACTTGATAAAAGATCACCAAACAACACCAACACAAGCATACGAATCATGCGATTCCAAATGTTTCTCGAATTCTCAATAACACAACCTTTCTTATTGATTGGTTTGATTTGCCTAGGCTATGGTTTGGGAACCGTTGGTTTCCATTCTTTTTATCGTCAAAAAATATTTGAACTAAAAAAACATGTTAGAAAGATCACCAAACAACACAAACACAAGCATATGAATCATGCGATTTCGAATGTTTCTCAAATTCTCAATAATACAACCTTTCTTATTGATTGGTTTAATTTGCCTTGGCTATGGTTTGGGAACCGTTGCTTTCCATTCTTTTTCTCGTCAAAAAATCTTTGAACTAATAGAACTTTATAGAAAGATCACCAAACAACACCAACACAAGCATACGAATCATGCGATTCTGAATGTTTCTCAAATCTCAATAATACAACCTTTCTTATTGATTGGTTTGATTTGCCTAGGCTATTGTTTGGGAACCGTTGGTTTACACTCTTTTTCTCGTCCAAAAATCTTTGAACTAATAGAACTTGATAGAAAGATCCCAAACAACACAAACACAAGGATACGAATCATGCGATTCCGAATGTTTCTCATATTCTCAATAATATAACCTTTCTTATTGATTGGTTTGATTTGCCTAGGCTATGGTTTGGGAACCGTTGGTTTCCATTCTTTTTCTCGTTGAAAAATCTTTGAACTAATAGAACTTGATAGATAGATCAGCAAACCACAGCAACACAAGCATACGAATCATGCGATTCCGAATGTTTCTCAAATCCTCAATAACACAACCTTTCTTATTCATTGGTTTGATTTGCCTATGCTATGTTTTGGCAAGTGTTGGCTCCCATTCTTTTTCTAGTTCAAAATCTTTGAACTAATAGAAATTGATAGAAAGATCACCAAACAACACCAACACAAGAATACGAATCATGCGATTCCGAAGGTTTCTCAAATTCTCAATAACACAACCTTTCTTATTGATTGGTTTGATTTATCTAGGCTATGGTGTCGGGGTATGGGTTTACATTCTGTTTCTCGTCCAAAAATCTTTGAACTAATAGAACTTCATAGAAAGATGACCAAGCAACACAAACACAAGCATACGAATCATGCGATTCCGAATGTTTCTCATATTCTCAATAATACTACCTTTCTTATTGATTGGTTTGATTTGCCTGGGCTATGGTTTGGGAACCGTTGGTTTCCATTCTTTTTATCGTCAAAAAATCTTTGAACTAATAGAACTTGTTAGAAAGATCACCAAACCACACAAACACAAGCATATGAATCATGCGATTTCGAATGTCTCTCAAATTCTCAATAATACAACCTTTCTTATTGATTGGTTTGATTTGCTTTGGCTATGGTTTGGGAACCGTTGGTTTCCATTCTTTTTCTCGTCAAAAAATATTTAAAGTAATAGAACTTGATAGAAAGATCACCAAACAACACCAACACAAGCATACGAATCATGCGATTCCGAATGTTTCTCAAATTCTCAATAATACAACCTTTCTTATTGATTGGTTTGATTTTCCCTAGGCTATTGTTCGGGAATAGTTGGTTTCCATTCTTTTTCTCATCAAAAAATCTTTGAACTAATAGAACTTGATAGAAAGATCACCAAACAATACAAACACAAGCATACGAATCATGCGATTTCGAATGTTTCTCAAATACTCAATAATACAACCTTTCTTATTGATTGGTTTGATTTGCTTAGGCTATGGTTTGGGAACCGTTGGTTTCCATTCTTTTTCTCGTCAAAAAATCTTTTAACTAATAGAACTTGATAGAAAGATCACCAAACAACACCAACACAAGCATACGAATCATGCGATTCCGAATGTTTCTCAAATTCTCATTCATACAACCTTTCTTATTGATTGGTTTGATTTGCCTAGGCTATGGTTTCGGAACCGTTGGTTTCCATTCTTTTTCTCGTCAAAAAATCTTTGAACTAATAGAACTTGATAGAAAGATCACCAAACAACACCAACACAAGCATACGAATCATGCGATTCCAAATGTTTCTCGAATTCTCAATAACACAACCTTTCTTATTGATTGGTTTGATATGCCTAGGCTATAGTTTGGGAACCGTTGGTTTCCATTCTTTTTCTAGTCCAAATATCTTTGAACTAACAGAACTTGATAGAAAG